>OX381711.1:77767547-78120713 GCA_947462335.1 Harmothoe impar
GGACGAGGGGAGGTTTTTTTTAACTCAGTTTTTTAAACTATAGGATAGCTAATGTTATTCATGACCAAAATTCACATTATATTGGTTAAGAATTAATTGATCCCTAAAAGTAGAGAAAATGTGAATTATTTCTATACTACTGAATTGCTGGCAGTATCAGCTCTTGATAGCAAATATGCCAATATTTATCCATTTTAATCATGTCTTTTTTATAAAAAGAAATTATCAAAAAAAGGAAGTTTTTCCTCAAAACCTGATTTCTATGATGTGTGCAGTCATGGGAAACCGTTTTAATTTTGTTTGAGTGGCCTAATCATGTGCTGGTAATATGAGAGTACAACTATATGATTAAATCATCTTTTTAAAATTTAAACTAACATAAACTATATTCTTATGGTTGGCATTCTGGTTCTTGCTAGGCCAATTACAGCATTTGATACCATTTAAACAGCAAAGTGATCACGCATTTGTCTACATCAAGTTTGAAGTGTAACCATATTTGTCTGATATATCCTGCTCCCATTTGTCTGTGTCTGCCGACCTTTAAAAGGGCCGTACGTGTTCATACCGTAATCGTGTCCTTCCGAGGCGCGGCAGGCGTGGCAGGTGCCGTAGTCCCCCGCGTAGTCCCCAGGACAACAGTGGCCGCAGCAATCAGTATCAGCTGGTGCTGCCACCTAGAGTGCTGCTCAGTCATGACAAACCTGTGCACTGCTCTCAGCTGCTGCAACTTCTGCCGTTTCCACGCTCTTTCCTGTTTACAGATTTTCACGCAAGAAGGGACACAGAAAGCTGAAAACACTTGATATTTTCTGCATCTAGTTGCTGTGAGCTGTATGTCAGGGCTCTTCACAGGTAAGGTTCAATAGGTGAGAAGGGGTAGGGCTAGCCTAGAGTAGCTGTTAGGCCTGCGTAGATTCTAGGCCCTTAAATGTTTTGTACCTCCGACCTCGTGCTGTAGTGTTGCCATGCCTTAGCCCTTGCGCCATGCTGCTTAGAAAGGCCCAAAAAAAAGTTTTTTTCAGGTAACATGGCCGGATTTTTTTTTTTACATTAAAAAAAAAAGAAGTAGACTCTAGTAGTGCTAGACAGCCTCCTCGAAGACCCTAAAATTGACCCAAAATTTAAAGGGAAAAAATACGCAAATTTCTTCAAAATTGCATAAAAAAACGTAGGGTCTGCCCTGTAATTTGATAGGGTCGGTCGGGTTACCTGAAACAACCCTCTTTTTCTTGGCCTTATTACTGATAGGCTACCGGTAGTAATAAACCAAAACTCCACGGTAATGCGTCTGGTCTCTGTATGCCTTGATAAGCAATAGCTAGCGATGACAGCCCCAAAATAGCATCTCACCAGAATTAGACAAGGAATATCTCAAACGAAGGGCCTTGAAAGCAGCTTTGCAGAGCACTTTAAAGCAAGTTAAAATTCCAACTAGAAGAGATTCTATGGCACTTTAAACATCAATATTGTAAAACAGTTTCTGCCATTTCTCGGTTGGCATATTTGTCAAAATATTGAGATAACACCGACACTTAACCATGCGCTGTGCGCGAGGCATATCTGCACCTTTGTACATAAATATGGATAGAATTTGATTGAGAAGGCCTATCAACAAACCAATGGTACCTCCTTAAAGCTAAATATTAGCAGATTAACATATATAAGTGGCATTATATAACTATTGGTAAACATATTTGAATTCCCACATCAAAGTCACCAAGAATGAAGATTTTTTTTTTTTAAATCTCATTTTCACTGTGGCAAATCATGTTTAGCTAATTTTCGCTGGGCTATAGCCCTACAAAACCAACTTTTTCTCATTCAAAAAATGCCATAGAAGAGCCCTATAGGTTCATTAGGCTTCTTGGGGAAATATTTTCTTCAGAAAATTGCCTCAAACTTCGGAGTCTGTCAGAACTCATATTTTCTTTAAATCTTGGCAGATTTTTCTCAAAAATGTCTTAAACTGTAGGTTACCATGTTGTTATATTCATATAAATGTAAGGTAATGTATAAACATACAGTAACACTGTTTATTTCACAGTTGTCTGCTAAAAGTACACTCATTACACCAAATATCAATGCATGGTGGACCGGCAGAAACTGAACTTCTCCCAACAAACCATAGTTTTACACATGCTTTAAATAGTTAATTGTATAAAACTTTAACCACCAATAGAAAGATCAGGCTTTCCTCTTTAAATACATACCACCCATTTGTGATTCTGACATACAGAGCCTTTCCTATAGCAAATTTACAAACACCTGTTTAGCATAGTGGCAGATACAATACACAACACCCGTGGATTGGACTGTCATCGCTACAATAGCTGATACTGTGAAAGTACTTATATTCACGGGTGTAAATTTTCGCTGAGGTGGCAAAAAAGACTAATTAGCGGGTATTTATTACATACTGTAGCATTCAAAAACTTCATGGATTTTTCATATCCGTAAATATAGCGAAAATATATACCCAGCGAAATAAAGTACGACCACAGTATGTAAAGTAAGATATCATGCCTGACAACAGAAGTGAATTGAATTATTGATCAAATTAATGATATTTAGAAACAGTCACATTGAGTACGTGCTGAGCTTCATTAGGGCCCCAGACGGGGGGTTGCTGTGTCACTTGTCGATTTTAAGAAATGTCAATGTCCCTTGTCGATTTTAAGAAAAGGGTCTTGTCACTTGTCACTGGCACTGTAAAATTGTCACTAGGTCTCATGTCACTTGTCGATTTTATGGAATGCCTATGTCGAATCTAAGAAATAGGTCTTGTCCCTTGTCACTAGGCTCATGTCGATTTGTCGATTTTACCCCTCTGGGGCCCTTTCATTTAGATTCAAAATTGAATATGTACCCTTTAAATACTCGTGAACACTCAATTCCACAGGTGCATGCGATTTTTGGTGTTGGACCATTCCTCAAAATCCAAAAGTAGGGGGGGAGGGGGGGGGGGTTTGAGATTACTTTCGGCTAATTTGTGGGCTCTCAATAAAATTGCCATTTTGGGAAAATCCCACAAGTCCCCCCACCCCCCAGCTAGTAATAAATGACTCGACCCTAAGCATAAGTATTGTATAAACGTAGGCCAAAAGATGTACAATGGCGAGAGTGCTTATGATTCCGATTGAAAAGGCCACTACCCTAAAAGCTCGCGTATATTGTCTAACTCGCGTATAAGCCGCACCCCGACCTTGGACTGATTCTATAAGCCGCACTGGCGATCTGTTTATGGTGACTTTGGTATTGTACCATAGTAGCAAAAACTCGCCGATAAGCCGCACCTTGACACTAGGCTGATCCTATAAGTCACACCAGCGATCTGATTCGCGTACTAGCCGCGGCTTATATGCGAGGTTTTACGGTACTAAGTGTAGGTTTCTACAAATGTCAGCTTTATTATAGACCTCCCCTTGCTGACACAAGTCTCAATTCCCTTGCAGAATGCTCAAAGCCTCAAAGCGTCTCTCCTGCACCTTCTAACACGGTCTACATCAGCAACACATACCCAGGAGGAAGCTCCAGCATATCAGGTACCAATTCTCTTAAAAATCCTCAAAAAAGTTAGTTCATTCCATTACCCTGGCACACACATGCTGGCAAGGGTACTTTTTGACTAAATTCTCCCTCTAAATAAAGTACCGTAAAACCTAGCGTATAGGCCGTGGCTAGTATGCAAGTCAGATCACCAATGCAACTTATAGGACCGGGGCAAAGCTTATACACAAGAATTTAGATATATATGCTACAGTACTAAAGTCACCATAATTGGATGCTCTGATAGGCTGATTTCAAGTTAGGGGCGCCTAATACATAAGTTAGGCTTGCCCTATATGCGAGGTTTTACGGTATTTTTTTTCCCATAATATCTATAATCTCATAATTTCTGTATGAACAGGTCAATTCTCAAAATTTCTCCAAACAAAGGCCTGACTTTAACAAAATCTTGGTCCTCAAACTCTCCCCAAGTTTAGGTGATTTCTCACTAGATCTGCCGTAGTGACTTTACTACTGTAGTATACATCTTAAACCTCACGTATAAGACGCACATTGACTTTGGCCTAATCCTATAAGCAGCACTGGTGATCTGACTTGTGTACTAGCCATAGCCTATACGCAAAGTTATACAATATGTATACTTGGGAAAGCCAACAACAGAAACCGGCACATCACTACATAACAACCCCGGCCATGCAACCCAAGTAATAGGTATTAAAGCAAACTAATAAAATATGGTTCTTTTCCATTGTCACAGCAGTTACACTGGATGTAATGAAGCTGCACCAGGCTCATTCTACAGTAAACAACAAGTACTCGAGGAAGAACTAGCATGCATGCCAGCATATATAGGGCTCTAACTGTACATAGACTGCTCTATGAACTATCTTAATTTGTGATCTTAAAAACACATGATGGCATGGATAGATAAGAAACCCTATGTGTGTTCAAACTGTGGCAAAGGTTTCAGGAGGCTAGGTGAGTTAAAGATACACATGATGATTCACACAGGGGAGAAACCCCATGTGTGTTCACACTGTGGTAAAAGATGTCGGAAAAAAGGTAACTTAAAGATTCACATGAGGACTCATACTGGAGAAAAGCAGGAGAAACCTCACATATGCTCAGACTGTGGTAAAGGATTTTTTACAAAACAGCAAATGGAAATACACATGATGACCCACACAGGGGAGAAACCTCATGTGTGTCCACGCTGTGGTAAATCTCTCACTAGCCAGACTAGCCTTAAGCACCATATGATGTCTCACACAGGTGAGGAACGCCATGTGTGTTCAGACTGTGGCAAAGGTTTCAGTGCGCCAAATAAACTAAAGAGACACATGATGATTCACACAGGGGAGAAACCTCATGTGTGTTCTGACTGTGGTAAAGGATTCACTACCAAAGGTGACTTAAAGAGACATATGATGACCCACACAGGAGAGAAACCACATGTGTGTTCAGATTGTGGGAAAAGATTCGTCTCAGAACGGAACCTTTATACACACATAATGATCCACACAGGTGAGAAACGCCATGTGTGTTCAGACTGTGGCAAAGGTTATAGGAGGCAAGATGAACTAAAGATACACATGATGATTCACACAGGAGAGGCACCCCATGTGTGTTCACACTGTGGTAAAAGATTTCGGAAAAAAAGTAACTTAACGATTCACATGAGGATTCATACTGGAGAAAAGCGTGTGAAACCGCATGTATGCTCAGACTGTGGTAAAGGATTTGCTACAAAGGGAGAACTAAGAATGCACATGCTAACCCACACAGGGGAGAAACCCTATGTGTGTCAACACTGTGGTAAGGGTTTCACAGGCCAGACTAGCCTTAAGAACCATATTATGTCTCACACAGGTGAGAAACCCCATGTGTGTTCAGACTGTGGAAAAGCGTTCAGGGCGCTAGATACTATAAAGAAACACATGCTGACCCACACAGGAGAGAGACCTCATGTGTGTTCTGACTGTGGTAAAGGGTTTATTCAGTTAGGCTGCCTAAAGACACACATGGCATCCCACACAGGAGAGAAACCTTATTTGTGTTCAGACTGTGGAAAAGCGTTCAGTAGCATCGCTGGCCTCAGGGCACACGTGTTGACCCACATGACAACACGGGACAAACCCCATTTGTGTACAGAATGTGGTAAAGGATTCAGTTTTCAAAGTTCCCTTAAATCACACATACGGACCCACACGGGAGAGAAACCTTATTTGTGTTCAGTCTGCGGTAAAAGATTCCATCATCTAGCTATTTTAAAGTCCCACATGAAGACCCACACAAAGGAGAAACAATACACATGCTCCTTCTGTGGCAAAGGATTTAATATAAGATCTCTTCTAATGGCGCACACAATGAAACACACAGGGGAGAAATTCTATGCCTGCTCAAAATGCAGCATGGAATTCAAGAGGATAAGTGAACTGAACAAACACATAACAATACACACAGGAGAGAAACCTCATGTGTGTCCAGACTGTGGTAAAATGTTCTGCGGGTCAGTCAACTTAACGCGACACATGAATGCTCACACAAGAGAAACACACCATGTCATTGCAGACAGACGCAGTAAACATAAAGCTTTTGTTCGTGGTCAATCAGCTGATCATAGATCGGACTACCTTCACTGGCAGGGTTTTACTAGATGTCAGATTTGTGTAAGAGGATTTACCAGCGTTACTCAACTGGAAATCCACCTCAAGACTATAGAGCAAAAAGCATATTCGAATGGTGACGTACATCAGGGTTCTGTGCTGTCTGATTACTCTAGGTGTGAGGTGTGTGTAAGAGGTTTCACACATGTGGCTGACTTAGAAACCCACCTCAATATAAAGAGGGAGACTATTGACTCTGTACAGGAACCAAGCCATTGTGAATGTGAATGTGAACAAGGACCAGTTAAAAGAGAGTTACCAAGTACTAATGATGTATGTTAAGTTAGATTGTAGATCTTTCGGTGATGTAGAATCCAATGTATTGCTAAACATGGCACCAACAGAGTTACTACACTTATTGAATTTGCAAAGAGCCTTTCATATATCTGCGTAGCTCAAAGATACAAATGCAGACCAAGCCTAAAAAGTTGTGTTCTGGTAACATGGACAAAAGGAAATAGGGTCAGTAGCTGAATTTTCTTTTGGTTAAAACGAAGTAATTCTAGTAGTAAAAATGTCAATAATGTCATGAATTTTCTTTAAAAATGTCTAAACAAAAATTGGTCGGTCACCATAACGTAGGGTCGGTCAGGATACCGGAATACTTTTTTTTTTTTGGCCCCCATGTGTGTTGAGACATAGGTAAGGAATTAAAATAGTGAATGTGGCATTGCAGCAGATGAGTGACAACAGCAAGAAATGCTAAAATAACTGTTGTAAACAATTACATGAGGACTGTGATGAGCAACCTCTTTTCTTGTTGCTGTATGAATTTATTTAATAGGTGGGGAAAAAACATTCTCGAATTTCATGAGGATAAAGCTGAAGACACAGTGTCTTTGGCTGTAGCAGAATATGATGAGACTTGTCTAAAAAATGAAAATGAATTTCATCAATCAGCCCCTGGACTTGGGTGAGGCAGAAATTGTAAAATTGACCTGATTGAATAAAGAAAAGGCACCAAAGGCCTTATGATACCCTACAATAACTGGCCAACATTTGAGTAGATACATTCAGAAACAGTATAAACAATGGTTAACTGGTATGTTCTAGCTTGTATAAATCTAGAAAAATAGCCCGGGAGATGGATAATGGTATATTCTAACAGCATAGACGTGGTGTCCGCTCATAAGTCTTATGAACTGCTTTGTCCGTAAAAATCATTTCAAATTGTTAAAGATAAAATGAAAAAGCGTTTGTTCCAGGTTTGAGGGTCAGAATTAAAGAATATTCATGTACATTTAACTTTAAGAAAAACTCCAAATTGCCTCATGTTTCTTGGTAATATTGTGAGGCTGGATAAGATAATATCCAACACATCTTGCCCACATCTTTGTTTATTTTACATTATTGTATCTCAAAGAACCCAAACTTGGGAAGAAAAAGAAGAAAAAAGAAACAAAAAAACTAGTACCATAATCCCTATTGAAAGCTGACTGTATATACCGGTAGGACTTAACGCGCATAGAAAATCTGTGGTGTAGCCCAGATAAGGGAGTGATCATTTTTTAACAACAGGGGAGGGGGGGCAAAATAATTTTGACCCCTTGACGAGGGGGGGGCTGTAAAAAATTTGGCCCCCTTTAAAGGGTTAGACCTCTAGGAGTAGAGCATGTAGTTCATAACTCTGCTACTAAACTGTGCTACTCAAATTCCAGATCGATTTTTACTTCACAAGTTTTACACCAGAGGGCAAAAGTATGTGACCCAGGTGATTTTACCCCAATCCAGGTGACCCTTCAGATGTGGCTGTAAACAAGTCCCCATGCACACCAAAGGCCTGCTAGTAGACTGAGTGTGCTAACAGCCTTCAGACATACACTGTAAAGAGTGTTTCTAATTTAAACACATAAATTTATCCAAACACATTAAAGTTCAACACTTTCACTGAATCTCAGCATCTAAACACTTTCTTCTCTCACCAGGTACAGGGATATGGCCACTGGTGATGGATGGGACTACAAAAGCGAAACAACAGTGGGCAAGGCCAGTTTGGCTGGCTCACTGGAATATTCTGGACAGCACTATCTACTCATTATTCTGGACATTATCTAAATTACCATGGATGTTAAACAACATTATAGGTACTGTATTTGACTAAGAAGAGCCTGTATATGGGCGAGAGCCTGTAGAAGGGGTAGGAGAATAATACCAGTGGGCTAGCCAAACTGCCATCACACACCATTTTCCACTGGTGCAGCTCACCCATCACTGGCGGCCATATTCCTGCACATGTTTACACAAAAAAGATTAGATTTTGCCATAAATATGTTTGGGTGAAAGTGTTTAAAGTTCATACACATTATTTACAGTGTATGGGTGAAGGGTGCAGTGAGCAGTGGGACCAGGTGATCATGCTGTCCTGGCCAGGTGACTTCAGTAAGGGGACCATGTATCAGGCTTTGCTTGGAATTAAATAGTCTATAAAAGAATAATAAAACTACAGCACCCTCTTAGATTTGATGATTACATATTGGCTTCTAGGTATACAAGTTGTGCAATGATATCATTGTGTATAGATGTTCTTTTTTTACCCAAAATCATAGCATGTGGCCTATTCAAGTGGGAGTATTCCGTTTTCTGTGGGCACACTGGTGGCAGTCAGTACACTGGTGGGTATCACTAGTACTCAATTCTATACCACTGGCAGAGTGCAACTGCTGGTCACACCAGTGCAACTTGTCTAGACCAGAGGACTGCTGGAAAGGAACAACAAGCAAACTATTTGTTGGTTGCCTGAGCCTTCATACATGGGGTACTGGTGCTGGGGAATACAGGCTCACAGGGCTAGGATATACCTGCATGTGGTGGATTCTGTTTGGGGGATTCTAAATATAACTGGAGTGTTATATAAACTCAACAACCCTGCCAGAGAATTTTACGATTTAGGTTGAGTTTGCTGGCCCTTTAAGGCAGTCTATACGAAAAGTTCTTCACCTTGCAGGACATTCGGTCCTCCAGATTTGTAATTCTGCAGACCCGGCTAAATGTTTGCAGGCCCGGATACCCCAGGGAAATGTTTGTATCAAGAAATGTAGTAAAAGCAACAATTTAGATAGGAAATGATGTTAAATAGAGGTTACTGGTATATTAATATCAATTTGATAATCATAATTTGTACATGATATTCAGGCTTTCTAGTTTACTATTTAAAAACCTTAATAATTGTCCGATTTACACGCTGTCAAAACTGGCATGTAGCCCAGGATGCGAGCCAGCCATTGGGTCCGGCAGGCTTTTAGCCGGTGTCCGGCAGGATTTCGTATAGACTGCCCTCTTTGGGGGGGTCAAAAATATTTAACCTGTTTTGAGCCAAAAAGCCAGCGCATTACTATACTTCATGGGCCCGCACCCCCTGATTTCCGACCCTATGAGGGGCTCTGCGCGATACCCACCATCTCCCCCCCCCCCTTTGTTGAAAAATGATCAATCCCTAATATCTATTGTAACACAGAAATATGTGTGAAAACTTGTTAGTTTTAAGAGAAATTTATTTACCCATCATGTACATTCATATTGTCAGAATGTAAGTACCCAACGAACTATGAAAACCAGGGAAGGCTTGCCTTGAGTGAAAGTGAAACGAAGCAAGATGGATCATGTCCGATAATGTACTGAAAATCATGGCAATAAACTATGTTATTGGTAAATATTAAGTTATTTGCTAATACAATTTCAAGATCCTCAAATGATAGGGTGTAGATTATATTAAAATAAATCACTCAAAAATTGTCTAAAATATCATTGTAACTAACTACATGTATTAACGGCTGAGTCAATTCATGATAATGACAATAATTTTGTATATGGGGGCAGGGAAGCATATTGGATATACAAGGCCACAAAAAAGTGTGTTTCAGGTTACATGGTCTAAAAATCTAGATAGGGTAGGTCGGATTGCTTTTTTGTGATTTTTTTCTTTTAATCTTTGGCCTATAAAGCATACAAAAATTGGCCCGCAAACTTAAGTGTTGAATTTTTTGTAAATCTTTGGCCTGAAAAGCACCCAAAAATTGACTCGCAAACGTAAGCGCAGACTTGCCGACAACGGCGTCAGCTTGTGGACTATCAAATAGACTCTGAAATAGCCCTAAAATTATTTTTTTTAATTTTTTTTTTTTTAAATTGTATTACAATTTCCAGGGTAGGCTTTGTTTGCTTGGTAGGGTCGGGTAACCTGAAACATACCTTTTTTGGTCGGGATGCACTAATAAGAGGCCACGAGGACTTTCATGGGGAGGTCAAAACTTTAAAGAGGCCGTCCATTAATTATGTCTTATGGAGGATAGGCCTGCTATTCATTACCATGGACAGGACATGACTAAATAGGGAGGGACGGGAGAAGAAATGATCAAAAATAGTATGACATAATTTATTGGCAGCCCCTAATAAGATTGGGAGGTTATGTTTGAGAAAATCAATTGAGCACCTGTAGCACATATTAAATGACCCAGCCTAAGGGACAAGTCACTTATTGCCAATTGGGGAAAGGCGGGGCTTGGTCGGTATGAGGGGGGTCATAATGAAAAACCGGGCCTCGGTGGGGGGCAGGGGCAAAACTAGAAAAGCCTCCATGCTGCGGGGGGGGGGGGGGGGATCAAAATTGAATATATGGTCCCTTTAAATACTCGTTAACACTCGCGATTCCACAGGCGCATATGATTTGTAGTGTTGGACCATTTTTCAAAATCAAAACGTAGTGGGGGGGGGGGGGGGGGGGGGGGCGGGGGGATTAAGATTACTTTCAGCTAATTTGTGAGGGGTAGGCCACTAGTAAATGTAGGTGTCTACAAGTGTCGCTCAAAAAAATAAAAATAATTTCTCATCAGTGTGCGCATCTGCTTTTATTTGCCAATTTTTTTAATGAAAAACCTGATAAAAATCGACAAGAATTGTCATATTTAGTATCATATTAAAGCTACCGTAAAACCCCGCCCTTAAGCCGACCCCGCCTATAAGCCCAAAGTGAGATTAGAAAGAAATAGTTCGGCTTATATGGAATCATTATGACAATTGACAAAACCCCAGCTATAAGCCGACCCCCTACTTTTGAAATATTGGAGAGTTTTTATCCCTATGTAGGCCCCCTCCCGAATCCAATTTTAAACAAATTTAGCTTCTTTTTTATTGCATACATGGCATCTTGAACTAGATATGTGTATATTACGTGAATAGCATGTTTTAATGTACCATAAAACCTACATAAAATATATGATTATGGCCTATACATCATTTTTTCCCAGCTCATTTGTTGCCATATCTATTCTGCCAAAACCCCGGCTATAAGCCAAATGTGAGTTTGAAGGGAGAAATTTGGCTTATATGAAAATAGAATAACAAATAAAATTTGGCTTATAGCCGGGGTTTTACGGTAATAATGCCAGCAATGCAGTGGTATAGAAATAATTTACATTTTCTCCTCTTTTAAAGATCAATTATTTCATAACCAACAAAATGTGAATTTTGAGCACGGAAAACTCAAAATTATCCTAAACAATTTAGCCTGCAAGCAAAACAAACCAAAACGCCTCGCTTGTCAGATTTCTCAGACCTTGGTGATGAGAAACCACTTTTTTTTTGAGTGGGCTTATCATAGACCTTCTCTTGCTGACACAATTCTCACTTCCCTTGCAGAATGCTCAAAGCCTCAGAGAGTCCCTCCTGCACCTTCTAATACGGTCTACATCACCACCGACTACCGAGGAGGAAGCTCCAGTCTATCAGGTACCAATCCTCTTAAAAACCCTCAAAAAAGTTAGTTCATTCCATTACCCTGGCACACACATGCTAGCAAGGGTACTTTTTGACCAAATTCTCCCTCTAAATAGAGTACTGTAAAACCTAGCGTATAGGCCGTGGCTAGTACGCAAGTCAGATTGCCAATGCAACTTATAGGACCGGGGCAAATCTTATACACAAGTTTTTAGATATGTATGCTACAGTACTAAAGTCACCATAATTGGATGCTCTGATAGGCTGGTTTGAAGTTAGGGGGCGACTAATACACAAGTTAGGCTAGCCTTATATGCGAGGTTTTACGGTATTCTTTTTTCCATAATATCTTTAATCTCATGATTTCTGTATGAACAGGTCAATTTTCAAAATTTCTCCAAACAAAGGCCTAATTTTGGCAAAATCTCCCTCTCAAAGGGTTCATTTCCTTTAAACTCTCCCCAAGTTTAGGTAATTTCTCACTAGATCTGCCGTAGTGACTTTACTACTGTAGTGTACATCTTAAACCTCACGTATAAGACGCACATTGACTTTGGCCTAATCCTATAAGCAGCACTGGTGATCTGACTTGTGTACTAGACGTGGCCTATATGCAAGGTTATACGGTATGTATACTTGGGAAAGCCGGCACATCACTACATAACAACCCCGGCCATGCAACCCAAGTAATAGGTATTAAAGCAAACTAATAAAATGTGTTTCTTTTCCATTGTCACAGCAGTTACACTGGATGTAATGAAGATACACCAGGCTCATCCTACAGTACTCAACGAAGAACTAGCATGCATGGGAGCATTATATAGGGCGCTAACTGTACATAGACTGCTCTATGAACTATCTTAGTTTGTGATCTTAAAAACACATGATGGTACGGAAAGTTAAGAAACCCCATGTGTGTTCAGACTGTAGCAAAGGTTTCACAACCAAAGGTAGCCTAAAGTTACACATGATGACCCACACAGGAGAGAAACCTCATGTGTGTTCCAACTGTGGCAAAGTTTTCAGGGTGCAAAGTGAACTAAAGATTCACATGACGATTCATACTGGAGAAAAGCGTCTGAAACCTCATATATGCTCAGACTGTGGTAAAGGATTTTTTACAAAACAGCAAATGGAAATGCACATGATGACCCACACAGGAGAGAAACCTCAAGTGTGTCCACACTGTGGTAAATCTTTCACTAGCCAGACTAGCCTTAAGTACCATATGAAGTGTCACACAGGTGAGGAACGCCATGTGTGTGCAGACTGTGGAAAAGGTTTCAGTGAGCGGAGTAGTCTAAAGAGACACATGATGATTCACACAGGGGAGAAACCTCATGTGTGTTCAAACTGTGGCAAAGGTTTCAGGAGGCAAGATGAACTAAAGATACACATGATGATCCACACAGGGGAGGCACCCCATGTGTGTTCACACTGTGGTAAATTTTTCACTAGCCAGAGTAGCCTTAAGTATCATATTATGTCTCACACAGGTGAGAAACCCCATGTGTGTTCAAACTGTGGCAAAGGTTTCAGGAGGCCAGATGAACTAAAGATACACATGATGATCCACACAGGGGAGGCACCCCATGTGTGTTCACACTGTGGTAAAAGATGTCGGAAAAAAAGTAACTTAACGATTCACATGAGGATTCATACTGGAGAAAAGTGTGCGAAACCGCATGTATGCTCAGACTGTGGTAAAGGATTTGCTACAAAGGGACAACTAAGAATGCACATGCTAACCCACACAGGGGAGAAACCCTATGTGTGTCAACACTGTGGTAAGGGTTTCACAAGCCAGACTAGCCTTAAGAACCATATGATGTCTCACACAGGTGAGAAACCCCATGTGTGCACATTCTGTGGTAAAGCATTCAGGCAGTTAGATACTGTAAGGAAAGACATGATGACACACACAGGAGAAAGACCTCATGTGTGTTCTGACTGTGGTAAAGGGTTTATTCAGCTAGGCTGCCTAAAGGCACACATGGCATCCCACAGAGGAGAGAAATCTCATGTGTGTTCAGACTGTGGAAAAGCATTCAGTATGATAGCTGGACTCAGGGCACACATGTTGATCCACATGAAAACCCGAGACAACCCCCATTTTTGTACAGAATGTGGTAAAGAATTTAGTTTTAAAAGTTCCCTTAAATCACACATGCAGATCCACACAGGAGAGAAACCTTATTTGTGTTCAGTCTGTGGCAAAAGATTCCATTATCTAGCTGGTGTAAAGTCCCACATGAAGATCCATACAGGGGAGAAACCATACGCCTGCTCCTTCTGTGACAAAAGGTTTAATATAAGATCTCTTTTAATGGCACACACAATGAAACACACAGGGGAGAAACGCTATGCCTGCTCAAAATGCAGCATGGAATTCAAGAGGATGAGTGAACTGAACAGACACATAACAATACACACAGGAGAGAAACCTCATGTGTGTTCAGACTGTGGTAAAATGTTCTGCGGGTCAGTCAACTTAACACGCCACATGAGTGCTCACACAAGAGAAACACACCATGTCATTGCAGACAGATGCAGTAAACATAAAGCTTTTGTTCGTGGTCAATCAGCTGATCATAGATCGGACTACGTTCACTGGCAGGGTTTTACTAAATGTCAGATTTGTGTAAGAGGATTTACCAGCGTTACTCAACTGGAAATCCACCTCAAGACTATAGAGCAAAAAGCATATTCGAATGGTGACGTACATCTGGGTTTTGTGCTGTCTGATTACTCTAGGTGTGAGGCGTGTGTCAGAGGTTTCACACATGTGGCTGACTTAGAAACCCACCTCAATATAAAGAGGGAGACTATTGACTCTGGACAGGAAGCAAGACATTGTGAATGCGAATGTGAACATCTGGGACCAGTTAAAAGAGAGTTACCAAGTACTAATGATGTATGTTAGGTTAGATTGTAGATCTTTCGGAGATGTAGAATCCAATGTATTGCTAAACATGTCACCAACAAAGTTACTACACTTGGTGCATTTGTAAAGAGGCTTTCAAATAGCTGCGTACCAAGACACGGGAGAACCCCCATAGCCTAAAAGGTTATGTTCCGGTAACATGGTCAAAAATAAATAGGGTTGGTAGGTCGATCTTTTTTGGGGGTTAAAAAAAGTAATTCTAGTAGTAAAAATGTCAATAATGTCATAAATTTTCTTAAAATTTAAAAAATGTCTGAACAAAAATTGGGTTGGCCCCCATGACATAGGGTCAGTCAGAATGTACACAACTTTTTTTGCCCCATGTGCGTTTTTATTAATTTAAATTTTTTTTAAATTTAACCGTTCATAACATACAAGGTGACATTGAGATCTTCCCGGCTAATTCCTGCGGGGGGGAATCCATCCAGTGAATATTTCATATAGTTTATCAGACGCTTAAACAGTTTTAGTTGACCTTCAGGTTCCACCCGCTTTTTTCTGTATAGTACAGGCTGGTAACAGAACTATTTACATATAACAAGTGAATATATACAATGAATGAGGTAATAATGATAAGGATAATAAAATGCTTCAAGTTTTAACAGACGGTATGCAATACCAAAGTGGGTTACGCGTAGAGGTATGGGACATAGAGTTAGCTAAGGAATTCAAACATTAAAATAGTGAATGTGGCATTCAGCAGACGTGTGACAGCAGCAAGAAATGCTAAAATAACTGTTGTACCTGAGGACTCAGATGAGCAACCTCATTTCTTGTTGCTGTAAGAATTTGTTTAATATGTGGGGGGAATATATTCTCGAATTCCATGAGGATAAATCTGAAGACAATGTGGCTGTAGCAGAATATGATAAGACTTGTCTAAATAATGAAAATGAATTTCATCAATCAGCCCCTGGACTTGAAGAGTTGGGTTGCGGCAGAAATTGTAAAATTGACCTGATTGGATAAAGAAGAAGGCAGCACAATAGCTTTATAATATAATTGGCCAATATTTGAGTAGATACATCCAGAAACAGTATAAATAATGATTACCTGATGTCATATACCGTAAAACCTCGCGTATAAGCTTAACTCGCTTATAAGCCGCACCCCGAGTTTGGTGCGATTCTATAAGCCGCAGAGGCCATCTGAAAATGGTTAATTTGGTACTGTAGTATACTTATAAAAACTCTCATATAAGCCGCACGCACCCTATATAAGCATGTTTAGTATCAAAAGAAAGCTGAGTCTGATTCGCGTACAACCCGCGGCTTATACGTGAGGTTTTATGGTAGTCATATAAACTGCTTTATCCGTAAAGATCATTTCATATTGATCAAGATTTGAATGTCAGAATTTAAGAATATTCAGATTACTCATATACATTTGCCTTTAACATTAAAAAAACACCTCCAAATTGCCTCATATTGCTTGGTAATATTGTGGGGCTGGATAATCTCCAGTACATCTTTGTTTATTTTACGTCTTTCTGCTCCTATTATCATTTTGTATTATGGTACTGTTCTCTCGCCAGAGGTTTTGAATGTCTAGAATAAGCCAACTGCTGTCCAAAATGAAAGTTGTAGTTGAAATGTGACTTTTCCTTTTTTCAATGTGTTTATTGGGTTTGATCGACCATATATGATGGACAAAACCTAGCTCGGGCGCTTTGCCCTTCTGTCGCCAGTACCTGTCTAAACATTCAGTTTTTGACAGTCTTAATATGATGATTGCTATGTCTTCCTTCCTATTGTGTGTGAAAATACAACCTTATTACAAGTTATAATATTGACAAAATAGAAATACAATTACAGGTACACCTTGCTTTTATTAGTTATTTGTAAATATTTAAATGTATAATTCGGTCATTAGTTTTGTTACATTGGCCTCACTATTATGTAGAGCTTAGCCTTGTGTGTTCCTATTTATAGTACAACAAAAATAATAAAGTGTAAAACTTACACAAGTTAAGCACTTTTACCCACCATCTTCTAAACTTCAGTCAGCCATGTATTGAGACTAAATCAATTATATATATGCAATCAGGGTCAAGGACTTGTATGAATAAACTACTTATTCAATTGATGTTTGTATTTAGTTTGTTGTATTTTGGTTTGCCGGTTTGTGTTTTGGTTTGTATTTTGTGTGATGAAGTACTGAGCTGGTTTTGTAGCAGGTTTTCACAACAGTGTATTTAGCATAAAACCCTGCTTATCAGTCAATTCTATTTTTCAGTTTTTATTTTATGATCTGAACCTGCAAAGTCAGGATTTGCCTTATTGGCAGGTCCTAACACATTAAAATTAAAGAGACAAAATATATTACATATCGGGTATTTCTACCTGTCAAAGTAGGGGGTTGACCTACCATACCGTCGTGTTTAAGCGCCCCTGCGCTTATTACTTTGGAGGGCTGGTTACCCCAGAGCTTATACAAGAAAGGCGCTTATTCAAGATCCATATTTCGTGCTGAAGAGTTAGTTCAAGGCCCCCAATACCCCCGCTGCTTATACAAGATGGGCGTTTATTCAAAACCTGGCACTTAAACGCGACGGTACGGTATAAGCAGAGTCTATTTTCTAGGTGGGATTTTAAGACATTACATACTAAAGTGTGCTGAAGTCATATCCTGGTGAATATGTATGATGTTTCTGATTGATGTGTACTAGATTAACATTCATGTTATCTTAAGGTGATGGTCAATTTCTAACAGTTTTCCTCTTTCCTTGTAACAGCAGAGGCACTGGAACCCCTGACGAAACACAAGATTCCTTAAACATCAAACAACACTACTGAAATAACAACCACAATGTGTTCCTCTACCCGCATAAAGACTGTTTAATCAGGTCTATGGAATCTATGCATTAGTGCAGAGGGCCAACAGGATTCACTGAGGCAGTAAGGTACACGATGGCCAAGAAAGACAAGAAACGCCATGTGTGTTCAGACTGTGGCAACGGTAGCAGGAGTGCCGCTGAACTAAAGCTACACATGATGACCCACACAGGGGAGAAACCACATCAGTGTTTAGATTGCGGTAAAGGATTCAGACTGCTATGTACCCTTAAGACACACATGATGACCCACACAGGAGAGAGACCTCATGTGTGTTCAGACTGTGGCATAGGTTTCAGGAGCAAAACATGCCTAAAGACGCACCGGATGACGCACACAGGAGAGAACCGTAAGAAACCTCATGAATGCTCATACTGTGGGAAAGGGTTCAGCACAAAGCAGGCAGTAAAAAAACACATCTTGACCCACACAGGGGAGAAACCCCATGTGTGTTCATATTGTAGTAGAGGATTTACTCAGCAAGGTGATCTAAAGAATCACATGAAAACCCACACAGGAGAGAAACCCTTTCTATGTTCATTCTGTAGTAGGGGTTTCAGGCGACGCGATTCATTAAAAACACACATGATGACCCACACAGGAGAAAAACCTCATGTGTGTTCAGTGTGTGGGAAATCATTCATCCAGCAAGGTGCCCTAAAGCAACATATGGTGTCCCATGCAGATGTAAAGCCCCATGTGTGTTCAGACTGTGATAAAGGATTCACTACCACGAGTGACTTAAAGAGACACATGAGGATACACACAGGGGAGAAACACCATGTGTGCAAAGACTGTGGGAAACGGTTTAATGAGCTCTCTCACCTAAAGGCGCACATGATGATTCACTCAGGGGAGAGACCAAATGTGTGTTTAGATTGTGGTAAGGCATTCAGAGGGAGCCTCACGTCACACATGAGGACCCACACAGGAGAGAAACCTCACGTGTGCTTAGAATGTGGCAAAGCTTTCAGTGAGAAAAATTCCCTAAATTCACACATGCTGACCCACACAGGAGACAAACCTCATGTGTGTCCAGACTGTGGTAGACGATTTAGCCTGTTAAGTAATCTCAAGAGACACCGACTTATCCACACAGGAGAGAAACCCCATGTGTGTTCAGACTGTGGTAAAGCATTCTGTACCAGAGGTGAGCTGAAGACACACATGGTCATCCACACCAAAGAGAAACCCCATGAGTGTGCAGACTGCGGCAGAGCTTTTAGAAGCAGAGGTATCCTAAAGACACACATGATGACCCACACAGGAAAGAGACCCCATGTGTGTTCTAAATGTGGTAAAGCGTTCAGTCGGCGAGCTCATCTGAAGGGACACATGATGACCCACACAAGAGACAAACCTCATGTGTGCTCTGTATGTGACAACAGGTTTGGTCATAAATCATCACTAAGAATACACATGCGGACCCACACAGGGGAGAAACCTTATGTGTGTCCAGTCTGTGATAAAGAGTACCATGATCCAGGTGGCCTAAAGTATCACATGAAGTCCCACATAGGGGAGAGACCCCATGTGTGTTCCTTTTGTGGCAAAGGGTTCAGCATAAGAGATGATCTAATGGTTCACCTGATGAAACACACAGGGGAGAAACCTCATGCTTGTTCAGAATGCAGCATGCGATTCAGTGTTCCTAGTGGCCTAAAGAGACACATCATAACCCACACAGGAGAAAAACCTCATGTGTGTTTAGACTGTGGTAAAGCGTTTCGCAGGTTGACCCACTTGAAGCAGCACACAAAGACATGCCCAAGGTTAATGCGCCATGTCTTTTCCAACAGTAAACATACTCCCCATGTAGTCCATCAGCCACCTGACCATAGATCTGACCACCTTCACCAAGTGGGGGCTGTGCAGGGCTGTGCTCCTTGTGAGATGTGTGTAAGAGGTTTCACCATCATGACTGACTTAGAGAACCACCTCGAGATTAAAGGAGAAACTGATCGAAAATCATATTTGAATGACCCTATGTTCACAACTATCAGTGAGGAACGTTGTTCAGACAATGTCAGGACATTACCTATAGTAGGTATCCGCAATGATAATACGCCAATGACCATACAAACAACCACTAGTACTTGTGCACAATGTGGATGTGAACTTGAACACACAGGACTTGTTAAAAGTGAGTTTTTGTTAAATCGAACAGAAAAACAACAGGTCTGCTTACACTGCAGTCAGGTATCTACTGAGTCAAGTGCTTCAAATCATGTAGTGCATATCAAAGAGGAGAGACCCTTTGCTTGTTCACAATGTTGTAAATGTTTCAGTCTGTTAAGTAGCTTAAATGCACATCTAAAGACTCACACAAGCGACATCCCAGAAGTATCTGACCGTACATTACCAACTACTGGTGATGTACATTCGGGTTCTGTACTGTCTGATTACTCTCGGTGTGAGGTGTGTGTAAGAGGTTTCACACATGTGGCTGAGTTAGAAACCCACCTGACAATGCACAGGACACTAGAAAGGTCTGAAGTACATCTGGTTTACACTCGCAGAGTACATGACACGGGTCTGGCGGAATTTCTGGGTCACCAATTCAATATTGTGGATGCATCGGCAGAGTAGTCAGAAAATATTCTATTGGTACCTATGGTGTGAACCCTAAGCTAACTCTAGTAACATGCTCACAAAATATCATAAAACATGTTAAAGAGAAGCTATACATGTATTCTCAATCTTTGACAGGGATTTAGACAGGAGATTTAACATGTGTAAAGAATGTGACATTCAGGTCACCTTAGGGACACCCTGCTTACCCATACACAAGGACTTACTACTTGTTTTGTACTTCATAACAGTTTATTGATATGATTTCAATAAAACTGCAACTGGTGGCTCGGGATTTCAGAAAAAAAAACATGCAAATGATCAATCACAGAATTGGAAAACGTTTTAAATCTATTAGATGTAAAATGAAAACACATAATAATGCTGACCCACTGCTTGGTGGAAATTTAACAAGGCTGTAGCGCTCCATATATGATAGGGTTTTCTGAACAATAGTCTAACAGTAGAGAGGTTGTCATCCAGGTGTAAATGCTTAGCTATATATGTATTGTAGCGGCGACGGATGGGGAGCTGTGGGTTCACAGACCCCCTCGGCCGCCCTGGCATGACGAGTGTAAATAGTTAAAGTCTAGACATCGAGTGGGGGGGGGGCAGAGTGCACCGATAGTGGTCGGTGGCGGCGGCTGGATTCCGCCAACATGGTAAACTTTGGCGGAGCTCTACCGTCGCTCCCGATGGAACGTTTTGGGCGTCGGCGAAGCCAATGTTATCGATATAAGGGGATTGGAATGGAGGGTTCCGACAGTCTTATCTGACGATTGAAGCATAGAGGATCTCCGACAAAACTCAGCTGGTGTGGCTAGAGAGAGCCAGGGCAATAAAGAATCTCCGGTTTTACTGTACTTGACGAGTTCTGTCTCCTTCCACATTACGGAGGACGCTACGATATATATATATATATAAATATATATGTATATGCATATATATATATTTATTATACGATATGGGCTTACACCGTGCTTTTTACGTGATATTCCCGTTCTGATATTCCTGCATAGCGCACACTTGGGGGGGTGAAATCGTTCTGATATTCTGGATATCAGAACGATTCTGAATGGGGAATTCAGAATCGTTCTGATATCCTGAATATCAGAACAATTCTGAATGGGAATCGGCAGCCATAAAATCCGAGGTTCTATGGAGACTCGAACACGCTACATCAAGACTTGAAGTCCGATGTGCTAACCACCACGCCGTGAAGGCGCTGGTAGAGGTAGGTGGCGAAACAAGGAGTCTACAGGCGGATTTCCAGCCCTGTAGGACCATTATTTACCGAGTTACAGAAGAAAAGGCATTTTTTGGTATAGTTTCTTTGAAAATCAATATTTTTTTCTAATTTCTTTTTTACTATAAAGGTAGAAGTTGGACTTTACTTCCCCTTTCGTTAAAATAATTATAGGAATTTTTTTTCACGTAGAAATAGGCATTTTGAAAATGGTTCGTTTCCATCCAGGCTCGATCCGGGTACCCCTGGTGTGTGAGGCGAAGTCGCTAGCGCCCATGCCTATCCGGCTGTGGTGAATGTGGAGGGAAACGCTGGTTAGTATATAACATAGCCCCAAGCTGGCCCCCTCACAAATTCTATGTTGGACTCAGTGTTGGAGATTGAGGGTATGACGTCACCAGGCTCCACCAATCAGCGAGCAGGGTTGGTGGGATATCAAAACAACATGGCTCTACTGGTGTACGAGTGATATTCAGTCAATAATCCTTCAAAATGGCCAAATTAGGACTCATATAAGGTAATTAAAGACATTTGAATGGAAATATCGTATAATAAACCTAATAATATATGAATATCACCGACCTTGGGGTGTGTATTCATGAATAACGACCTCGGTGCTACGCACCTCGGTCGTTATTCAAGAATACACACCCCGCGTTCGGCGATATTCATATATTATTGGTTAATTATTATACGATATGGGCTTACACCGTGCTTTTTAGGTGATATTCCCGTTCTGATATTCCTGCATAGCGCACACTTGGGGGGGTGAAATCGTTCTGATATTCTGGATATCAGAACGATTCTGAATGGGGAATTCAGAATCGTTCTGATATCCTGAATATCAGAACGATTCTGAATGGGAATCGGCAGCCATAAAATCCGAGGTTCTATGGAGACTCGAACACGCTACATCAAGACTTGAAGTCCGATGTGCTAACCACCACGCCGTGAAGGCGCTGGTAGAGGTAGGTGGCGAAACAAGGAGTCTACAGGCGGATTTCCAGCCCTGTAGGACCATTATTTACCGAGTTACAGAAGAAAAGGCATTTTTTGGTATAGTTTCTTTGAAAATCAATATTTTTTTCTAATTTCTTTTTTACTATAAAGGTAGAAGTTGGACTTTACTTAGCCTTTCGTTAAAATAATTCTAGGGATTTTTTTTCACATAGAAATAGGCATTTTGAAAATGGTTCGTTTCCACCCAGGATCGATCCGGGTACCCTTGGTGTGTGAGGCGGAGACGCTAGCGGCCATGCCTATCCGGCTGTGGTGAATGTGGAGGGAAACGCTGGTTAGTATATAACATAGCCCCAAGCTGGCCCCCTCACAAATTCTATGTTGAACTCAGTGTTGGAGATTGAGGGTATGACATCACCAGGCTCCACCAATCAGCGAGCAGGGTTGGTGGGAGGTCAAAACAACATGGCGCTTCTGCTGTACGAGTGATATTCAGTCAATAATCCTTCAAAATGGCCAAATTACTCATATAAGGTAATTAAAGACATTTGAATGGAAATATCGTATAATAAACCTAATAATATATGAATATCACCGACCTTGGGGTGTGTATTCATGAATAACGACCTCGGTGCTACGCACCTCGGTCGTTATTCAAGAATACACACCCCGCGTTCGGCGATATTCATATATTATTGGTTAATTATTATACGATATGGGCTTACACCGTGCTTTTTAGGTAATGTAATTAATGACAGTGTTTGTTGTAGTTGATAGCATACTGCTATTGACAGGTAAAACCATCCTGGATGAAAAGGAATTGATTTAGTCCTTTTTCTCAGCAAAGCTAAATTTTCGTCCTTTAAGTCATATTGAACTTAGATTGAGATTTACCTTACAGCTGAGGTAGACCTATATCAACCAAGGTATCTTTAAGGACACGTTCACCTAACAGAAATGATATACTGCGCAACAAGGGACGAACTTGCCAAGTCACTAGACGCCACCCATTTTCCCTGTAATCTTAAGGACCCATTTTCCCTGTAATCTTAATGATTCCCCGCTCTTCTCTAGATGGTGCCACTGTAAGGCTGGAAGTCTGAATTTCCTTTCCCTTAGTTCTAACCACCCCATCCTTTAGTGGTAAATAGATTCGGTTATAGTTCTGTTACCGTTTTAAAATAGAAAAAGAAAAAAAAAGAGAGAAAGAAAAAGGGGGTGCGGGGGCACAGCCCCCGATATATACAGCAATGTTATCAACCTACAGTGGGGCCATCTAGAAGATTGGCCTGGAAACTGATTAAGATTACTGGAAAAGTGGGCCTTTTAAGATTACAGGTAAAATGGGTGGCGTCTAGTGACTTGGCAAGTTCGTGCCCACATGCATATACTGCAGTCCAGAATAGAACTCACCATCCTCCATGAAATCTCCATGACGATTTTATTGGAATTTGAACTGCATACGTCATACCATAGCATAATATTTGTCTTTAATGCCAAGAATAAGGGAACCATTGAAAATGTGACACCATACTTCAAACAAAGATGCCTCAGAAATCGTTAATCCCATGTCTGCCAATGTCTACATGAAGATGTTTTTGCATATGTAACTATTTCTACCCGTGTATTAGACAGGCTGTCCCCTGTACCATTCTCTATACCTGCAGACACTGTTGTTGCCATACCCAAACATCTGTAAACTTAGAGAATACAAACTAAATTTTCTGACCTTTATTCAGACATTAGATCTCATGCACGGATAAGATGGTCTCTTCAGTAGTATCAGATAATGGACAATATGTTAACTGGACTGTGAATACCACAGCTGTTACTGATCAGTCAGACCATGTTGGCTCTGAATTTTCCCTGATTGCAGCTGTAACTCTATGTGTAGTTGGGACAATACTGAACAGCCTTATTACCGTAAAACCTCGCGTATAAGCCTAACTCACGTATAAGCCGCACCCCTACTTTGGGCCGATCCTATAAGCCGCACCAGTGATCTGATTATGGCGACTTTTATACTGTATTATAGTAGCAAAAACTCGCGTATAAGCCGCACCCTCACTCTGTGGCGATCCTATAAGCCGCACTAGCGATCTGATTCGCCTATAAGCCGCGGCCTATACGCGAGGTTTTATGGTATCATTGTTATTGTATACGGCTCCCTGATGAGGACCTCTGTCTTCATGATCCTTCTGCCGGTCCTTGCTGTCTTTGACAATCTAGCCTTGTGGTCATATGCTCTCATACTGGATGAACTATATGACCTACTCCCTCTTATCATTTTGGCTGTGTCCCATAACATTGTTTGGCTTTCACACCACTGCTAATGTTTCCTCCTGGTTAATTGTATTAATATCTGCTGAACGCTCCATTGTTGTATTCTGGCCATTGAAAGCACATATCTACCTTACAAAGAGAAAGCTCACGTGTATAATTATAATACTCTTTGTTATTATGTGCATTGTGAGCACTCCCCATTTATTCACTGCTCAAGTTGTTATGGTGGATGGGATATATGGTTGTAGGTCTCTTGAATCAAGATCAATATTTTTTTCAGTTATGCTGGCAATAATATACTCCATCTTACCTTTTTGCATTATCTCAGTCTTAAATGTATTTACATTGAAAAGGATCCAGTCTAAGAGAGTTCAGAGGCAGATATCAGACCTCCAGACAGGCTAGGTCTGCCGGCATGAACCATGATTTGACCATCACAATGTTTGCTGTATGTATTGTGTTTGTAATAAGTACTCTGCCCGGGAAGGTTTTGCTCATTGTCCACACAATATTAAAGTCTCTTGGAACAAATTTTACCACTGTTCTTCCTCTAAGAACCTTGTACAAACTGAGCCTTATAAATCACAGTGTCAATTTCCTGCTGTACTGCCTCACTGGGTCTGTGTTCAGGCAGACATTGGTGCATCTTCTACAGTCCTGCAAACTGAGGAGAAAGAACAATAACATCCAAGAGTCATGTCCTACAGTAGCAGCACAAGTTGTATAGTTGACACACACCGTTGTGGGCAAAAAGTCACGATCTGAAGAGCGAGCCTTGATATCCCTCATTGTCTCTAAGAGAAATTTCTCCCATTTTACACATCTTTGGTTAATACACTAATTTCATCAGCCATTTCCACTAGGTGGCGTTACCATAGGAGAGGCTATAATTCTGTCCCAGGGTGGGCATGTGCAAGGCCACCAGAATAGGGGTGAGGACCCTGCTCAACCCCCAATTAACTATCTAAGGTTGTCTAAGCTGTGAAAATGCCAAAAGCCGTGCCTGTGGTAGGCCTGGTGCCCCCCCCCCAACCCCCCTCCCCCTCTCCCCATGATAACCCCCAAGCTACAGCTTGCTACCGCAGCAGATATAAGCCTACTACTAGCGCCGTTTTGAGCCATCTTTGAAATCTCAATTCTGAAAAACTCGCGTATAAGCCGCACCCTGACTTTGGCCCGATCCTATAAGCCGCACTGGTGATCTGACTCGCGTACTAGCCGCTGCTTCTACGCGAGGTTTAACGGTAAGTGCTTTTTAATCATGCTGATGGTCATCTGTAGTATTTGGTAGGGTCCAGCATCCCTGTGATGAGCATTACCAGCCCTGGATAATGTGCTCTAATCACATTTTAATGAGGCTGCTGCACCCCCTCCACCACCCCTCTTTTTTCAACTAGTCTCCACAAGACACTCATATTTGTGTTGGTCTAAATCATATTTTAACTAAACTTGTTTCATAGATATTTCTATAGTGGATATATACACTATTTCCCTATACACCCCTGCGATTTAGCGATGGAGCAATTCTTTTCATCCGAAAAGGGCATGAGCATGAGAGGTGTCTTTTCCCCTATAGTAAACCTATGGGGTCTTTTGGCTGGCTCACAGGCTTGCCCTTGTGGCACCAAGGATGCACACCCTGCCCTCTAGTGGAAACGCTTGATGAAACCAGTGTATTTCAGGGTATGTAGAGGGGCTGCCTAATACTTTGTGGTAAAAAAACAAAAATCCAACGTACCAAACCTAAACTTTCCTCCCGTGTTAAATGAAATGCTTTTTTTTTAAATTTGGCCTCATGGGTCTTTAAGAAGTTTCTAAGATTATGGTTCAAAAGTTTGTCCATGCATGGACTCATGTGAGCTACACCAGATGGATGTAAATACACTTTCAATATGGCAGCGAATGCATCACATATGTTACCATATTGTCTTCACTACTGGCCACAGGTCCCTGCCCTCTGTGATGCACACGGGGACGAACCTGCAGAGTCACTAGACCGCGCCCATTCTGTGCCTAATCTTGAATCGCCACTTCTGGTGTAATCTTAATCAGTTTCCAGGTGATACCTATCAGTAGTATAGTATGTATCGGAACGGGACTATAGTTAACTACTGTTTATTACTCAATCGACATGCAGCCAATCAGAGGCCTCCATTTGGTCACCTGACCCGTTGCCATGGTAACGTGACCTACTTAGGGCTCTCAGCCAATCAGAAGCCAGCATTCTGGGTGACCTAATGACCTACTTAGAAGCTCTCAGCCAATCAGAGGCCGGCATTCTGGTAACCATGGTAACGTGACCTACTTACGTCACGTGACCTACTTAGGCTCAGCCAATCAGAAGCCGGCATTCTGGTAACTAGGGTAACGTGACCTACTTAGGGTTTGTTTGTAAACAACACCACGTGGCTCTCTTGTTTGTAAACAACACCACGTGACACGTGACTGTTTGTAAACAAACAAAGTTATATAACTTATATATAGAAATATCACTAGGCGGCAGAGTGGTCAAAAGGCAATCTCGTAGTAGTAGGTCTACTTGGATCTTGAGTAGCCACCCTTGTGGTTATAATTACCTAGACTAGTTGGCTCTGCCAGCCTGGTCAAGTGAAAATTGGTAAGGAGACTATGAACTAGGCTAAGCTTGGATTTTAAAATAGCCTATAAAAGTATAATAAACTATAGTACCCTCTTCGATTTGATGATTAGACATTGCCTACTAGGTATACACATTTGTACAATGGTATCATTGTGTATAAATGTTCTTTTGGTACATCATGCCGACTCTACACGAGCACCATTTGCAACGACAGATAGTGCTAAACCTAAGACCTACCCACTCCGTAGAAAAAAATAGGGGTGACGTTTGTGAACGGTCCCTTAGTCTTTCTATTCTTTGTTTATTGTGTGGCCCCTAAAGAGGGGCCGACTAACATCGGTGTTATTAATTACACCTCATGTTAGGCAGCATAGGATCAAACCTCAAAAGCATCAAAGCTCAAAGTCCTAATGGACAGAGAGCCCTGTGTGGCTTTTGAGGACGAGTGGGAGTGATCCGTTGCAGAATACCGATCCGTGAGAGGTTCTGACTATATATATCTTTTATATCGCTTTAGATATGGTGTAGTATTTTTCATCTCGCTATAGTTTAGTTGATATTTTAAAGAAACTGCCTCATTCTATCAGAAATACACAACATTGACATGTTTTTTATATTCAATATATTAGAAGTGTGCTTTGTTGCTTATATAGTTCATTATGCGTTTAAAATGTTCGCGAGTATCGTAGAAATGTACAAAAATCCTATTGTGGCGCCATCTGACGAAAAGAGCGGAGAACTATACTAGGGTATGGCGAGCTAGACTAGAGCATGTAATCACCAGGCGGCAGAGTGGTCAAAAGACAATCTCGTAGTAGTAGGTCTACTTGGATCTTGAGTAGCCACCCTTGTGGTTGCAATTACCTAGACTAGTTGACCCTGCCAGCCTGGTCAAGTGAAATTAGTAAGGAGACCGCACATTAACGCGCTCCACAGTCTTTAGACAGTTAAGACTATAGTACCGTAGATTCTACTGTGTACTCACACTAACTATTTACAGTGCTACATATTCATACCCGAGTTCTAAGTGTTTTTTTTAGAAAAAAGCGATCTACTCACCCATTTTTTTTAGACAAACTCCTATTAGCAGGTAACCCCTGTATAAACCATACTGCAAAGATCTGCTACTTCGAGCGTCTGCCTCGTGACTGATAGTGTACAACAAGACGAAGTGGGCAGAGGTGAAGTACTGTTCCAAGAAAAATTGAGGCTCTTTATATAGCTGAGAGAGCGGCTAATCCGGATGTTCTAAGCTTGTTTTCACCTAGAGCCCCACCCTCTTCCAGAGAGGAATCAAATTGCTTTTCACCTGGACCCTTCCACCCCTAATCCATCAGCATGAAAAGAGGGATAACAAGTGTAACGTGCGCTACATGTATATGGGATTATAGCTGGTGAAGAGATAAAGCCAGGTCAACTGTGTATACAAAGACTACAGGAGGTGATTAACGACAGGTGTGACGCGCCAGCCCGTGGACGGATTATCTTCTAAGCTGACGCTTATTCAACTAGCCAGCTGCCGTCCGCTCCACTCACCACGGCAAGAGGAGGTGCTTTTGTTTTACACTTAAGTCGCTTACCACATGTACTCGTCTCTACCTCACAGACAGACACCCTCTCGCTTGCTTCACGACCCCTGTAGCTTTTTTTGTATACACACTCTAATCTCATAACCCCCTGATCCGTTATACAGGTAACGGGTATTCTCTTTTAAATAGCTGCCAGTCAGCCTGCGGCAGCTGAAAACGACGGTAAGTAGCTTAGCTCTAGAAGCAAGAAGGCGTATATAAGGAGGCTGACACGTGTATAGGCGCCTTATAAGTCGGCAGGGGGTAAATACTAGTGAAAAAGGAAGGCAGGTGTGCAGGTAGCTTTCTAACAGACACGTGTGTGCACTAAGCTGCTTAAGTCTAAACCCACCTGCAGTAGTCAGGTAGCATGTGAAAACTTACTTAACAGATCTCTTAATTGAGTAGAGACTCTGTACTGAGAGAGTCTTTTCAGCCGTTTAAGAGGATTATCTAGGACAGGGTACATAAGGAGTGAAACGACGCTCTCACCCATCACACTTTCTCGACCCGCCCTTCATCATCGTAGCATCGTCCACTCTACGCTCGCTCAGAATGTTATGATGGTTAGTTCTGCTATTTTCAGCTACTTTTCTTATCGAAGTGTTGACGCTACAGAGCATCGAAACTCTCTCCAAATGAGTCCAAGAAAGAAAAAGCAACTTCCACTTGAAGCAGGAAGAGAAACAGTGCCCTATGATGCATGTGAGGTAAAGAAACATTGGAAGGACGTCACCAAGGAGCAATGGATAGAAGCATGCTTCAACTTCATCGGAACGGAAGTAGTTTCATTTGGACAGAGGGAGAAGATTTTGTTGGAGCTATTTTTCTTAGCTCCGTATACTTGGCCTGACTGTGGTGAAATTCCTTCAGGTATTTGTTCAGTCTTTGCCATAGAAGTTATCAGGTCTTTGAAGGAGCTTCGATATATGCAAGGCACTCACGAGGAGATTGTTCAGAAAATGACGGAATTCGAAACAGGAGAAGACACAATATGGTGCGAGGAGACGACATATACGGACAATGATCTGGAGTACATCATTTGTAGCCCGTTGGAACATTATGTTAAAGACTTTGAGGACATGCTAGACAGCACTGAGATGAACCCGAAAGAGAGATCCCTTACTGCACAGAAAGAGGCCAAAGCTGTGTTGGAAAAGCTCAAGTTTGGTCAAGGATTCACTCTTCAAAGCAGCTGTGTGAGTGTGATAAAAGGCCTTGTGTTGAAACATCCAGACATGAAGTTTTCGCGTGCTGTCGACACACTTCCTTTGCCTGAACTGATGATGAACATGATCGATCCCATCGTACCAACATGTTTCGACTCTGCCAATTGTCCCATGTATAAAATGGTTTCAAGTTTTGCCCGTGGCCGATGGCTAAACGATCCACTGAAGTCAGAAAACCTCCTTGATTTAATCAACTGACTAAATGTATTTTCTCATACTAGTATTAGTAGCATTAGTAATAGCAGCTACTCAGTCTCGTGCAGCACAAGCAGCAGCATCTGTGAGCAGCATCCGTGACATCGTCAGCAGCAGCAGCAGCTGCACGAGCAGCACAAGCAGCAGCATCTGTCAGCAGTATCCGTGACATCGTCAGCAGCAGCAGCAGCTGCACGAGCAGCACAAGCAGCAGCATCTGTCAACAGCATCCGTGACATCGTCAGCAACTGCAGCAGCTGCACGAGCAGCACAAGCAGCAGCAGCTGTCAGCAGCTGCAGCAGCTCAGCAGCTGCACGAGCAGCACAAGCAGCAGCACCAACAGCAGCAGCAACAGCAAATCAGCAGCAGCAGCAGCAGCAGCAGCAGCAGCAGCAGCGGCGGTGTGGACCACTAAATTCGAGATGGCGACATGTCTGTTTCTTAGAATCGACATTCGACATGAGGCCTAGTGACATTTGACATGAAGCTTGAAAAACATAGTGACAGGTGACATGAGCAATTCTTAAAATTGACATGAGATATGAGCATAATTAAGCGACATCGACATGTGCCATGGCTATTTTTTTTTAAGACAAACGCCATAGACTCCTCATTCAAACCCCCACTAGTAGTGCTCTATAAGCGCAAGCTTTGCCTTAAGAGAGCTGTGGCTGTGAACCCTCTCCTCCCCCTGTACACACAGGTAAATATCAGAGTCAGCCAATGTCGCCAATACTACTCTCATACAAGGGTCAGGCACTGCTGGACTATAATAGATGGGTCAAGGACCATTCTACTGAGGGTCAGGCTAGGCTGGACATTCAATAACAGGCTGGACTTTGGCAAACTTGCTTGAAAGTCTGGCCAGCAAGAGTCCGTTGAAGGACTATACGGTAAAAAGGCTGCTGTTACAGTCAAGATACTCATATTTCAAGCCCAGAAAACTGTAATTAGCTTTCCAAGTTGTTTATTTAACAATATCCTGGCCTAGCAAGAAGCTGTCAGATGACATCTAAGAAAAATGGGGCTGTTAATTGATCAAGAGAGCTACATTGTTACAGAGTCCTATTCCTCTTTTGAGGTGGGACCAAATTTGAAAAAAGAATAAACTCAAAAAAAAACCCTTAAGATTGAAACAGTTGTAGATGACAAATTTAATGAGGAAGTCGTATTAATTAGTTTACAAATAGCCGCTGCAGGAGCAGCACAAGCAGCAGCTGACACTAGTGTCAGCTGCTGCAGCTGCACGAGCTGCTTGTGCTGCTTGTTATGGCTATTTGTAAACTAATTAATACGACTTCACTCCTGCTGCTGCTTGTGCTGCTCGTGCAGCTGCTGCTGCTGCTGACGATGTCACGGATGCTGCTCACAGATGCTGCTGCTTGTGCTGCACGAGACTGAGTAGCTGCTATTACTAATGCTACTAATACTAGTATGAGAAAATACATTTAGTCAGTTGATTAAATCAAGGAGGTTTTCTGACTTCAGTGGATCGTTTAGCCATCGGCCACGGGCAAAACTTGAAACCATTTTATACATGGGACAATTGGCAGAGTCGAAACATGTTGGTACGATGGGATCGATCATGTTCATCATCAGTTCAGGCAAAGGAAGTGTGTCGACAGCACGCGAAAACTTCATGTCTGGATGTTTCAACACAAGGCCTTTTATCACACTCACACAGCTGCTTTGAAGAGTGAATCCTTGACCAAACTTGAGCTTTTCCAACACAGCTTTGGCCTCTTTCTGTGCAGTAAGGGATCTCTCTTTCGGGTTCATCTCAGTGCTGTCTAGCATGTCCTCAAAGTCTTTAACATAATGTTCCAACGGGCTACAAATGATGTACTCCAGATCATTGTCCGTATATGTCGTCTCCTCGCACCATATTGTGTCTTCTCCTGTTTCGAATTCCGTCATTTTCTGAACAATCTCCTCGTGAGTGCCTTGCATATATCGAAGCTCCTTCAAAGACCTGATAACTTCTATGGCAAAGACTGAACAAATACCTGAAGGAATTTCACCACAGTCAGGCCAAGTATACGGAGCTAAGAAAAATAGCTCCAACAAAATCTTCTCCCTCTGTCCAAATGAAACTACTTCCGTTCCGATGAAGTTGAAGCATGCTTCTATCCATTGCTCCTTGGTGACGTCCTTCCAATGTTTCTTTACCTCACATGCATCATAGGGCACTGTTTCTCTTCCTGCTTCAAGTGGAAGTTGCTTTTTCTTTCTTGGACTCATTTGGAGAGAGTTTCGATGCTCTGTAGCGTCAACACTTCGATAAGAAAAGTAGCTGAAAATAGCAGAACTAACCATCATAACATTCTGAGCGAGCGTAGAGTGGACGATGCTACGATGATGAAGGGCGGGTCGAGAAAGTGTGATGGGTGAGAGCGTCGTTTCACTCCTTATGTACCCTGTCCTAGATAATCCTCTTAAACGGCTGAAAAGACTCTCTCAGTACAGAGTCTCTACTCAATTAAGAGATCTGTTAAGTAAGTTTTCACATGCTACCTGACTACTGCAGGTGGGTTTAGACTTAAGCAGCTTAGTGCACACACGTGTCTGTTAGAAAGCTACCTGCACACCTGCCTTCCTTTTTCACTAGTATTTACCCCCTGCCGACTTATAAGGCGCCTATACACGTGTCAGCCTCCTTATATACGCCTTCTTGCTTCTAGAGCTAAGCTACTTACCGTCGTTTTCAGCTGCCGCAGGCTGACTGGCAGCTATTTAAAAGAGAATACCCGTTACCTGTATAACGGATCAGGGGGTTATGAGATTAGAGTGTGTATACAAAAAAAGCTACAGGGGTCGTGAAGCAAGCGAGAGGGTGTCTGTCTGTGAGGTAGAGACGAGTACATGTGGTAAGCGACTTAAGTGTAAAACAAAAGCACCTCCTCTTGCCGTGGTGAGTGGAGCGGACGGCAGCTGGCTAGTTGAATAAGCGTCAGCTTAGAAGATAATCCGTCCACGGGCTGGCGCGTCACACCTGTCGTTAATCACCTCCTGTAGTCTTTGTATACACAGTTGACCTGGCTTTATCTCTTCACCAGCTATAATCCCATATACATGTAGCGCACGTTACACTTGTTATCCCTCTTTTCATGCTGATGGATTAGGGGTGGAAGGGTCCAGGTGAAAAGCAATTTGATTCCTCTCTGGAAGAGGGTGGGGCTCTAGGTGAAAACAAGCTTAGAACATCCGGATTAGCCGCTCTCTCAGCTATATAAAGAGCCTCAATTTTTCTTGGAACAGTACTTCACCTCTGCCCACTTCGTCTTGTTGTACACTATCAGTCACGAGGCAGACGCTCGAAGTAGCAGATCTTTGCAGTATGGTTTATACAGGGGTTACCTGCTAATAGGAGTTTGTCTAAAAAAAATGGGTGAGTAGATCGCTTTTTTCTAAAAAAAACACTTAGAACTCGGGTATGAATATGTAGCACTGTAAATAGTTAGTGTGAGTACACAGTAGAATCTACGGTACTATAGTCTTAACTGTCTAAAGACTGTGGAGCGCGTTAATGTGCGGTCTCCTTACTAATTTCACTTGACCAGGCTGGCAGGGTCAACTAGTCTAGGTAATTGCAACCACAAGGGTGGCTACTCAAGATCCAAGTAGACCTACTACTACGAGATTGTCTTTTGACCACTCTGCCGCCTGGTGATTACATGCTCTAGTCTAGCTCGCCATACCCTAGTATAGTTCTCCGCTCTTTTCGTCAGATGGCGCCACAATAGGATTTTTGTACATTTCTACGATACTCGCGAACATTTTAAACGCATAATGAACTATATAAGCAACAAAGCACACTTCTAATATATTGAATATAAAAAACATGTCAATGTTGTGTATTTCTGATAGAATGAGGCAGTTTCTTTAAAATATCAACTAAACTATAGCGAGATGAAAAATACTACACCATATCTAAAGCGATATAAAAGATATATATAGTCAGAACCTCTCACGGATCGGTATTCTGCAACGGATCACTCCCACTCGTCCTCAAAAGCCACACAGGGCTCTCTGTCCATTAGGACTTTGAGCTTTGATGCTTTTGAGGTTTGATCCTATGCTGCCTAACATGAGGTGTAATTAATAACACCGATGTTAGTCGGCCCCTCTTTAGGGGCCACACAATAAACAAAGAATAGAAAGACTAAGGGACCGTTCACAAACGTCACCCCTATTTTTTTCTACGGAGTGGGTAGGTCTTAGGTTTAGCACTATCTGTCGTTGCAAATGGTGCTCGTGTAGAGTCGGCATGATGTACCAAAAGAACATTTATACACAATGATACCATTGTACAAATGTGTATACCTAGTAGGCAATGTCTAATCATCAAATCGAAGAGGGTACTATAGTTTATTATACTTTTATAGGCTATTTTAAAATCCAAGCTTAGCCTAGTTCATAGTCTCCTTACCAATTTTCACTTGACCAGGCTGGCAGAGCCAACTAGTCTAGGTAATTATAACCACAAGGGTGGCTACTCAAGATCCAAGTAGACCTACTACTACGAGATTGCCTTTTGACCACTCTGCCGCCTAGTGATATTTCTATATATAAGTTATATAACTTTGTTTGTTTACAAACAGTCACGTGTCACGTGGTGTTGTTTACAAACAAGAGAGCCACGTGGTGTTGTTTACAAACAAACCCTAAGTAGGTCACGTTACCCTAGTTACCAGAATGCCGGCTTCTGATTGGCTGAGCCTAAGTAGGTCACGTGACGTAAGTAGGTCACGTTACCATGGTTACCAGAATGCCGGCCTCTGATTGGCTGAGAGCTTCTAAGTAGGTCAGTAGGTCACCCAGAATGCTGGCTTCTGATTGGCTGAGAGCCCTAAGTAGGTCACGTTACCATGGCAACGGGTCACGTGACCAAATGGAGGCCTCTGATTGGCTGCATGTCGATTGAGTAATAAACAGTAGTTAACTATAGTCCCGTTCCGATACATACTATACTACTCCTATCCTCTAGATGGCACCACTGTAAGTTTGTAACATATCGGGGGCTCTGTCCCCGCACCCCCTTTTTCTTTCTTTTTCTGGAATAAGATTACGCCAGAAGTGGCAATTCAAGATTACACATAGAATGGGCGGCGTCTAGTGACTCCGCAGGTTCGTCCCTTCTTGCCTCTATGATGTGCTGTTACTATTGGCTGTCTTTTGAATAAGGGCTGAGTCGTTTGTTACTAGCTGGGGCGGGGGGGTCTTGGTGGATTTTCCCAAAATGGTAATTTTTATTCCGATTCCCCCACCAGTTGGCCAAAAGTAATCTCTACTCCCCCCCCCCCCCCCCACTACGGTCGGGTTCTGAGAAATGCCCCCCCCCCCTCCCTATAATCGCATTAGACTGTGGAATTATGTGTGTTCGCGGGTATTCAAGTGGACCTTTTTTTATTTTGACCCCGCCCAGCATGAAATAGACCGTTTTTTATTATGACCCCCCTATATCCACCAAGCCTGCCCCCCCCCCCCCAGCTGGCAATAAATGACTCGGCCCTAATATACATTAGGTATAACTTGTACATGATATATGTATTTTTGTGTAGTAATTACCTGTCTGTCTATCCATTGATAAATTGTGAAACATCTACCGTAAAACCTCGCGTATAAGCCTAACTCGTGTATAAGCCACACGCCGACTTTGGGCCGATCCTATAAGCCGCAACAGAGATCGGATTATGGTGACTTTTAGTACTGTACCATGGTAGCAAAAACTCGCGTATAAGCCGCACCCTGACCCTGGGCCGATGCTATAAGCCGCACCGCCGATCTGACTCGCGTACTAGCCGCGGCTTATAAGCGAGGTTTTACGGTAACTGTATGGCGGTTTTGAGTGGTTTTTTTTTTTAAACAATGCTGAACTGCTCCTCTATGTCTGCTGTTTATTTTACTCAAACCAATAAAGTAGCCACAAAGAACATAAAATTGTCAATTATATTCAGTGTGTGACAGAGACAGATATTATCCATATGTAAGGGAAATTGCGGCGCAAGGATAATAAATTTAATACTAAAAGGCAAATATATACTTCACAACCTTGAAGTGAGCATTTCAAAACACATGTTGTCTTAAACTAGACTATCAAATTATTCTCTGCATAATCTTAAGACTATGGCAACAACCCTTTAAACCCCCTAAATTCGAAAAAGGCATTAGATACGGTCATAATCGTATTAGGCCACTCAAAAAAATAAACTGGTTTCCCATCACCGCGCGCATCATGAAAATCGTGATTTGGGGAAAACCTCTTATTTTTTTTTAAAAGATTTTGAATGAATTTTACGCCAAAAAGTACACAAATAATAGCATATTTGGTATCAAATTAAAACTAAGAGTGTCAGTAATGCAGTGAGCTAGGAATAACTTACAATATGACAGCTTTTGTGGATCACTAAACTCTTAACTACTAAAATGAGAAAATCATTTACAAAAAGTTTTAATTTTCTTATACATTTTAGCCCTCAGTAAAAAAAAAAAATGATAAAATAAAAAACGCCCTCGTCATATTTTTCAGTGCTTGGTGATGAGAAACCATCTTTTTTTTTTGAGTGGCCTTATATATGTGATGCTTTGACAATAACTCTTCAAATTATAGGTCATTAAAGTGTATACATTTACATGGGAAAGAGGAAGGTAAACAGTATCCTACTCATCATACTCTGCTGGGATTTGTAGCATTTTGAAAATTCTGCTCAAAATGTATTTATAACTGACTTTTTTTTCAAAAATAACTTTAACCTTTATTTCCCACATACGTTCCGTGTGAGGATTTACAATGAATGACATACATGTTCAACCATGGACGTCAATAAATTCATGCCCAGTAAACAAAAAACGTTATACAACATTAAAAATCATTTTCAAACCTATAACATTATATTATGTTTCTCTAAGGCTCCTTACTATGGCATAACGTTATATAAGGTTTTAAAACGTAATTTTCACGTAAAATAACGTTTTCTTGTTAGCTGGGTGGTGCAATCCAACGTCACTTGTAATATGATTTATTTTTGGTATGAGACAATGTAAATACACCTGCCCCGTTTATTTACCCTGGCAACAAAATTAACTTACACAGCTCGAAAATATCTATCATCGGAAATATAGTCAATATCACAATTATGATATTTTATACGATATAACAATTGAGCAACTGTTATCACATTATCTGGACAGATAACATTACAGAACCTTATCGCCTGCTCCACTAGGTATGTAACAACGCTATAACACATATCACATATAACAACCAGATCATTACATATTAAAGATCACTGAGAAAAACAGCCTGATGAATGTCACGGGTGGGTACATCTAGCATTATATAATTGTCAATAAACATGTATCATCTGATTATCCTATATTAAGATTATGCATCAATACAGATTCATACCGGTAGTTTTAAACAATAAACGATGTTACATTACAGCCATTGTTTCATATTAAACATTTAATCTTCAATAAATATAGAAATAATTACTCATCGTACTCATCAATGTTGCGGGTAGGTGTATTATTAACATTAAGAGCGATCCACAGGGAATTATGGTAGCTCTCCTATATAACAAACTTTTTTTTAGGTCGTTTCATTCCTAGGCTTAATTGTAATAAGGTGAATAGCATAATTGACTCTCGTGAACACCTCCCTAACATTAACTAGATCCTTAGTATTTTGCTTACGCATAAAGTTAACAATTTGCATATGTGTTAGGCTAATACAAATGAGACCATAATCAAATTGTATAAACATAATAACTGGATAATTATTATAATCACCGCTGACGAGAGATGGTACATAATACATAGTAAGATATCTAAACTTAAAATTGACCTAATTGCTTTCAACAAACTGTCAATAAATGGCCTATTGTAGATCAAATTTATCCCCTGCGTGAGTCTTAATGTGTGTCTTTAAGCTCCGTAAGGTCATGAAAGCTTTACCACAATATGAACACACATGTGGTTTCTCTCCTGTGTGGGTCATCAAGTGACTCTTTAGGCTCTCTAGCCTGATAAAACTTTTGCCACAGTCTGGACACACGTGAGGTTTTTCTCCTGTGTGGGTCATCATGTGTGCTTGAAGACTTTTGTTGTAATTGAATCCTTTGCCGCATTCTGAGCACAGGTGGGCTTTCTCTCCCGTGTGAGTCATCACATGTTGAGTTAGACCACGTAACTGATGGAAAGCCTTGCCACAATATGGACACACATGAGGTTTCTCTCCTGTGTGGGTCATGGAGTGACTCTTTAGACTCTCAAGCCTGATAAAACCTTTACCACAGTCAGGACACACGTGGGGCTTTTCTCCTGTGTGGGTCATCATGTGTGCCTTTAGACTCTTGTGGTAACTAAATGCTTTACCACACTCTGAGCAGACGTGAGGTTTCTCTCCTGTGTGGGTTTGCATGTGTTTCTTTAGATTACTCATATCACTAAACCCTTTACCACAAGATGAACACACATGGGGTTTCTCTCCTGTGTGGGTAATCATGTGTAGCCTAAGGCTGGATGAGTCACTGAATACCTTATCACAATCTGAGCATGCATGTGATTTCTCGCCTGAGTGGGTCATCATGTGTTTCTTAAGGCTCCCTGCATGCTTGAATACTTTACCACAATCTGAACACACATGAGGTTTCTCTTCTGTGTGGGTCATCATGTGTTGAGTTAGGCCACCCAACTGATGGAAAGCCTTGCCACAATACGGACACACATGAGGTTTCTCTCCTGTGTGGGTCATGGAGTGTCTCTTCAGTGACTCTAGCCTGATAAAATCTCTACCACATTCTGAACACATATAAGGCCTTTCACCTGTGTGGGTCATCATGTGGGCCTTAAGATTTTTGTGGTCACTGAACCCTTTACCACATTCTGAACACACATGGGGTTTCTCTCCTGTGTGGGTCTGCATGTGTTTCTTAAGATTACTTACATCGCTAAATCCTTTATCGCAAAATGAACATACATGAGGTTTCTCCCCTGTGTGGGTCATCATGTGTTGAATTAGGCCACGTAACTGATGAAAAGCCTTACCACAATCAGAACACACATGTGTTTTTTCTACTGTCTGGTTTAGTATAAGTGTCTTAACGGTAGCTAAGTCACTGAAAGCCTCACCACACTCCAAGCCTGCATCTGCTTTCTCTTCTGTGTGGGTCATCATGTGTTTCTTAAGGCTCCCTGAATTGTTGAATCCTTTACCACAATATGAACACACATGGGGCTTCTCTCCTGTGTGTGTCATTGAGTGACTCTTAAGGCTTTCTAACCTGATAAAACCTTTGCCACAGTCCGGACACACATGGGGCCTTTCTCCTGTGTGGGTCATAATGTGTGCCTTTAGATTTTTGTGGTCACTGAATCCTTTACCACATTCTGAGCACATATGAGGTTTTTCTCCTGTGTGGGTTAATATGTGTCTCTTTAGGTTACTTCTATCACTAAATCCTTTACCACAGTATGAACACACATGGGGTTTCTTTCCTGTGTGGGTTAGTATGTGTGCTTTTAGTTTCCTAGAAACCCTAAACCCTCTATTACTCTTGGAGTTCATCTTTTCCTCAAGGTGTTTCTTCAAGTCAGCTATATGAATGAATCCTCTTATACACACCTCACAATCAGAATAGTCTGATGATTTCTTAAGATACCTCAGATTGGGAAAATGGGATACTGTTTCATGATACCCTTTGGTATCTACGAAAAGTGCATCATTTTGTGTCCCTCTATAAGGTTTCTCCCCTGTGTGGATCATCAAATGTGCCTTTAATTCATCTCGAAACATGAATCTTTTACCACAGTCTGAACACACATGGAGTTTCCTTCTTGTGTTGGTTGTTTCAGTACCGAATCTATTACTATGTTTAACAGAGAGGAAATCACTGTTGACCATTTCTCTCTTCTCCTGGGAGTATGGGAATTTAGCCACCTTATTATCTGTATGCTCGACCACATCATCATATGTATGTTCAACATCTTCTGTATGTTCAACATCATCTGTATCATTGACCATCCTTTGAGTTCCATGATTTAGTTCCATGGATCTACATATAATTAACACAGCAGGCAGATCTAGCTTGGATTTGGACATCAGTTTGTTCTTCACAGTTTGGTCCTTGTGACCAGCAATGACTCTGTCCATTATCCTGGTATCCCTACAAGCAGCATTACAGAAGTCACAGTTGGTGGCCAGGGAACCTAATGCTGACAGAAACTGTTCAAATGTCTCTTGTGGCTCCTGCACGCGATGCGAGAACAGCAGTCTCTCAATAAAGTCGGGTGTTTCACTCACAAAATACTCAGGCAGGTCTGGGGGGAGAGCACTCCCTCCACTGGGAGGAACTTGTACATCAGCAGACATGATGACCTGTGTTGGGTATTTCAGGAGATCTGGAGGAGCAGCTTGGAAAGGTCAGTCACAACCAGACTACAGGGTGCACAATATCCAAGCTTCGAGCTATCCAAGATCTGGCGTAAGTATCCGCCTCAGTGCTGATGGCGTAAAGGGTGGATTTACAGGAAACAAGCAATGGCAGTGTAACTAAACAGAATGGCTACATATAAGGGGCCATAGACCTTCCCACTCTAAATATCCATAGTATTTTTGCTCTTGGTGAGACATCCTAGGTAGGAATGTCAGTCAGTCTGTTGGTGTGACCTGAGCTGGGTAGCGGGTTATCCTCATACTGTTGGTGTGGACTGAGCAGGGTAGCGGGTTATCCTCATTCTGTTGGTGTGGTCTGAGCAGGGTAGCAGGTTATCCTCATTCTGTTGGTGTGACCTGAGTAGGGTAGCGAGTTATCCTCATTCTGTTGGTGTGACCTGAGCAGGGTAGCAGGTTATCCTCATTCTGTTGGTGAGCAGGGTAGCGGGTTATCCTCAGTCTGTTGGTGAGCAGGGTAGCGGGTTATCCTCATTCTGTTGGTGTGGTCTGAGCATGGTAGCGGGTTATCCTCATTCTGTTGGTGTGACCTGAGCAGGGTAGTGGGTTATCCTCATTCTGTTGGTGTGATGTGAGCAGGGTAGCAGGTTATCCTCATTCTGTTGGTGAGCAGGGTAGCAGGTTATCCTCATTCTGTTGGTGAGCAGGGTAGCGGGTTATCCTCAGTCTGTTGGTGAGCAGGGTAGCAGGTTATCCTCATTCTGTTGGTGAGCTGGGTAGCAGGTTATCCTCATTCTGTTGGTGTGATGTGAGCAGGGTAGCAGGTTATCCTCATTCTGTTGGTGTGATGTGAGCAGGGTAGCAGGTTATCCTCATTCTGTTGGTGAGCAGGGTAGCGGGTTATCCTGATTGGAGCATCAAGGTGTGGACGTGCAGCATGACACCTGACTTGGACACCCACGCTACTTGCAGATATAATCTCGCTCCGAGTCTATGCCTTAGTACCGTAAGGGTCTACTGAGTTACATGACACCAGTCACCAGTAGTGTTACCTTCATCCACCAGGGGCTGCTGACACGGGGACACCTGGAAACTAGAGAAGAGCATATTATATGGACAGTATTACAATCAGGCAATTTGGGTTCCCACTAAATTTCGACCCCTTGACAGAAAAAAAGACCCAGCGTTACTATTACTACCGTAAAATCTCGGCTTATATGCGAGACAGATCGGTGCTGCGGCTTATACGATCGGCCCAAGGTCAAGTTGCGGCTTATACGAGAGTTTTTGCTACTATGGTACAGTGTTAAAGTCACCAAAGTCACATCGCCATTGCAGCTTATAGGATTCTTTTTCCTTTGTCCCTGAACGGGGGTGAAGGGGCTGTGAAAAATAAAATTGAAATGAATTGACTAGGAATAGAATCACTCGGAAACTGGGCATGAGTTTAGGTGTGGGTTTAGCCTAACCTAGTGCTGGACCTAGCCCTAGGTCCTACTACATCATAGTTCATACTATTACTGTAGACTACTACTAGTCTATGGACTAGTAGTAGTACCGGTATAGTATGAGTACCGGTACTAGCGGTAGGCCTACTGGTAGTACCGGTACTGGCACTAGTACGAGTAGGCCTACTGCTACTGAGTATCGGTACTCATACTATACCAGTACTACTACTAGTCTATAGACTAATATAGTCTACAGTACTAGTACATGGACTATGATGTAATGGGACCTAGCCCTAGACTAGTAGTACCATAGTACCAGTATAGTACGAGTACCAGTACTAGCGGTAGGCCTACTACCGTAAAACCTCGCGTATAAGCCTAACTCGCGTATAAGCCGCACCCCGAGTTTGGTGCGATCCTATAAGCCGCAGAGGCCATCTGAGAATTGTTAAGTTGGTACTGTAGTATACTTATAAAAACTCTCGTATAAGCCGCACCCTATATAGGCATGTTTGGTATCAAAAGAAAGCTGAGTCTGATTCGCGTACAAGCCGCGGCTTATACGCGAGGTTTTACGGTAGTGGGGGTCTAGAGGGGGGTTCCCATGTCGCCTGTTGCTTATGTCATTTGTCAGTACCTTTGTATTTCTGCTGTCATTTGTCACTAGGGTCCATGTCGTCTGTCGATTTTCAGAAAAGGACATGTCCCTTGTCAGTATCTTTATTTTTCTCCTGTCATTTGTCACTATGCCCCATGTAGCCTGTCGGTCTTAAGAAGAGGCCATGTTGCCCCGTCGATTTCAGGGGTCCACCCCCATACTAGTACTAGCACCGTAAATTCTCGTGTATAGCCTAACTCGGTTACTCGCATACAAGCTGCACCCCGACTATCGGCCGATCCTATAAGCCGCACTGGCTATCTGATTATGCTGACTTTAGTACTGAACTATAGTGGCAAAAACTCGCGTTTAAGCCGCACCATGACTCTGGGCCAATTCTATAAGCCGCACTAACAATCTGACTCGCGTATAAGCCGTAATACTTATAAGGGTAAAATTTACCATTGGCCTACCGCTAGTACTGGTACACATACTATACCGGTACTACAAGTCTATAGATTAGTCTAGTCTAAAGTACTAGTACATGTACTATCATAACTATGATGACATTGATGTAGTAGGACCTAGCTCTAGGCCTAGGCCCTACTAGGCTACTACATCATTATTCATAGTACCCGGTACATGTACTAGTACTGCAGACTGACTAGTCTATTATAGACCAGTACTCGTACTATACCAGTACTAGACTACTAGTCTACTTTATAGACTTTTATTAAATAATAGAGTAGACCGGTATTGCGGTATAGTACGAGTGGTACTAGTACTAGCGGTAGGCTAGGCCTACTCTCATGCCATACCGGTATAGCACTATAGGCTAGCCCCTACCAGTCACATGACATGTTCAGTGAAATAATAAAATACCGGTGGCAGTCATAACCTACCTTGATAATGTAGATTCAGAGCAAGAACACCTATTTTTGTTGTGGCCCAGCCGCAAACACTTTTTCAAAGGAGGAAACAACATCATTTGTGGTAAAAGTTGTAGCAGCTTTGGTGAACTGGTAGTGAGACCCTAAAATCCTCTAGGTGGCAGGACTGCATGACACACTTAGTGCGTGTTTCTAACACTAGGGGCTGATCAGCTGCTGCAACTTTCGCCATTTAGACCTTCATTTCCGGTTTGCAGATTTACAAAGAAACACAACTCGTTTACTGCATTTAGTTGTGTTTTAGATGCATTATAGGCCTATCATACACATTTATAGGCCTATGCTACAGGTAAGGTTACAATAGATAGGCCCCATATATGTGTAGGTCTAGACCAGATGTTAGACCAGCGGACTAGTAGCTGTGTCAATAATAAGAACTAAGGGAGTGTTCATGTATTAATTAAAGGGGGGGGGGGCATAATAATTTCCAGCCCCTCCTGAGGGGGGGGGGCGTAAGAATTCTGACTCCTCTTGAGGGGGGGGCGTAAAAATTTAAGCCCATTTTTAGCAAAAAAGCCAGCGCGTTACTATAGTTCAAAGGGGGGGGGGCGAAAAATTGTCGGCGCCTTCGGCGAGGGGGGGCGCAAAATGTTACACGCGCTCTCGAGGGGGGGCGGGCGTAAAAAAATTTCGCCCCTCCGTGCGAAATCTCACCACCCCCCCCTGTAATTAATAAATGAACACTCCCTAAGGGAGTGTTTATTTATTAATTAAAGGAGGGGGGCATAATAATTTCCGACCCCTCCTGAGGGGGGGGGGGCGTAATAATTCTGACCCCTCTTGACTTGAGGAGAGGGCGTAAAAATTTAAGCCCTTTTTTAGCAAAAAAGCCGCCCGTTACTATAGTTCAAAGGGGGGGGGCGAATATTCTTCGGCGAGGGGGGGGGGGGGCGCGAAACGTTCCACACGCTCTCAAGGGGGGGGGGGGGGATTTTGCCCCTCGTCACCAGCTCTGATTCAGATTTGAGTTGACAAGTTTTGCCACTTTTTAAAGAAATCCCTTGCCGATTTCAAGAAATGTCAAAGTCCCTTATCCGTTCTACAGTTAAACAGGGCTCTTGTCTGGGGCCCTCGAATCGAGGCTCGATATGGGAATTTTGATATTTATTCTAAGACAAATTATTGGAACAATGTTAATTTGTTTAAATTAATGTCAATTGACAATGTCAATTTCTTGAAACTGACATGCTGACATAACCTGGTCGAATCGGCAGGGGACATATGTCATATACTGGTAGGCCGATGAGACCCCCTCCCGGGACCCCCTGTCCGCCATTTGAGACCATTTGAAACACTCCAGTTTAAAAAGGGGCATTGTCACCAAGGCTTGTCAATTTTTAGCCTTAGTTAGTGTTTGTTTGTTTGTATTTCTTTTATCTATCATGGCAGGAAGTATGTCCTGGTTGACCGTACTATTTGATGTGACTATACATAGATTGAAAAGCGACACGGCCCTTTTGAAAATTGACAGAGGCAGCATGGCCCCTTTAAAAATCGACGGACACAGTCAAATAGTAGGGATAACACACCAAAATCATTTTTCCGGTATATTGAAATAACATTTATGCTTCTGAAAGTACAGATCTTGAGAAAGACAATGCACTTTACATCATAGAAAAGGACCTTCTAGAAGGCAAGCTATGCACTTTTAAAGTAAAGAAGTTTGTAAGATTTTCCTTTTTTTTCTGTCAGTGTTTATGCAGCAAGTAGGCCTTATCTCTGTGTACACACTGCCATGCTGGCTGCAGCAGGGCTGGGCCGTTTTTGTATTTCATTTCATATAAATGGCCATAACTGAGCCCTAGATTGGAATAGGGAAAATCCAATGATACCATTAAAGAGAGAACACTTTAAGGATTGATATGCTATGTTTTCAGAAAAAAATGACCTGGTGGGTATTTTTTATCACAGTGGAAAGTCAAAGTTTTGTGATTGCTCCATATTCTACATGCCTCAATTTCTTGCATTTTCGGCTAAGATATACATCTTTTATATTGGCTTGTGCCAAGTTGTGCTAGCAGATAGAATTAAAATAAGACCAGAAATCAAAAGTTAACATATGAGGCAATGTTCTGTAAACGTGTGAGAAAGTGAGAAATTTTAAGTAAAAAAATAAAAGGTCCAAAGTTAAAACCCTTTAGAATTTGCTACAATTTCTACATAGATTCCATTTTTTCTTTCCTCATCTTGAATAGTCAGGTTTTAACCTTTAAATAGAGGGGTTAAACTTTAAAATCGACCAAGTATTAAGCAAGATATTAATAGATCATATTTTAATGTAATTACAAAAATGTATCGGTATGCCCATCAATACCCCTTCGGAAATGATACCGTATTTCTGTAACCATTGGACCTAGAGTAGAATAACTCACAGATTCTGAATCCTTGGTCATTTCTGCATAAGATGACCAAATATGGTTAAATTTGACTAAGGATAAGGGTCCGAAAATAGCTAATAAAAATCTTGCGTTTACTATGGTGACAGATAGGGCTCCGCGGAAATGGGCGCTGGGGTGTTATCCCTACAAATAGACCATTATCATTGATAATAATGTACTAGATAAAAGTCGAGACGGCGACACGGCCCCTTTGCTTAAAAAAAATAAACACGGTCAAATATTTGGGCACCCATGTATAGTCACTTTGATATAACTTTATAACACCAACATGTTTCCAATGAGCGGAAGTTAATAAAAGGCAAATAAGCCTTTTTATAATCCAAATTTAAACAGGAAAGTTAATAGCAAATATTGATGAATCTCTCCCTAATCCTGCTCATGTTTCCCTTGTAGAGCTGCCAGGCATTCCACCACTGTATCTAACTCCAGTCCTTCCGGGCACACCGTAAACAGGCACAGGTAGGTCTAACGCTATGAAGCCACTACCACCAGGATTCCCATCCGTTTTTAAAAAGTCAATTAAGTTTTATTTGCTGTCTGTCAAATGTCTGTAAAAAAAGAAACTTTGTCAAGTTATTTTTTAGATTTTGAGAAAGAATGTTAGTTAAAATTAATTTGAGCAAAATATTCAAAGTACTACAAGAGGCACCAGAATGCACCATTTGACTTATAGATTTTCAAAAATTGCCAGATGTGGGCATGTGTTTATGTGCAAAATGCCGCCTTTTATATGCTTGAATTTACAGTACTAAACTCGTCTGTTGAAAAAAACATTTTTAAGTTAAATCATAGACATAGACCTCCTTGGTTAAATGTCAGCAAAACCTGTGACTGAGAAATAGTGGAAACCCTGATTCTATTCATTATGTATTAATACTAGTCTGAATTTATATATTTTACACTTTTATTTATGTTAGACGCTAGAACTGTTAATAGATTGTTAAAAACCACAAATGCTCTATTTGCTAATGAATGAAAGCACTGCCTTTAATACTGTAAGGTTATATTCATGAAATACAGAACGGTATGATGAAACAACTTCATTATTACATTGTATTGTATTGCATTGTTATTATAATATTTATTCTGAAGGTATGAAGTCAATGCCCTGACATGATACTATAGCCATATGGGGGGGGGGGGGTAGGGTGACTTCTCCTGGGGGTGGGGGAGCTCAAAAATGTGGATCCCTCTGGACGGGTGCGGGGGGTGGGGGTCAAAAAGTAAAATAATAACTGTCGTTAAATATCGCCCCTCGCTGAGCTTATGCTCCTTTTCAATATGCTACATTGTATGAGGCAAATAAATATGTATATAATAGGCTGCATTATTGGGTTTGCAAAATAAACTCCCTATTGGTGTTCTCAATAATAAAGACGGTTCATTTCTTTCGTCAAGAGCCTACACAAAAAAAAAGCAACTTTCACATATTTGTTACAGACGCGAGGGCGGGGCACGTGTGTAGCGGGTAGCGAGTACGGACCGCGATTTGTACGGTCAGTTGTACGGGAACAATACCTCAGTGAGCATCACTTAAAGAAGGATGGAACACTACTGTGGACCCTGATAAATGGTAGCCAACTGGTGACTGATTAAGTCACCTATAGAGATACAAAATGAACGACTCAGAAGAAAAATCACATGTGTGTTTAGACTGTGGTAAAAGGTTCAGCAGGCCACATGGCCTTAAGTTACACATGATGACCCACACAGGAGAGAAACCATATGTGTGTTCAGACTGTGGTAAAGGATTCATCTCACCAGGATCACTAAAAAGGCACATGATGACCCACACGGGTGAGAAACCTCACGTGTGCTTAGACTGTGGTAAAGAGTTCCGTTTGCTGGACAGTCTAAAGTTACACATGGAAATTCACACAGACGAGAAACCCCATGTGTGTTTGAAATGTGATAAAGCATTTAATCAGAAAAGAGGTTTGCGATCACACATGATGTCACATGCGGAAGGAAAGCCGCATGTGTGTTCAGACTGTGGTAAAGGGTTCCGCGATAAACGAGGTTTAAGGTCACACAGGCTGACTCATACAGAGGGAAAACCCCATGCGTGTCCACACTGTGGTAAGAGATATCGGCAGGAAAGTACCCTAAAGGCACACATACTGTCTCACACACACGGTAAACCCCATATATGTTCAGACTGCGGTAAAGGATTTACACAACTCGGTGGCCTTAAGTATCACATGGCGAGCCACACGGGTGAGAAACCTCATGTGTGTTCACATTGTAACAAGAGGTTCAGTCAGCGAGGGAATCTCAAGAACCATCTCATGACTCACACGGGGGACAAACCCTTTGTCTGTGCGACCTGCGGGAAAGGCTTCACGCAGCTCGGGAACCTCAACACACACATGCTGACCCACACAGAGGAGAAACCTTTCGCGTGCACCCAATGTCCTAAACGCTTCAACCGCTTGTGCCACCTTAACCGCCACATGATGAGCCATACAGGGGAGACACCGTACCTCTGTCCGCAGTGTGGGAAGGCGTTCAGACACAACGCGCACCTCCTGCGGCATTTAGACACACACGGCGGGGAGAAGTCGCACGTGTGTAACTCGTGTGGGAAGGGGTTCACACGGGAGTCGGCGTTAAAACGGCACCTAATGACACACACGGGGGAGAAACCTTACGTGTGCGTGGAGTGTGGGGAGGGCTTTATCCGCGCCTACAGCCTCAAGGTGCACCTCATGCACCACACAGGGGAGAAACCTCATGTGTGTGCTGAATGTGGGGAGAGGTTCTTCAACCTGGGCACCATGCAGGCACACATGATCGTCCACACCGGCCAGGCCCCCTACCAGTGCCCCATCTGTGGGCGCGCGTTCGGCCGGCTCAGCCACCTACAGAGGCATCGGATAACCCATGCCAAGAAGAGGACGCGGAAACCATATAGGTATAGGTTAAATAAAGGAGTCGGGCGGACGTTCGACCACTGCAGCCCGGCTGACTCTCATGAGTTGGCTCTATACGGCTATAGTCAGTGCGCGGTGTGTGTTAAGGGGTTTGTGGAGGTGGCTAACTTAGAGATGCACCTACAGATAAAGAGGGAGCAAGTCCAGCTGTAATCTGCTCCTCTACATCAATATTCTAATGCTATTTTAATTTAAATAGTTTTTTAGAATTTTATACTGGTTTATACATATCAGTTTATCCAACACAATGTGCTCCTCTACCTCAACGTATCATTGTCACTCACCAGGGCATACCGTATTCGACGTATTTATAAGCGCACAGCCTGCTGAACAAGTTATTCTAACGCGTTTCTAGTACTTAAGTTTAATCGGGATAAGAATTTAGCAAATTTTTTGTGGGCTTTATAGTGGAGGCTTCCGTAACTTAGGTACACACGAAGGAGGGGGGGGTGGGGGGTTTATTTCCGGAAAATCTTTGCGTACATAAACCCTTTATTTCAATGTGTACAAGGACTTTAGAGGGGTGTGGGGGGGGGGAGTAAATTTCTAGAGGAAATGTGCGTACATACCTTTTGGAAGCTGCCAGTCTAAAATCAGAGTCTGCGCTTATTAGGAGATACATGTGTGCTTATAAGGTCGAATACGGTGGTGCTTCAATGTGTATTGTCGGCATGCTGTATGAATGCAGGTAAAGTATGTTTATGCGATTAAGGTTGTATGTGACAATGTCATGATTAGAAATCAACATTGAATATCTCTATCTTCATATCAATTTCTATAGATGTATCAATTGTAACACATGCAAAGAATCTATATTGATGGAGTTTTACTCTAGACCAGAAATGAAATTATTAGACTTAAATATCTCCTGTCTAGAAAATAGAAAAGTGTAAAAGATTTGGCTCTATATAGTTTAATTCATAATAGAATATATATGCTAATAAATACTTCGGACGTGGGAATTGCTAAATGTCAAAGGCATTTGCTACAGTTAATACAGATTGACGTTTATACTGAAATGTAAGCGTAGTATCAGAGATATGTTTTGTATAAATAGTACCGGGTAACTTTTCTCAATGGCCTTTGACACTATAAAATGAAACCGGTTTGTAACTTGTGTATTTGATTTCAGAGGTATTAAAGGCACATGTATCTGTTCATAAGCGCACACTGTTGGCTAAGATCTCCCGTGTAGTGAGCGAAGGGGAAAATTATCAATTATTTTACTTTTAAAGCACACACATTTTGACCATTGATGGCATTGTATAAATATTGGTGTGTACCGGTAGTGTATGAGTATGAAGAAGCTCACATGTAATTGTCGTTACTGAGACTAAAGTGTTGGAATTACGATTTGACCGAATTAGATCCTAGATATTGTTTATGTTTTAGATGCCCTACACCTGTACATGGGTATGCCATATAACCACTGCCCACATGTGGCTTAAAGGACACCACACCCGTCGTTTCTGATGTACATAAACGATGTATTTGGTCTTGAAACAATATATAGTTTTTAAATTATAACAAAATATCAATTATTAAAAGATTTATAAGCATTTTCTGGAGGAGGACCCCCAAAAGAAATTTCCCTGGTGCTGGTGCTGCCCCACCACGGCAGTGGTGTTAACTACAGCTGTGCTGGGCCGTGTGACGTCACACGGCGTGGCAACCCATAGAACACCATCCCTGCCATTGGGTTTAACACAGAGGGAGTGGTGACACATTCTGCCGAGCCTTTTAAACATACTTTAAATATGTTTAGAATGAATCTGAGAATATGCCTGGAAAGCTGAGATCGGGAATAATATTTCGTGACATTTTCATGAAAATAGGAAAAACATAATATGCCTTTTGATTGACATTACGGTACATACTTTGAGGACACCATACCCATCGTTTTTGCTATATACAATTACAAACGATGTATGTGGTGTTGAAATAGATTATGGTTTTAAATCAAATGAGAATACCAATTATTTATAACTTTATAAGCGTTTTTATGGCACATGACCCCTCAAATAAATTCCGCTTACAGCACGTTTATAATAAATGTAAAACTAAAAGTATCCCTGGAAAACTGAGATCGGAAATGATATTTGTGAACTTTTCATGCTTTCTGATTGATATTAGATACATGTACTTAATCTTTTGGGGGATAGCTATTGCAGGACAGGACAATAGCGTAGTATGACAATATCCTATGAAATATATACATTGTAATTAGTCAAAATAATTATCAGGAATGTGGTGGAACAGGGGACAGGGGCAGGCGGGGGCTTCCCCTGTGGTGTGGCGGTCTAGGTACGGACCTGAGGTGGGTGGGGGGGGGGGGGCTTTGTGAGTGGCTTCCCCTTGTGATGTGGCCAGGTAAGAGGTGTAGGTACGGACCTGAGGTGGGGGAGGTGACAGTAGCTACGTGAACTGCAGGCGGCACTGTGAGCAAAAACGGGACTTGTGTGCGGTATTTGCACTTTCCATCATCATTCCCAAGCCCCAGATGTACCCAGATGCCTCAAATATCAAACATTATGCATGTATTAAATGCTTATAATGTTGCCCATCGACATGTTTAATATGTTTTTATAATGTTTTACATAAGTTATATTAGTGAAAAAGCCAAAATCTTCCGGGAGAACCTATGAGTTCAGTACAAGCAGGCACGGCCACACTGACCAACTGACAGGTGTTACATTTTGGCTTTTGCCACTATATAGTCACTGACAGAGGGAGGGGGCGATTTTTTTGGGGTTTCTGGCTAAGTGTTGTGAATTTCAATAAGCCAGGGCTATATGCGAATCAGAATCGGTATCATTTCATACCAAACATGCCTAACCTATATAAAGTGTGGTTTATACGAGTTGTTAACAAGATTATACTATACTTACTATTATAGTACTAAAAAGCTATAATCAAACCCCACATTCATCTTATAAAAAACTCTCAAGTTAGGGGTGTGGCTGCCTACGAGACACTGTCTGTGTAGACCCATTCATATATATTGCTACCACAGGGTCATCTCAATCATCTTTAATACTCTTAACTCGTTACAATTTTAATAGTTATTATTCTAATTTCCAAATATAGGTACGCATTAGTACAAGGAAACAGTCACCGTCAATGCCCAAGCTGGCCCTAGTGACCAACACTACGGTAGAAGCTCAATGAAGATTGACATGTGCAGTCAACCCTGACCATGGGTTGCTAGGGGGGTCCAACACCTACGCCACCTAGTGTCAAATTGGGAAACTAAATACCCCTCAGAAATTTGTCCCGAAGGATCAGAGACATTGCTAGAAAAGTGTTAAAATAATATTGTTAATTGGGTAACAAAGCAAAATGAAGCTCGGACGTGATAGATAACAACACAAGCTACAATAATATGTTCATTTTAAAATATTGATCGAAATGCCTCCTGGTGTCCTTTAAAGGACACCACACCCGTCGTTTCTGATGTACATAAACGATGTATTTGGTCTTGAAACAATATATAGTTTTTAAATTATAACAAAATATCAATTATTAAAAGATTTATAAGCATTTTCTGGAGGAGGACCCCCAAAAGAAATTTCCCTGGTGCTGGTGCTGCCCCACCACGGCAGTGGTGTTAACTACAGCTGTGCTGGGCCGTGTGACGTCACACGGCGTGGCAACCCATAGAACACCATCCCTGCCATTGGGTTTAACACAGAGGGAGTGGTGACACATTCTGCCGAGCCTTTTAAACATACTTTAAATATGTTTAGAATGAATCTGAGAATATGCCTGGAAAGCTGAGATCGGGAATAATATTTCGTGACATTTTCATGAAAATAGGAAAAACATAATATGCCTTTTGATTGACATTACAGTACATACTTTGAGGACACCATACCCATCGTTTTTGCTATATACAATTACAAACGATGTATGTGGTGTTGAAATAGATTATGGTTTTAAATCAAATGAGAATACCAATTATTTATAACTTTATAAGCGTTTTTATGGCACATGACCCCTCAAATAAATTCCGCTTACAGCACGTTTATAATAAATGTAAAACTAAAAGTATCCCTGGAAAACTGAGATCGGAAATGATATTTGTGAACTTTTCATGCTTTCTGATTGATATTAGATACATGTACTTAATCTTTTGGGGGATAGCTATTGCAGGACAGGACAATAGCGTAGTATGACAATATCCTATGAAATATATACATTGTAATTAGTCAAAATAATTATCAGGAATGTGGTGGAACAGGGGACAGGGGCAGGCGGGGGCTTCCCCTGTGGTGTGGCGGTCTAGGTACGGACCTGAGGTGGGTGGGGGGGGGGGGGGCGCTTTGTGAGTGGCTTCCCCTTGTGATGTGGCCAGGTAAGAGGTGTAGGTACGGACCTGAGGTGGGGGGAGGTGACAGTAGCTACGTGAACTGCAGGCGGCACTGTGAGCAAAAACGGGACTTGTGTGCGGTATTTGCACTTTCCATCATCATTACCAAGCCCCAGATGTACCCAGATGCCTCAAATATCAAACATTATACATGTATTAAATGCTTATAATGTTGCCCATCGACATGTTTAATATGTTTTTATAATGTTTTACATAAGTTATATTAGTGAAAAAGCCAAAATCTTCCGGGAGAACCTATGAGTTCAGTACAAGCAGGCACGGCCACACTGACCAACTGACAGGTGTTACATTTTGGCTTTTGCCACTATATAGTCACTGACAGAGGGAGGGGGCGATTTTTTTGGGGTTTCTGGCTAAGTGTTGTGAATTTCAATAAGCCAGGGCTATATGCGAATCAGAATCGGTATCAATTTCATACCAAACATGCCTAACCTATATAAAGTGTGGTTTATACGAGTTGTTAACAAGATTATACTATACTTACTATTATAGTACTAAAAAGCTATAATCAAACCCCACATTCATCTTATGAAAAAACTCTCAAGTTAGGGGTGTGGCTGCCTACGAGACACTGTCTGTGTAGACCCATTCATATATATTGCTACCACAGGGTCATCTCAATCATCTTTAATACTCTTAACTCGTTACAATTTTAATAGTTATTATTCTAATTTCCAAATATAGGTACGCATTAGTACAAGGAAACAGTCACCGTCAATGCCCAAGCTGGCCCTAGTGACCAATACTACGGTAGAAGCTCAATGAAGATTGACATGTGCAGTCAACCCTGACCATGGGTTGCTAGGGGGGTCCAACACCTACGCCACCTAGTGTCAAATTGGGAAACTAAATACCCCTCAGAAATTTGTCCCGAAGGATCAGAGACATTGCTAGAAAAGTGTTAAAATAATATTGTTAATTGGGTAACAAAGCAAAATGAAGCTCGGACGTGATAGATAACAACACAAGCTACAATAATATGTTCATTTTAAAATATTGATCGAAATGCCTCCTGGTGTCCTTTAACCCCTTATAGGTGTAGGCTATCTGACTTAACCTTCGATGATGTGAGGGTATATGATATACATGAGGGTATATGATATACCCAAGGTGTGAGTCCTTTGTATTAGCCCTCCACAGTGGGTTAAATCTTGGGGAGAATTATACAACTGTCAACTTCAGTTCAAGATTATATCTAATTTGGTGTCCATTTCTGTTATTGTTTGGTATTGATGAAAGAAGTTTGTACAAAACTGGATGTTAATAAACCTGTATTATAAAGTACAACATTATCACATTAATTTGTCATTAATTTAGCAATTACCATGAAACCTCTCACAACTGCACAAATGTTGATTTTCCTCATATGCCAAACCACTAGAGATAAAGCGATCTAAACACTTTTACATTATAATCACTGGGATATTTTTAGAAAGATGTAAAGGCCAAATCAGCGTAAGCCCAAATCGTAAAATGTTGGCATCTTTTGTGAGAGGTTTTATTAGTAATAAAAGAATGATAATTAATCTCCAACTTAAATATTGGAACCTCTTTCTGGGAGGCGGGGGGGGGGTATAATTTCGGCCCTTTTTAATGAGAAGACATGTCAAAATAATGACTAAGCCAATATTTCAAAAAGTTCTGCATTCTACCATTCTACCATATGAACTTTCAGTTTGCAGAGGAGCCTGTAAACATCAATAAGTAGACCTTTGATGGGAATACAGATAAAATAAAAATATTGAAGCTCGGCAACTTAACCCTTGATTATTAAGCTAACATATTAAAGTTGCCAGAAAAGCAGTACAATTCGTTTCTCATTCGTTATTTCAGCAGAGAAACCGCATCCGCTGACTGAAGCGGAAAACAACAAACTCGAGAAGTGCCAGGGAAATAAACACCATGGAGGAGAAACCCCATGTGTGTTCAGACTGTGGTAATGTGTTTAAGAGCCAGCTCGGCCTGACGAGGCACATGAGGACACACTCAGCAGACAACCCCAATGTGTGTGCTGACTGCGGGAAGAGGTTCAGGGACGGCTGCCAGCTCAGGAACCATGTGTTAACCCACACAGGGGAGAAACCTCACGTGTGTGCAGACTGTGGTAAAGGATTCAGCCTACCCACTGGTCTAAAGACACACATGATGACCCACAGGGGAGAGAAACCTCACGTGTGTTCTGAATGTGGGAAGGCATGGACGATGCGTGGTGACTTAAAGAAACATATGATGATTCACACAGGAGAGAAACCTCATGCGTGTGCTGAATGCGGGAAGTGTTTCATGTGGAAAAATAACCTGCGGATACACATCCTCACTCACACAGGAGAAAGGGCCCATAAGTGTCCCCAATGTGGTAAAAGCTTTAAACAGAAAGGTGACATAAAGAAACACATGGTCACCCACACAGGGGAGAAACCTCATGAGTGTGCAGAATGTGGAAACCGGTTTACGACAATAAACAGCCTGAAAAAACACATGATGATCCACGCGGGAGAGAAACCCCATGTGTGTCAGGACTGTGGTAAGGCATTTGGACAACGTGGAAATCTAAAGATACACATGAGAAGCCACACTGGGGAGAAATGCCATGTGTGTTCGGACTGTGGTAAAGGGTTTGCTTATCTAGATACCCTAAAGAAACACATGCTGACCCACACAGGAGAGAAAGCTCATGTGTGTGTACACTGTGGTAGGGCCTTTGCGCGACTAGGCACCCTACAGATTCACATAAGGACCCACACAGGAGAGAAACCTTACGTGTGTTCAGACTGTGGTAAAGGCTTCCGTCAGCAAGGTGACCTAAGGGCGCATATGGTGACCCACTCAGACAAGAAAGCGCATGAGTGTTCGGAATGTGGTAAAAAGTATGGTCTGTTACAAAACTTAAAGAGACACATGCGGTCATCACACATGAAGGAGAAACCCTTCATGTGTTCAGACTGTGGTAAAGGGTTCACCCGCATGTTTGTCCTCAAGGCACACATGGCGACCCACACAGGTGAGAAACCTCACGTGTGTTCAGCTTGTGGTAAAGGGTTCAGTCAGCCAAGTGGGCTTAAGTCCCATCTACTGACCCACACTAATGAAAAACGCCATGTGTGTCCAGAATGTGGTAAAGCGTTTGGTTACTCAAACGTCCTAAAGACACACATGATGACCCACACAGGAGAGAAACCTCATGTGTGCTCTGTGTGTAACAACGCGTTCCGGCAGTTAGCTCACCTTAACTCACACATGCTGGCACACACAAAGAAGAGACCCCATGTGTGTTCGCATTGTGGTCAACGATTCAACCACCGACAGAACCTCAAGGCACACATGCTGACCCACAAAGGAAAGAAACCTCCGCTGAAGTCAAATAAACGTCTGAAAATTGGTCGTAAAACATCAAACCAATCATTTGGTCTGAGATTTTCTGAGGATTCCCCAGTGGTGTCCACTATAATTGACTATTCTGATTGTGAGGTCTGTGTAAGAGGGTTCCTCCTAGTGGCCGACTTGACAAAACACCTGGAGGAAAAGAAGAAGCACAGGAATTACGAACTAGAACAAGAGCAGAATAATTTGTCTAAAGACGATGCACAGGAAAAAGAGGACATTTATATGCGGTCAAGCAAAATTTACGAACAGGAAAAAGCAGACTATACACTCTCTAACATCAATTACGAACAAGAAAAAGAGGACACTATGCAGTCCAATAACAATTACGAGCAGGAAAAGGAGGAGATTTATAATGAGAATTACGGCCATGATACAGCACTGCCGAGTTACGTGGTAGCGGCTGCGGCAGACTTACTGCCGGTCCGCGTGCAGTACGATCACGGTGACTGTGGGCTGTGTGTGCGGGGGTTCCGGCTGGTAGCGGAGTTAGAGACCCACCTCGTGGTACACACCCAACAGGACCGGGCCGAGGTACACGTGGTGTACGACCACCGGGTACACGGCCTCAAGGTGGAGGAACACCTCGGTGTATGATCAAAAATGGGTGTTTCCGCCACTTATTGTGATATTGAATATGAATTTTGAAAGTACATGCATGAAATATGATAGACATACGGTATATTATATGTATGTAAACATATTAGCTTAAGTTTTACAACTGTTACATATTTACATTGTTATGTTATATACTTATGAACAAGATATTGTACCTGTATTGCTTACTGGCAATATGAGTAGATCTAGGCAATGAGAAAAGCAGCATATGGTCAATGATGTAATCAGGTCTAAATTAAAGAATGAAAAATAAAAGTGCTTCGTGTGAGTAAAACATTGCATCTACATTTGTGCAAGCCCAGGAGGGGAGAGAAGGAGATTCCTGGCCTTGAAATATCCTTTTGTGATAAAAATCATTTTGCATGTAAATGCCAAAAATGCACTTGTGAAAACCTCAATGCTGCCCCAATAGAGGTTATATGTTATACAACTACCGGTAATACATTTCCACTGAGACAGCTTAAGACCTCTTTTTGCTACGTTCCCTTAGCACTAAGTAATTAGTTCCGATGAAGCCCACTGAGGTTTGGTGAACTCAACTATGAGTTATCCACTGCACAGACTTTAGGTGCAGTTTGGTGTTTTCAAATCCACATATTCGATGGATTTATAAATCATGAAATTTACTCTAATTCCTTCCGAAATAGAAGCTACCAGACCATATGTATCTAATGGTGGAAACCATATTTAGAATTGGTACCCTCTAAGGGTGGCAATTTCAACATCCAAAAGTGGTCACGTCTTTTTTGTCCAGGAGCGTCCGAAACGGTGCCTTTACCCTAGGGCATGAAGGAGTAGAATAACTTCATCTGAAGCCTTCCATAATACCAATGGGCATACCAGATTCATAAAGTGATAAAACTTCATGGGTCACTTGGTGGACTACTGTGATTGTTACTAACCAAGCTGTATTGGCAGCTGCTGGCCAAATGCGCACGCCCGGGCCTTCATGCTGGTGATCTCTTCTCACTGAACCACGACTGAGATATCAAAGGCCATGGTTTGTCTGGCCCTGCCTACTGTGGCACTAGACCAGGGATGTAGGGACAGCTGCAGGCAGATAAAGGAACACTTGTTATCCTTCGAAAGGGTAGGGGACGTGCCCCCGTAGTGGTTTTCTCCCTCAACTCATAGATGCGGTCTTTCATTTCATAGATTCGATCATCAATAGATGCGGTCTCTGCTGTATTGGGCAAGCAGCATATAAATATCTGTCCTTCTGCAAGGCAGACTACTACTATTTGTGGATGACCCCTTGCTAATTTGAGATAAGTCTGGAGCGTTAATGCACACTTAGACGTTAAGCATGTCAATCAAATCAAATCAAATGATCAACTATAACACTTGTGCTGTTACTGTTTGACATGACTCCTGGATATTTCTTGATGCTCTCCTCAGTTTGCAGGACTGTAGAAGACGCACCAATGTCTGCCTGAACACAGACCAAGTGAGGCAGTACAGCAGGAAATTGACACTGTGATTTATAAGACTCAGTCTGACCAAGGTTCTTAGAGGGAGAACAGTGGCAAGATTTGTTCCGTGTGGCTCTGATATTGTGCGGATGATGACCGAAATCTTCCCGGGCAGAGTACTTACTGCAAAGACAACACATACAGCAAACATTGTGATTGTCAAACCATGGCCGGCAGACCTAGTTTGTTTGGAGGTCTGATGTTTCCTTCTGAACTCTCTTTTAGACTGGATCTTTTTCAATGTAAATACATTTAAGACTGAGATAATACAAAAAGGTAAGATGGAGTATATTATTGCCAGCATAACTGAAAAAAATATTTTGGCTAGAGATCTTGATGCAAGAGACCTACAACCATATAAGCCATTTCCCATGACAACTTGAGCAGTGAATAAATGGGGAATGCTTACAATGCACATGATAACAAAAAGTATTATAATTGTGCACATGAGCTTTCTCTCTGCGAGAAAGATGTGTGCTTTCAAAGGCCAGAATACAGCTATGGTACGTTCAGCAGATATTAATACAATTAACCAGGCGGAAACATTAGCAACTGTGTGAAACCCAAACGATACTACGGGACACAGCCACAATGATGATGACAGAGGGATCAGGTCGTATAGTTCATCTAGTATAAGAACATATGACCACAAAGTCAAATTGTCAAAGACAGCAAGGACCAGCAGAAGGATCATGAAGACAGATGTCCTCATCAGGGAGCCGTACACAATAACAATGATGATAAGACTGTTCAGTACCGTCCCAACTACACATAGAGTTACAGCTGCAATGAGGGAAAATTCAGAGCCAACACTGTCTGACTGATCAGAAACGGCTGTGGTATTCACAGTCCAGTTAATGTATTGTCCATTATCTGATATTGCTGAAGAGACCATCCTATCCATGTGTGGGATCTAATGTCTGAATAAAGATCAAAAAAATTTAGTTTGTATTCTCTAAGATTACAGATGTCTGGGGTGTGGCAACAATGTGTGGATGCTGGTGTAGAGGATGGTACTGGGAGCAGACTGTCTAATACACAGGTAGAAATAGTGACATGTGAGAAAGTTGGATATTGATATTGTAATCCATCAACTGTAAGCATTGGTACAAAAACATCTTCATGTAGACATTGGCGAGCATGGAATTAAAGATTTCTACACCATATTTGTTTGATGTATGGTGTCATATTTTCAATGAGTCCCTTAGTCTTGGCATTAAAGATGGATATCATGCTATGGTATGACGTATGCAGTTCAAATTGGAGATTTCATGGAGGGTGGCGAGTTCTATCTTGGCATTATTGACTGCAGTATATCATTTCTGTTGTAAAGCCTCGCGTGGGCAGGGGCTAGTACACAACTCAGATCTATAGGATCTACACAGAGTCAGGGTGCTGCATATCGTTAGTTTTTGCTTCTGTAATACAGTACAAAAATAGCCATAATCAGATTGCTAGTTTGGCTTATAGGATCAGCCAGTCGGGATGGGGCTTATACGCGAGTTAGGCTTATTGACTCAGGGTTACCCTGAGTCTTGTGCGACGGGTAACAGTGGCTCTCTCAGCCTAAAATTTAAAACAGCTGTCATTCCTTCAAAATTGGAGCTTTTTCTCTCAATTTTGTGTCATTAGATGTGTTACAATGTTGTCCTTGCTATGTAGTCGCGCTTTAATCCATTTTCAAACGCTCCCCCCTGAAAAGCATGATTTTAATTTTGTGTCTAAAATGGTGGTAATTTGCTTCAGCATAGAGCCCTATGGGAGCCCGTAGATAACCCTTAACATTGAACATTTACATATTGAACGGGCTCAGTGCTATCTCTATGGGAGAGGGTTATCTGCAGTGACACTACAGGGGTGAGACGGTTTTTTTCAGACATTCTGACAGCTCTAACCTTAGGGTAATTGACTGGGGGTTACTTTGGGAATGGTTAATGCATGGTCATTTTGTATTGTGTGTGATATTGAACATGTCAGTTGGGGAGGGGGGCAGTTGATGGGAGGGGGTCCTCATGCCCCCTGTTGATTAAAAAAAAAGAATTCATGTCACCATATCAAATTTCTTTTTTGCCATGTTAAGACCTTAATAAGCATATAGGATGCTTAGGCTAATATAAAATGTGAATAAGGGCTCAAGTACCCCCCCCCCAAAAAAAGTCAATGCACACATTTTTTCTAAGTATACCCTTTTTTTGCGCTGCTAGCCTCACTCGGTGTGACTTTCTCAGGGCACCTGCGTCATGCGACCTATAGGTTGTGGGGTGCAGGCCTGGAGGTAGTGTGTTGTCAGCTCCTGATATGTTATACTTGTGACGCACGATTCGGGTATGCTATCCGAAACGGTGCAGCCAGGATACAAGAGAAGTGTGTGAGTTAGACCAGGTTGAGACCGGGTATCCATGGCAAAGGGGAAATGTAAAACAAACATTCTGCCACAGCTTTAGCTACAGCGTCTGCCACAGCTATTACCACAGCTTCTGCCACAGCTTTTACCACAGATTTTATCTGGGTGAGACATTTTTCATCAGACCAAAATGGCTTAGGAACAGATATGTGGACAAAGCTTGTGTATAGTAGGGTCTGTGTGTGGTGGTGTACAGGGGTAGTGGCAGGGGTAGGGGTATGCATGCACACTACACAATGAACACTACACATGCATCCTACACCTGTACACTACACATGCACACTACACATGTACACTACACATGCACACTATGCATGCACACTACACCTGTACACTACGCATGCACACTACACATGTACACTACACGTGCACATTCCACATGCACACTATGCCCACACACTTCTCATGCACACTACAGGCAACCACCCTGAGTCTTTTGTGATTAGGATCACATGCTCGATTTTATCCGAGGTTTTACAGTTACATATGAGACAACATTCACAAATAAAATATAGAACCTTGGTGATAAGCCTACCTCAGCTATGAGGCGAGTCTGAAAGATTTAGCCTTGGCTAGATGAAAAAGATTAGTTTCTAATATTAGTGTATGAAAACCTCACCTGGATATGACTTTGAGAACAAAAATCTAGCTTAGATCAATTTGCTTTTATTCAGGATTTCTGATAGAGTAAATATAATCAAAATCTCAAATTACATAATGAGTCACCTTATTTGATAAATATATAGAACCTTGGTGATAAGCCAAGCATAAGATACAATAAAATCAGAAACTAATCTTCTTCAATTTTCATCTAATTGCCTGTCAGTCTATCATTGACAGTTTGAACTGTCAAGAGCATGATAGTGGGCCGGCTATTGACAGTTCTCTGGCAGTTCTAGCAATATTGGCATCCACTAGGCCTATACAGAAGCTGCAGTATGAGAATATCAATTGTTGTATGCACTTGTAAATAACATTTCCCAAATTAAAATGGTTGGTGTCTGGTTTTGTGTGACAAGTTTAAATAATTCTAAAACTGGTTGTAATGATTGTGCTATGATTGCTGTATATCTATTTGTGGTTATGAATATCACACAGTAAAACAAAGCAATGGTATTTTAGTATGAGAATATCAATTGTTGTATGCACTTGTATAACATTTCCCAAATTGAAATGGTTTGTGTCCGGCTTTGTGTGACAAGTTTAAATAATTCTAAAACTGGTTGTAATGATTGTGCTATGATTGCTGTATATCTATTTGTGGTTATGAATATCACACGGTAAAACAAAGCAATGGTATTTTCTGTAACAGGTTTAATCAAATCTACTGTACACAGACAGTGTTCACTGGGTATACCATCGTTAAGTCTATGGTAGAGTATCGAGTTTTAATACCGACATTAGGGAGTGATCATTTTTTAACAACAGGGGGGGGGTGGTGGGTTTGGGGGGGGGGGGCAAAAAAATTTGGACCCCTTGACGGGGGGGGGCAAAAAAATTTGGACCCCTTGACGGGGGGGGGGTCAAAATAATTTAACCTGTTTTGAGCCAAAAAGCCCGCGCGTTACTATGCTTCAAAGGGCCCGCGCACAAGCCGGTTTTCGGTCGTAAGGGGGGGGGTAAAAAAAATTGACCCCTTGACCGGGTGTGTGTAAAATACTTTGCGCGCTCCGCCCACAAAAAACCCACCGCCCCCCCTGTTGTTAAAAAATGATCACTCCCTTAATCCAGGGTGTATCCAGGCACATGACAACAAGTCACTAGATGACACTAGTGGTGTTAGTCATGTCATACACTTCCTACGTGTACAAGTATGAGGAGGACTGTTTTCCCTGACAAGACAGTGTACCTTGGATGGTGCCACGGCTGTGGCAAGCCATTTCTTCACCCTTGATATCAAAGAGTATGAGAGTTTCTTACTCTGATATCAGAGTTTAACACATTGATATCAGACTTTAAAACTTCGATATCAGAGTTTAAATTTAAAAAGAACCATCATGGCCACCCATAAAGAGTCACTATTCAAGCCATTAGGGTAAATATCCAACATTGAATAACCAGAAAATGTTATATCTTGGATATGTTGGTAAAGGTCCTTCACATGATAAGGGACCCACTGCGTCCCTATAAGGGGTATAAATCCATACCCATATGTAGTAACCTAATAGCTTGTATAGCCTTGGCTGAAAACTATACATCCTATCACACTGATCAGGTATGTTGGCTCAGTAGCATTATGGTTAACATGTCTGACTTCAGATCCTAGGGTAACACCAGTATAGGTTCGAATCCTGGTGTGGGAACTTTAAATATGTGCTTTATATTTTTCTTTTAAAAACTAAATGTATATCTATATACCTGGTATTTATATAGGCCTACATTATATGATTATGTATGGCTACCAGTGTCAACATCTTCCGAGGTTTCTTTGGGTTTTCTTGCCTGTCAAACCAAGGTTAACACATACAAAAGTTCCGTTTGATCATTTCTATATGAATCAGTATGGGGCCGTCCATAAATGATGTCACGCTTTTTTGGGCCCTTTTTTGACCCCCCCTCCCCCCCGTGTCACGCTTTGTCACGTTTTGCTTGACCCCCCCTCTAGGCATGAAGTCACACAAGCAGGTACCCCCCCCCCCCTTGATCTTTAATGAAAACAATACCCGGGTACCATGAGGAAATTACATAATAGGCCTATACTTGATACCAGCAAACACTTCTAAAGAGAGAAGAAAGAATACAATTGATAATTCATAACAAAGAAAGTTCGAAAGAAACAGACCCAGCTTCATGTGTATAAAATCAAAGAATTTGGAGGTTTCTCCCTCCCCCCAAAAAAGGAATTTTCTTCCTTTTTTTTAAATTTATGTTTGATTTATCATAAAACCTTGTGAAGCCATTAGAGGGAGGATTTGCTTATGAGGGGTTTTAGCAGGATATTACAATACAGCAATTTCAAAACCTGGTGTGTGATATAGGCCTACGGTTCTACCAAAGTCGAGGGTACCGGTTATACACAAGATACGGGTTGGGTTGTATGCAGGAATTTACGCTATCATAATCAGACTCCTAGTAAGATTTAAAGGGTCTCCTCGTACCTTTCTTATACTCTACCATTGTGATCAGGCACCTGCTTTTAATAGTGCTGGTCTTGTATAAGTGCTGGGAGTGTATTAAAGGGGCTTCAAGCCTTTCTTAAGGCACATAATCCATTTTTTGTTTTTACCCTTTTCAACTTGTAACCACTGAATTTCAATGTCTGCATTGCTTAAATTCAAATGCATAAATAAATTTGACGAGTACGTTATGTGTTCTGCTGTATAAGCACATATGCCTCCTCCCACCTTGTCAATTTGGCGGTCAAGGCGTGTCAAATTATACCCATGTATTTGATAATCAGATTCCATGTCTTTATCTTCAAGCCATGTCTCCGAGAATAATATTACATCTATTAATTTTGAACCTAATTCAGCTTTTAATGTTTCAAATTTATTTCTCACACTATTTGCGTTAAGGTGGACTACACTGAGTCCCTGTCCATGAAACTTCAAATTTATATCATCCATTTGATATCGTCTGAAGAGTTTTCACAACCACGGCCATTTTAATATGGCTCGTTCTATGTACACAAAGTGGGTCGGCGAACCTAAGACGATTTATCATACACATAATAAACATAAAACACAAAACACTGAGAAGCAGAGGGGATCTGCACTTATGGCACCCCTGACTGCTTGGGCTTGAGACGACCATTTTTGGGGAGTTGGGGGGGGGGGGGGGTTGGGGACTTATCCGAGTCTAGAAAATTAGTAGTTATTATTAAATATTTTTACAAAATTCAGTCCATTTGATAAAGGCCTTTGAAATTTACATTATTTCATTAAATTGAGTACCGGTAGGATTTTAAGTGAAGTTCAAGTGAATTTTTTATATTTACAACAGGGGGCCTATATATATACTAGCTATCACAGTGTTCAATACTAAGGATTCTTCACAGAACCTATAATTCGAATATCAGTTTACTCGTTTGTTATACAATGATAAACCGTATCCTGAATCTTATTGATCAAATGAAAATTATATATTTTGGCGTTCTTCACAGAGCCCTTAAGCCGAGCATCAATGTACACAATCATTATGCAACATTATACCGTATCACTATTCTTATCACAGTCTAAGAGTTTTATGTTAGTCTTTAAACACCTAATTAAATATCAACAGTAAATTGTCACTCGTTCAAGCCATTGAGTACCGGTAGAACCCTTGAGCATTGAGCATACACCAAGACTTATGGTTCAACATCAATAACACGGCTGCTATCAAAGTACACTCAAATAGTTAGTATGCTTTATCAAAAATATAATCATGTCCAATAAATACCGGTAAAACATACTCCAATTTTACAAGGCCGCTATCAAAATACACATAAGTATCATATCTTTTCAGGAAAAATATAAACCGGACCCTTAAGTACCAGTTAACCAAATCAAATAGCTTTTATCACACACTTGTCGATCGACAAAACTTTTGTCACATTTGAAACACATTTAAATTACTTGGACTATATTAACAAGACAGCGTTTGGCTAAGTGCTACCTATAAGGTTAGCTGTATGGAGCTCAAGGAATCAAAAGCCGCTATCAAAATACATATGAATAATATTATAATAATCCCAGAATGTGATCCTAATCAATAGATAGCAGAAAGTTATCAAAATACTTATTGACTTTAATTCACAAAACTACCTCTAGGTTCAAACTGAGACTCAACACAAAACTTTTTGTCTCATTTTGAATAAGCCAGAGTACCGGTATATTGGTAACAAGTACATGGGGTGAATACTGTGGGTTTATAAAGAACACATCAGGTATAAATATTTATAACAAGTACCTGAGATAAATACTATAAGTTTATAATAAGCACGTCAAGTTGAGATTATTTTCATGTCATTAAATTTATAAGCTGGTTTATATAATATACTTTTAAACATTTAGTTACAAATTTTTTCTGACCCTGAGTACCGGTAAGGACAAACATTTCTTCTCCTTCAAGTTTAAAGACTCCACATTCCATTATTTTATCACAGTAGAAGTATAAGGTAGAGAACATGAGTTCTAGTTCACCAATGTACCGTAGGCATCTCGTATAATGAATTAAATTAAATTAAATTAAATTATGTGTGGTAGACAGATTTAACACACAATTTGAAGCAAAAAATGTTAGGCATCTAGTATAATAAATTAAAGTAAATTAAATTATGTGTGGTAGACAGATTTTTCACACAGTTTGAAGCAAAAATGTTAGGCTATACAGGTAGATGTTCAGACTATACGTCTAGACCTAAACTGCCGCTGCAGCTATGTCATTTTGAGCTCTTTGTGCTGCAGCTTCAGCAGTGAAGACCAACGCAGGGTCGGCATCACCCATAGCAGCCTGGGCCTGCATCATCTGTTGTATAGGGTTGCCCTGTTGTTGGGCTTGTTGGACTTGTTGTTGCTGTTGTTGGGCTGGTTGAGGAGGTGCAACTTGTTGTGGTGGTAACACTGGTTGCTGTGGAGCTGGTTGTTGAGGTACTTGTTGCTGCGGTGGAGCTGGTTGTTGTTCTTGTTGACCATCTTCTGTTGGTGGCTCTCCCTGAGGAAGGGGTTGAGGAGGCTGTTCGATTTGTCCCTCTAGGTCTGGCATAGATGGTGCTGTGGAGGCGTTGTCGTCGGTATCAGTGTCCCATTCGTTCCTTGGTTGGTGGTCACCATCTCCACCAGTATCATCAGACATGATATCATCACGTAGCTTCTCTAGGAGTCGTCCCATCACATTGTGGCCTTTTACATTTGCTTGAGAGACTGTATGGACATTTCCCAAGTGATAGCCACAGCCAAACTCTGGATGGAGGGTACTCTCATATAGATGACGACCTGCTGTCCTGGTTAGGTGAAGGCGTGTATCTGGATCATTGAACTTGATTTTCAGCAGTTTATAGAGCAGCTTAGGAGCATTGTGATACCATTCACCTGCGGGACGGAGTTTGTTGCCTATCCTCATGATTTCATACGAATCTTTGGCCAGCATTATTCGTGTGGCAGCATCTATATCTCCACATGTGCGGGCTTTCAGATACTGGAAGGCTCTCTCGACGCTGTCATATTCCTCGTCATCATTTTCATTCAACACGATCTTGCATGGAAATAGATTAGACAGGGGATTAAATTCGGATCTAAATCCCAGGCCATCTACAGTCTTTATCGTAGTTGCAGCGTGCATGTTGAGCCCCAGTGGCAGCTGATTGATTTGACTGTGTGTATAACTAACACCATTTATCAGAAGAGATCTTTGCCTTAGTTTTACATTCAGAATTTTACGTCTCTTCGCCAAGAAGAAGATGGAGCGCAAATTGTTAAATTCCCTCCTCTCTTTGTCTGTGAGTTCGTCAACAATGGATACACCAAACCAGTAATCATTGCCTATTAAGTACCTGACGTTCCTATATATTTCCGCTTTTGTTGATTTATTTGCAAGCTTAACCATTATAGGTCGGGGACGTCTGTTGTTGGTTTCTTGCCACTTACCAAGACGATAAACAAATTCGACTCGTTCATTGCCATAATTGAGGTCAAGGTCGCTGAATAGATCGTCAACGATTTTCCTGAGATCCTCCCCTCTCTGTTCGGGAACACCTTCTAGTACTACTGTTTTATCCTTCTCGACCTGATCTGACTTTTTAAATCTGTCTGAATGATTTTCCACTTGCTGCGTAAGCACAACAATAGAGCGGTGGTTCTTCCTTACCATAGTGTCAAGGCTCTCGATATCACTGTCAAGCGCTGTCACCTTTTCCTCGGCAACTGTCATCCTCTGTTCAATGGCGTTTAATACATTTACTACACGCTCGTTTGAATCCTCACTTTTTTTGAGACGTTACTCCGCGGCCTCAAACCGTTTGTCGATCCGTTCTAAGGTTCCAATTAGTTGTGCGGACTCATTTTCCTCCTGAACGAGATGTCTGTCGAGTGCATTTATAGCATCAACAATGTCGGCGGTTGACGCGCCCGTCTGTAGTAGTCTACGTGTTTGCCGGGTGCCACGTCCGCTTCTTCCTGCCGCTGTAGCCATGGTGGTTGGATTTCGGGGGTCTGTACCAGGTCAGTCGATAGTTAGTAGGCCTATGTTGACTTTTGTCGCGAGTTGTTGTGTCTTATACTGCGTTTGATCCCAAAATCATAGGAAAATACCGGAGCCCCGGGTCCACGCGTCTACCTGGTGGCGGCCATCCCTGACAGCCTTAGTGCTTAAGCAGGACCTTGAATAACAAACTCTCTTGAAAAAGGTGACTGCAGAAGGGTCAAAGTGAGCTGGCGACCTGGCACACAAATATTTAGCAACTTTCCGACTTTTGAACAAAATTGAATGCAGGAATTTTGGACCAAAAAAGCAACTTTATGACTTGGGACCCTCTATTTCAGCGATTTTCTGACCTTAAGGGGGGAGCCCTCTGCACCCCTAAAAACAGGCATGGGATTGGGTTTTGAAGAAAGAATCCGGAAATCCGGATAAATCCGGAAGAATCCCATGCCTGTAAAAAGCATCTTGGGGTAGCCTGAAACCACCTAGGGGCATTATTGCAACGGTATGGTGCTTTTCTGTTTTTCTGCTCTTAACGCAATATTTACTTCATCTTTAATTGCCTTCCATAGAGAAAAGCCAACATACCTGATTGGAAACTTTCACTATTATTACACATGTATTCAATCTATAAGTTGTCATGGCCCAGAGACAGACTTCTCGGGTAACACTGGTTTGGGGGCCTTCCATGAAGTATGTACGCACGAGGGGGGGGTCTATTTTCTGAAAATCTTCGCATACATAAACCTTTAATTTTAATGTGTACAGGAACTTTACCTAGCGGGGGGGTTGAAGGGGTCAATTTCTGGAGAAAATGTATGTACATACTTTATGGAAGCCCCCTTTAGCTGTAGTCTATTACATAACACTGTAATCTTTTTTTTGGGAAATGTGACATCATGCACTTGCCAACCCCCCCTCCCCCCCTTGTCACGTTTTGTCACAAATTTCTGACCCCCCCCCTCCCCCCCTAAGGCGTGACATCATTTATGGACGACCCCTATTCAATATCTATATTGTAATAACCTGGGAACTGTGGTCAGAAACATCTACACAACATACTTGTGTCCGGTGGGATTACACTTAAGCAACATTGTGGATACCAACAAAACCTACAAAACCATCAGATTAGGTTTTTACTCAATTATTTGTTTCCAAACATTATAAAAAGAAGTTGTGGAAGAAAGGTTTCTATCATAAAATACTGTAAAAGTAGATATTTTCGTGCTGTACATATTTTTGCGATTGTACAGAATTGGGGACAATTCAGAAGAATGTCTGATATGGATATGAATGGTTCTGTGTTATATGCAGGTAATTTGGGATGGGGTGTGGTCATGTCGCCCATGTATGTACATGATTACCAAGCCCACTTATCATAATTAGTTCTCCTCGTGATAGAGCCGTTAGAAGTAACTACATGTAGTTAACTCAGGGATTAATGAACACGACTATTTGGCCACTTTTGAGAGGCGTGGTGTGCTGAAGTTTACATCAGGTTAATATGTACTGCAATGATTGGCAAGCTTTTAATACTACCTGGCCGTTCTCACACGCTTTAACAACTGAAAGCGGTAGACAGGCCTCCATTTCACCATAGCCCTAGATAACAATACTCAATCTAAGATTAGATAAATCCAGGGAAATGAAAGGACCCTTCTCCCACAAGATATGGCCACCGCAAAAAGTGATAATTTCAGAGAAAAAAAATCCACACAGAGTCGATTTTTCCAGAAATGTCCAATTTTGTGAGAAAATGAAAAAGAAAATCTTGCAAAAGGTCAATTTTTCAACAAAAACAAAGGTCAAATTTGGCGAGAATTTGGCGAGAGAACTTCTGGGTAAATTGGACAGTTTTGGGAAAAAAATCACTTTTTTCAAGATTTTCTTTTTCCTTTTCTCGCAAAATGGGGCAATTTTTACATTTTGTTTAAATTTTCCAGAATTCTTGCAGAGTTGGACATTTTCAAGATATTTGACCCACTCCCCCTCCCTCCCTTCCAAATCTCTATTCCATCCACTATATCCCTACTCACCTAATTGGTATATATATATACCCGGACCCGTAGTCCCTTATTCCTCAAATACCCTATTAGTATTATTCCCCAAATACCCTATTATTTCATCCCCCTATTGCTCCACTCCCTTATTCCCACACTGCCCTGCTTCCTCACTCCCCTGTTCCCCCAGCCCCCTATTCCCCAGTTCACCTATCATTAATTTCCTATCCTCCAGATTCCCTATCACCTTTTGAGTTCTCGGGAGGGTGGTTGTGGTCCGATGTCGTAAAATGCATGTGACGGGATGTAAGTTTGGACCATTCGGTATGGCTTTTTTGGTGTGTGAGCGAACGGCCACCACCTCAGGCGCTCTCTCCAGCCCTGGAGGAAGAAGTGCCTTAGGGGCTTGGGCAGTTAGAACTTTTAGCCTCTGGTTACTCAATCACACGGCCGGAAACTCAGAGGGACGGAGTCAGTGACTGGACCAGAGGGTTGTGGTGGGCAGGAGGAGGATGCCTGGTGCTAGAGACCAGGGAGATGTGAGGCCCAGATTGTGGCAGGCCTGGAGTAGGGGACAGGAGTGAAAGGTGGTATTGGCTTGGTAAGATTAAAGAACCTGATATCTAATATCCTATTGGTGTTGTTATGATACACTCCCCTATTCCCCTCTTCTCCTAATCCCCTCCTCTCCCACTCCTCGCACAAAAAAGTCAAGGTGTCAACTGTGTCTCCCACGTGGCTCGGGCAAAAATCGAGTGTCAGACAGTAATTGACTCTGCTATTCACACTGATAGTAGAGAGTCAACTCAAGTTGACACTGATAGTAGAGAGTCAACTCAAGTTGACCCTTCATATAAGCAGAGTCATTAGCAGTTTGACCCTCTATTTTACCAGAGCCACACGGGAGACACCTTTACTTCTCTGTGTGCTCTATTCATCCCAGTCTCCTACTCCTCCTAGTCCCTTACTCCACTAATGCTGTAGCGCTAGTCCACTAATCCCCATCCCTCCACTCCCTTATTGTCCCAATCTTCTATTACACTATTCCCCTACTTCCTCACTCTCCTATTCCCCATGACCCAAACCCCTACTCCATAACTTTCAGTCCCCCCTTTATTCTCCTCTTCCTCACTTATCTGCCCTTCTGACATATTGGAAGATACCTGTCACAAGTTGGTCTGCATGACTTGACAGTTGACAGTTGACAGTAAGCTGATGAAGATGGAGTTTGCATGCTTCATTGTGTTTTCAGTTTCAGTTTCATTTAAAATGTTGACCCAGTTGGGCCCACTAACTACTTTGTTTTTGGAAGTTGAAATTTTCCAAATATGTCTTTTTGAAAGTTCACAGGGTTTCTTTTCGTTGAAAAAATCAGTTTCATTTTCAATTCTCAGCTTCAAATTTTGACCATCTTAAGCCAGTGTACAAATTACCCCCAAACTCAAATTTTGGCATAGTCGTCAGGACACAGTTAAGCACTATGGCTACTTTGGGCAGTTGCCATAGTGAAAACAGAAAGACAGGACCGGGTTGGGGTCAACCCGGTCCTGACTTTCTGGTGAGAATTTGACAATTCACTCATGCCAGTTAAACTCAGAAAGCTAAACCAGAAAAAAAGGGCTCAACTCAAACCTCTTTCAAAATGCCTGTCTTTGGCTCCGTACACAGTACTGGTGAGAACTGGTCATGTATTCTTGACATTAAGTGAATAAACAGGAGTCAATGTGATACAATTACCATTTATTTATTATCATAAGATTGCATGTAGTGCAGTTAAATTGACAATGCATGTAGTGCAGATACCATAACATTGTATGTAGTGCAGATATTGACATAATGTAGTGCAGATACCATAACATTGTATGTAGTGCAGATATTGACATAATGTAGTGCAGATACCATAACATTGTATGTAGTGCAGATATTGACATAATGTAGTGCAGATACCATAACATTGTATGTAGTGCAGATATTGTTTGTTTGTTTGTTTGTAATTCGTTTATTTAACCTGCTGGTACATAGGGCCAGGCCCTGTATCCGACGAGCAGCTCATGTGCATAATCATATCGATGGAGTTGATAATGAATATACATACAATGTCCTTAAGGGATGATTATTATTTCTTTACAATAAGAATATATATATATATTGCTTTTCAGCATACATATAGTATAGAAGGAAGTCATCAGGAAGATTGACTTGAGAATATTATAAAAAGTGTCACATCCAGACCCAAGATGTTTATGAGTCTAGGATATTCTTATATTACCTTGTTACAAAATAAACCTGTATTAAAGGTTGAAACTATATGTAATGAGAGTGCATACAATCAACATGCGTGAGCATATTGGGGGTATGCATCTATCACATAGGGCTGATCTAAATGCCCTGAGGTTCTGATGGAATAAACCTTCTATAATAAAATAAATATCATATGTTGATGTTGTTCCATATGAAATAGTGGAAGATGTTAAATCCACATAGAGAGTTAATGTACGAGAAAATAAGACATAGATACAATCATAGGTAGAGAAATATAGAGAGATGAGTGGAAACCTAACACAAAGTATAAAATATACGACTCTGTTATCTATTAATATCAGGAGGGTATAGTATGTCCTTAAACCTTTTCTTGTTCCACCTTTGGAATTTTTCTTTTTCTTTATGTGCTCTAGTATCATTATTAAAAGAGTTCCATAAGGTGGATACCCGAAATTCATAGCTTTTTCTATAAAATTGACATAATGTAGTGCAGATACCATGACATTGTCTGTAGTGCAGATATCATGACATGGTATATAGTGTAAATATTGACATTAATAGTGCAGATACCATGACATTGTCTGTAATGCAAATTGCCAATTCAATTCAGTCATTCAATATCATAGGGAAAATAACCAAAAGTCAACCCGGTCCTGACTTTCTGGTGAGAATTTGACATTTCACTCAATCCAGTTAAACTCAGAAAGCTGAACCAGAAAAAAGATAAGGGCTCAACTCAAACCTCTTTCAAAATGCCTATCCCTGGCTCCGTACACAGTACTGGTGAGAACTGGTCATGTATTCTTGACATTAAGTGAATAAACAGGAGTCAATGTGATACATTACCATTTATTTATATCATAAGATTGCATGTAGTGCAGATACCATAATATTGTATGTAGTGCAGATATTGACATAATGTAGTGCAGATACCAAGACATTGTCTGTAGTGCAGATATCATGACAGATACTATAACATTGTATGTAGTGCAGATATTGACATAATGTAGTGCAGATACCATAACATTGTCTGTAGTGCAGATATCAAGACATTGTATATAGTGTAAATATTGACATTAATAGTGCAGATACCATGACATTGTCTGTTATGCAAATTGCCAATTCAATTCAGTCATTCAATATCATAGGGAAAATAACCAAATGTAGTTTGTGCAGATACCTTAACACTGTATGTAGTGCATATATTGACATTGTTTGTACATTGTAGTGCAGATATCATAACATAGTATGTAGTGTGGATATTGGCATTGTATGAAGTGCAGATAGTGACATTATGAACAGTGCAGATATCATAAATTTGTATGTAGTGCAGATAGTAACATTGTATATAGTGCAGATACCATGACATTGGATATAGTGCAGATATCATGACATTGTTTGTAGTGCAGATAGTGACATCATATGTAGTGTAGATACCAGAACATTGTATGTAGTGCAGATACTGCATTGACAGTGTGCAGCACAAAAAACTGGTGTAAACGTGAGATGAAGGAGAATAAATAACTATAGTCAAAAATACAGATGGGGTTAAATAGACATAGTAAGATCTAAACCATCAGCAATGTTCAGTTTATACAGCACCCACTGTGGTTCAGTCTATACAGCATCCACAGTGGTTCAGTTAGTACAGCATCCACTGTGGTTCAGTCAGTACAGCATACATTGTGGTTCACTTAGTACAACATCCACTGTGGTTCAGTACAGCATCCACTGTGGTTCAGTACAACATCCACTGTTGCTCAGAACAGCATCATTTGCATCCACTGTGGTTCAGTCAGTATGGCATTTGCTTTGGTTCAGTGCAGCATCCACAGTGGTTCAGTTAGTACAGCAACCACTGCAGTTCAGTTAGTACAGCATCTACTGTGGTTCAGTCAGTACAGCATACATTGTGGTTCAGTTAGTACAACATCCACTGTGGTTCAGTTAGTACAGCATCCACTGTGGTTCAGTCAGTATGGCATCCACTGTGGTTCAGTCAGTACAGCATCCACTGTGGTTTAGTCAGTACAGCATCCACTGTGGTTCAGTCAGTACAGCATCCACTGTGGTTCAGTCAGTATGGCATCTGCTTTGGTTCAGTGCAGCATCCACAGTGGTTCAGTTAGTACAACATCCACTGTGGTTCAGTTAGTACAGCATCTACTGTGGTTCAGTATAGCATCCACTGTGGTTCAGCATCCACAGTGGTTCAGTTAGTACAACATCCACTGTGGTTCAGTTAGTACAGCATCTACTGTGGTTCAGTATAGCATCCACTATGGTTCAGCATCCACAGTGGTTCAGTTAGTACAACATCCACTGAGGTTCCGTTAGTACAGCATCCACTGTGGTTCAGTTAGTACAGCATCCACTGTGGTTCAGTCAGTACAGCATCCACTTTGGTTCAGCACAGCATATACTGTGGTTATGTTGGTCCAGCATTCACTGAGGTTTGATTAGGATAGAATCCATGCAACTTCTTTTCAGGCAATGATCGTAGCAGTATTGTGTGGACATAAGATTATTGCCCGCACAGGTATGACTCAAGGCCAACACTCTTTTCTCAATTTTATAATTCCCCTGATGAATGTAAAATAGAGGGGAAGAGGTAAAACACCAGCTGTCAGCCATGTATGGACATTGAACAGTGGCACGCCAGTTAGGGCCAACAGCCACATGGTGCCAATGATGAGACAAACCATGACACGAGAACCGACCAGCATCACACCTTCTCTATAGAAGGCAACCTCCTGGGCACTGTATGATGACCGCCCACTTTGTTTTGCACTGGTCCTCATGAAGATGACAGTGAGACAGAATGTGAGCAGACTCACAAGTGCTGCTAACCAGAGAACAATGAGGACAGTCAGAAGGTACCACCACATGAGTTGACATCCAGATCCCAATGTCAGAATGAAACAATGGGTGTCTAGAAGTGACATGTGACATATATCCATAATTGGTAGAACCGGAGATGTAAGGATGGTAATCACTCCGAAGCAGGTTGCTATGATAGAAATAACTTTTGCCAACAGGAATCTCCTCTTAATGTGAGAGCTAAAAATATGGTGCAGTAAAAGATACCGACCAACACATAGATATAGTGGCATGAAGATACCAATCAATAAACAGTGTCCTGCAAACTTACAAGAGTAGTATAGTATGTATCGGAACGGGACTATAGTTAAGTACTGTTTATTACTCAATCGACATGCAGCCAATCAGAGGCCTCCATTTGGTCACGTGACCCGTTGCCATGGTAACGTGACCTACTTAGGGCTCTCAGCCAATCAGAAGCCAGCATTCTGGGTGACCTACTGACCTACTTAGAAGCTCTCAGCCAATGAGAGGCTGGCATTCTGGTAACTATGGTAACGTGACCTACTTACGTCACGTGACCTACTTAGGCTCAGCCAATCAGAAGCCGGCATTCTGGTAACTAGGGTAACGTGACCTACTTAGGGTTTGTTTGTAAACAACACCACGTGGCTCTCTTGTTTGTAAACAACACCACGTGACACGTGCCTGTTTGTAAACAAACAACGTATATATAGAAAAAAACACAACAAGTTCCATCTTATGTTAAAATTATATTTTCGAATAAAAAAGCACATCTGTAACTACGCGCGCTCTCATTCAAACACTATAACACTATCATACCGTAGCAGCAGCAGGTAGGACCGGAAGAAAAGCAAGCGCACGAGCAGAAGCGACGACACCATTTGCACCATCCGGCCGTCGCGTTGGTAGCCCTACTACCCGTCGCGCGTTCCACTGGAGCGGCTTTAAGAGTGACAAATGACGATTCTTTGTCGACGCGACTGCTAACATCAGCATCGGCAGCAGCATCGGCAGCATCGGCAGCAGCATCGGCAGCAGCGGCAGCAGCCTCGGCAGCAGCGGTAGCAGCAGTAGCAGCAGCGGCAGCAGCAGTAGCGTGAGCATTAGCAACAACAGCAGCAGCGACAGTAGCAAGGGCGGCAGAGCGGGCACTAGTAGCGTTATCAGCGGCGTCATCGGCAGCCGCAACAGCATCAGCAGCAGCAGCGTCGGCATCGGTGGCATGAGTAGCTGCATCGGCGGCAGCAACAGCAGCAGTCACAGCCGCAGCGGCAACAACAACAACGTCATCACGACACGCGTCACTAACAGCCGCAGTAAATGCAGCAGTAGCACGCTGAGCAGCACTAGCAGCAGCAGTAGCAGAGGCTACAGCATCAGCTTCACATTCGCGCGCCGCTTCGTCATTCCGCTTCATGTCACGGTAGCAACTTTCCATCACGAGGATCTGCAAATTGAGGCGCGGTGCTGGTGCTGGTGGTGGTAGTAGTAGTAGTAGTAGTAGTAGTAGTAGTAGTAGTAGTAGTAGTAGTAGTAGCGTGAACGATGATGACGATGCTGAATGTGGTTTCACTCCCCTTATATACCCTTACGCCCCGCCTTTTTTCAAGCCACCGGCCAGCTGCCCCTTCACGGCAGGTCTTTAGATCAGCCTTAAGTCGCTTACTACGTGGCTCATCATCCCTCTAATCGCATTTTCCAGCCGCCAGCCGGCTGTCTGCTGATGACAGGCGAGGGTGATTTGTTTTTTTCTTTAGATATAAGCCGCTTACCACACGCGCACCCTCTAGTCACAGACAGAGTGACAGAAAGGGAGGGGGTCGCTTTGTTCACGCTACCTGTAGTTGTTTTTCTATACACACGCTGAGCCCATGACCCGTTAATCCTTTATACAGGTAACACGCGTTCAACTAATTACCCTATTGTATGACAGTCGGTACACGGATTTAATTTTAAACCGCCTTCCCATCTGGGATCCATGTCTGGCGGGGTGGAAGGATCCAGCTGAAAAGTGTGATTAGGGCTTTTGTTTCTCTTATGCTAGCAGCAGGTCAGCATGCGACAGCTGAAAATGTCAGACTCGCCGCTCCTATAAAAGACTGAGATGCGTCTCTCTTTCCACACACCCTTCTACCATCGCCGCCGACACCGCCACCGCCGGCCGGCCAGCCGACCGCCGCCACCGCCTGCAGTCACCGCCATCACGCCAGCAGGGAATTTCGAGCTGAGTCTGCTTATTGCTTATTTTTTTTCTTTGAGCTTTTTGTTTTCTTAAATTTGTATTTTCACTCAGGCTTTTTTGTTTCGGAGGAAAGAAATATGGCGCTGCAGAGGGCGCGAGTTTCTAAAAGACGGTCGCGCGAACAAAGCGCTCTCCTCAACTGCCCGGCTATTTTTTTATCTCAAAGGAGAGAGCGTCACGTAGTTGAGGTTCACGCTTCTCTTGAGGCGTACCGAATTCTCGAGAAATGCAAAGCTGAGCGCCATCGTCGTTATACAAGAGCGGAAAAGGAAAACGTAGCGACATGGCCGAGAGCCGTCTTCTCAGAACAGCATTTACTCTACTATTGCATAACAGCTGCTCTCAGCGCCCCCACTCGTTGGGCGTTTCATGAAAAGAAAGAGCGCCGCTACTCTCCTCACCCTGCCTCCTCTTATAAAGTGAGAATAAGTGCTATGAAACGATTCGACAAGCCGATCGGTTTCTTGGGAGCGACTGCAGCTCCCACTCGGTGGGCGCGCGTTGTGGCCGACGTGAACACGGTCTCTAAACGTTTCGACGTCGTCACTTGTTATCCCGCATATTGCAACGCAGCCGAATTGAAGAAGATAGGGACGCACTATTTTAAACCATACGCTCCAATATGTATTTGTCACCGCCGCGCTCACACGCCTTATTGCTTTTTCGAGACGATCGTGTCACAACACAGAAATAGAAAAAAAAACGGCAAAGCGACGAGCTTTGCCTAAATGATCAAAAAAAAACAAAAAAAAAAACTAATCTCCTCCTCCTCCTCCTCCTCCTCCTCCTCCTCCTCTTCTTCTTTTTTTAAAAAAAAATAAATATTTGTATCAGACTCCTCTGGAGTCTGATACAAACATTTATGACTATTGAGTGAAAATAGAATTTTATCGCAAAAAAAAGTCACTTCTGCCGCCGCTACTGTGACACCGGCCGGAATCAATAAAAAGGTCGGCGGACTTTTCTCCACAACCATTCACCACCGACCGTTCGAGTGAGAAACACAGCAGACAGTCAGACACACAACCGCTCTCTGACGCGTCCTGAAAAAAAAACAAAAAAAAATGTCCAGTAGTAAAAGCAAACTCTTCACAGAAATTCATTTCGACGCTCGACTACAAGGACCCTTTAGTTGTATCATTAGCGGTCCGTCGGGTTGTGGAAAATCGCGCTTGGTGGATCAATTTCTGAGCGACGTGAACAATTTGGTCACGCCGCCGGTGGAAAAGACTTTTTACCATTACGGCGAGTGGCAACCTCTGTTTGAAAAAATGGCAAATCGGTACGGTGTGGAATTCAGAGAAGGTCTTCCTAGCAAAGAGTCTATAGCGGGAGACGTGGAAGTAGCAGAAGACGCTGTACGACCCCACACTCTACTGATATTGGACGATCTGATGAGCAGTTCCAATCAGCAAGTGGTAGCCGACATCTTTACTAAATACTCGCATCACTGGAACGTGAGCGTCATATACATCACTCAGAACCTCTTCCAGAAATCACCCGACTTTCGAACTATGAGTCTGAACGCTCACTACATGATCGTTTTCAAGAACCCGCGCGACATGGGGCAAATAGCTAGTCTGTCTCGCCAGGTGTTTCCGTCCAACGCGGCGGCCCTCTCTAGTATATTTACCCATGAACTCAAGCGACCTCACTCATACCTCCTCCTGGACTTCAAGCAGTCAACACCTGACGATCTGAGAATACGCTCCTCTTTGACGGCCATACACTCTCAGCTAGTGTTCGTACCGCTAGACAAAAAAAAGAACAACAGAAAGCAGTAGCAAAAAAAAAATGTCTTCTCATCTACTCGAAAGACACTTTGGTACTCTCAAGCACTTAGCTAAGTGCTCGCCAAAGGACTGCTCGCATCTAATAGACTCTGGAAGCGACGAGCTGATCGCAGCGTTGAGTGAGATCTGTCACAATTTACTGGTAGGGAACATCCCGCTCAGCGACAAACAACTGGACAAGCTTCGAGAATCGGCTGACGTGTTGAGGGAGGTCGGCAAAAAATCTACGCCCATCAAAAAAAAGAGACGCGTCTTGGTACAAGAGGGAGGTTTCCTCATTCCGGCTCTCATAGGGATGGCCTTACCGCTTATAAAGAGCATTCTCCGTATATGAGACACGTCATTCGACACCTACTCGCCGACAGCACCACCACTACCGCCACCACCAGCGTCATTGCCACCGGCGTCCCCATGACGGACTCAGAGCAGCAACAACACTACAAACGTTTAGCGCTCGTGGATCCTGAGACGCTCTACAAATCATCACGAGCAGGTCTACTTCATCATGTGCCCGCTGCTGCTGCTACTACTAGCGCTGCTACTACTGCAGTCGCTGCTGCTAGTACTTCTACTGCTCCAAACCTTCCTCCTCTTCCTGATGAGCGCACTGAAAAGAACGAGAGTTCCGCTCCTGCCACCGCCGCCCGCCTACCCGCCGACATGGCCTATTACCACAAGCAGGCAGAGCAGTCCCTTCATCCCGACGCGGCCTTGCACCAGGTGCTACAGTTTATCTACAGGGACTTGGATTTAGTGTTGAACGACCCCACTTTGGAATCGCGCGAGAAAATGTTGAAATACCGAAGGTTGTTGAATAGATTGCAATTTTTTCTCGCGAATCCCCACAACAGCAACATCTCTTCGTCCTACTCTTCTTCGCCCCCGGCTCACCTCCGTCAGTCTGCTGAAGAGGCCAGCGCGTCCCTACTCGAGCGGTTGGCGAACCAAGTTCCCAAGAGGAGTCGCCGCCGGACCGTGGAGCTGTACAAACAATTGGAGAAATCCGGAGTGATCAAGTGGAACGAGGACGGGGCGGTGCGCGAGATGTCGGGTCGGAGAATACCACCTGAGCAGCGCATCAACATAGTGGACTTACTGAACGACGCCGCCAGGTTCAGGAAGACGGCGCCCAGACCGGCGGGCTACTCGCCGTTCACGAAAGCGCTGCGCGAAGCGGTTCCCACCACAGACGCCTTGATCGGAAACCATCTGTATAAAGCGAGCGGACCTGGCCAAAGTTTGGACACACGGCTTGCTGACAGAGGTCGGAAACGACCGAGCTTCGAATCGGAAGAAGGAGAAGCAGCAGCAGCAGCAGCAGCAGTAGCAGCAGCAGACTCTTCTCTGCAGGTGGTGGACGATCAATCCTCTGACGACGAGGAGGACGACCGTGAACTTTTCCAAACTCCGACTTCCTATAGGAGCGCGCCGCGTAGTAAGAAAAGGAAAGCGCGCAACCGCCTAGCGGCGAGCTCGTCTTTCACGCCCTCAAGAGACCCGCGATGGGCAAACCAGTGAAGAGACTGACCAAGAAGGAAAAAGAAAAGAAGCGCGTAGTAGCTAGATATACCGACGTCAAAGCGCCCTCCAGTTTCACTAGCGTGACTAAACTCCAGAAACAGCATTTTCGCCACCTGAACCCGGCCGTCATCCGAGACGCTTTAGTGTCGCTGGACGCCTACACTAAACATAAACCCATTCGGAGAAAATTCGCAAGGAACAAGACTATAACCGGCGCAATCGATCAGCAGTGGCAGATAGATCTGATGGACATGCAAGCTTTGGCGTCTCACAACGACCGCTTCCGGTACGTGGTGACGGCGATCGACGTTTTCTCTAGGTACGCGTGGGCCGTTCCCATTAAATCCAAGAGCGGCGCTGATGTCACCGAGGCCTTCCGAGAGATGACAGGCCCTGGCGAGAGACGACCGCGCACTGTTCAGACAGACAAGGGGAAAGAGTTTTTGAACAAGATCTTTCAAGATCACTTGAAGAGCGAGGGCATAGAGTTCTTCACTGGCGAGAACGACGACATCAAAGCTAGTCTAGTGGAGCGCTTGAACCGCAGTCTGAAGGAGAAGCTGTGGCGTTATTTCACACACAAGCGCACGTATCGCTACGTAGACGTGCTGCACCATGTAGTGTCTTCTTACAATCGCACTCACCACAAGACGTTGAAAATGGCGCCGGCTCAAGTCAGCTCGGAAAACAGCGAAACAGTTTTCTACCGACAAGATCTCCCAACTAACAAACAAATCGACGAAATATGGAAAAAGAAGAAAAAAACAAAGACGTCCGCCGTCGACGTCATCGCTCCGGGTGACAGAGTGAGGATGTTGAGAACCAAAGGCGCCTTCGACAAAGGGTACGAGGGAAACTGGCGCGAGGAAGTGGTGGACGTTGCTAACACGTTGGGAAGCAGAGGGTTCGAGCTGAAAGACGACAAGGGCGAGGAGATAAAAGGCGTCTTCTACCCGGAAGAGGTTCAGAAGGTGTACAAGAGTCGTTACGACAAGAACTACCTGATAGACGAGGTGTTGCGCCGCAAGACCGTCGACGGTAAAGAGTTAGCTTTCGTACGTTGGTTAGGTTACGACGACAAGTTCAACGAGTGGATCCCCGTCAAAAAAATAACGTAACAAAATGAACATCACTCTACCTAGCAACAGCTCTATGGAGTATTATCCTGACAACAGCTTGACGTCTTTCCGAACTCACTTCGACTCGCCGCTCCTTCTGCCCGAAGCGTACGAAGCGGCTCTGACTGAGATCATCCTCCCTACAGAATGGACTAACGTGCACGACGACGACTTGATCATCGTTGTTCCTCTGCGCACCAAAGGTTCGCTAGAGGAGGCGATCCAGGTTTTAAAAGAAACTAATTTCTCCGAAGGAAAAAAACCACAGGTAGACTGGAAGAGAATGAAAAACGCGAACGGTCTGAGCAAGCTAACGTTCAGCTCAAAATTCCCGCTGAACTGGAAGGAAGCGAGCTATGTAACGGTGGAAGAGATATCAGACACGTCGGAAGAGCAGCAATTGAAACCGGAAACAAAAAGGTTCAAGAGAGAGGTCGACTTGAGACAGACGAATGCCGTATACAAGCAGTTCTTGTCCCCGGCGGTGAAGAAGAAGACGATCAGCCATCAAGCAAGACAGATGATCGAAAAGATGGAGAAGGACATGGGAGTGCGCAGTTTCATGCCAAACATATTCGAGATACCTCCTATTTTCACCGGAAGCAACCACACCCTAATCGAGCGCTTGAGTGAGACGTTGCGAGATGACAGACTAGAGGGCGACAGCTTCTTGCTCAAACCGATGCGGATCTTATCGTACGACGCCAAGACGAAACGCGTCACCATCAAACCGCCGAGACACTGTGCTGTCCTGCTGAGTCAGCATCTCGCATGCGTTCTAGGCTTCGGAGAGAAGACGTGTTTCGCGTCGCCGACTACCGGCGCCTACTCGATGGATGTTTACGGGGACGTGCACTCTGTGTACATATACACCGACATGATCCAGGAGAGACGTGTGGGCGACATGCAAGTGCCGCTGTTGCGCTGCGTGGCGGTGGACAGAGGCGGAAAGCGTCGAGGTGGCGTGCAAGCTATCAGTTTTCCCCATTTGGATTATTTCCCCTTGAAATCCAAGAGGTTTACCGAGGTCGGCATCTATTTAAGAGACCGATCCGGTCATTCCATCCCATTCGGTAGAGGCGAGGTGACCGTGACACTTCATCTGAGACCTATTGAGCGCTGAAAGAGAGAAAAATGATGCGTCAACGCGTTCCGTACTTTCCACCCAGGCGCACCGACTTCGGCAGAGGGTACAGCGATTACTACAACGCGCAGCTGGGCAACGGCGTGACCGTGTACAGCGGGCGCTCTTTCCAGAGCGGGCACGGTTTGGGCGGCGCTCTGTTAGGTCTGATGCGCTCGGCTACCCCGCTATTGAAGTCGGTGGGAAAAACGCTGCTCCGCGCCGGTGTGGGCGTAGCTAAAGATGTGCTGGCGGGTCGGACTTTAAAGAGCAGCGTGAAAGACCGAGGCGCAGGCGCTCTGAAGAGACTGGCGAGTACGGCGTTCTCGGGAGGAAAGACGCCTGTCGCGTCTAAGAAAGGGTCGAAACGTCGTCGTGGGCATTCCCCTCAGACGGGCGGTGGCTCTTGCAAGAGACGTAGAGGGGATGTATTCGACCGGTAAGCGCCTAGGCGTTCAGGTATAAATAAAAAGACTGGAGGGGGCCGGCGTCAGTCTGTCGGCCGCGTGAAGAGAGAACACAATGGCTTACGTACACGAGAGCAGTAACGAGTGCGCGCTCTCTGAGCTCGACCTGCACACCGTAGCGCCGACTCAGACTACTATCTTAAAGTCGTCTTTCCTGGGGATAGAAACAAAAAACTCTTTAGAGGATGGAGGTAACATAAATTTCACCATCAACAAGTCGCAAGAGTACACAGACCTGAACGAGAATTACCTTCATCTGGAATGTCAAGTGCTAAAGGACGGAGCGGCGATCGAGGTCACCGACGCGGTAGCTCCGGTGAACAACTTGGCTCACTCGCTCTTCAAAGACGTCCAAGTCTCCATCGGCGGTTTCAAAGTGTCTGGCAACACCGAGACCTACCCTTACCGAGCTTACTTGGAAGGGTTACTCAACTACAACAAAGACGTGAAGGACGGCGTCATGAGCGCCCAGGGGTGGCATGAAGATACGCCCGGTCAGTTTGACACGTTGACTGACGCGAATGCGGGGTACAAAGCGCGCAAGAAGCTAATCTCCAACAAGCGCTTTTCGCTGATGGCGCGACTGCACTTTGACCTGGCTCATCAACCGAAGCTCATCGTTGGAGAGACAGAAATCAATCTCACTCTGAAACAAGCGGCGCCCTCTTTCTATCTGATGTGCGCCGCTGACGGAGGCTACAGCTTGAAGATCTACAAAGCAAAGCTCTACGTGCGACGCGTGCTGGTGGCGGACGCTGTAGCGGAAACGCACGAGAGAGCGGTGATAGAACACGGGCCCTTCGACTACCCGGTGAACAGAGTGGAGGTGACGACCTACGCCATCCCTCAAGGTAACAGAGATCACAGCTACACGCACTCCAACACAGGCCAGCTTCCCAAGTCGATGATGATTTGCTTCCTTGACCACGACGCCTTCAACGGTAGCTACACCAAGAACCCGTTCGAGATGAAGCATTACGACATCAGCTCGCTTCAAGTGATAGTGAACGATCAGAAAGTGCCGAACGACGCCTACGTGCCCGACTTTAAGACCAAAGCGGCCGTGAGAGAGTACTTGGCGCTACACACGGAAACGGGGATGTACGAGGGCGCGCGCTCCTGCGGTATTTCATACGAACAATTCCTGAACGGTTACACGGTGTTCCCCCTCGACTTAACCCCAGACAGATCGCACGACGGGTGTCGCGTGAACCTTATAAGAGCGGGTCAGCTGAGGGTGGAAGTCAGTTTCCGCTCGGCGCTACAAGCGACAACAACGGTGCTACTCTACTTGGTGTACGACAACGTCGTCGAGCTGACCCGAGATCGACACCCCGTCACCGACTACCACATGAACTGAAGACAAGACGGCGGTACTTGGCGTATCGTATGAACACGCTTGAAATAAGCAGAGTGTTGAAGGAAAACGTTCACACAAAACATCGTTTCCTGGGCGTTTTCTCTTGTGACACTATTCCGAAGCACCCTATCAAAGACACTTGTTTCGTGAGCAACACAGATCCGCAACATTTACCAGGTCAGCATTGGGTGGCGTTTTACGTGTCGAGCACGGGTGAAGTGTACTACTTTGATTCCTTCGGCTTACCGCCGCTGAGTGCGGAGTTCTTGTCTTTCGTGGAACGCTCTGCTCCGTTCAAGTGGCAAAGAAACCGCATTCAACTACAAGACACTTCTGCTGACACCTGTGGACCTCATTGCGTTCATTTCCTAATTGAAGCATGTCGAACAAGAAACCCCAAGAAGTGCGTCATGCGCATGAGCAAAATCCCAAAGCTGAGCGACCGGGTCGTGAGTCAGAAGCTATCGATGATGCTGTTGTGACGGGTTGTTGCGATGGCGGCCGTTTCATGGAGGCAAAGATTCTCTGCCTTGCCGAAATGGTGTTGGATTTATCCAAAGTCGTGCAATGTCTATTGGAGAAAAGTCGTCCGGGGTGTGGTGGTGCGAGTGACGGCGGCGTGAGACTTTGCGGCCTGTTGAGTTGCTGCAAATCGAAGAAGCGAGCTAAAAAAGCATAAACTTGTGTGTTTTTTCTGATTGAAAATGAAAAAATAAAGAATAAAATGAAAAGAAAAGAAATTATCTTGTTGTGTTTTTATTTCTATATATAAGTTACATAACTTTTTTTTGTTTGTTTGTTTACAAACAGTCACGTGTCACGTGGTGTTGTTTACAAACAAGAAAGCCACGTGGTGTTGTTTACAAACAAACCCTAAGTAGGTCACGTTACCCTAGTTACCAGAATGCCGGCTTCTGATTGGCTGAGCCTAAGTAGGTCACGTGACGTAATTAGGTCACGTTACCATGGTTACCAGAATGCCGGCCTCTGATTGGCTGAGAGCTTCTAAGTAGGTCAGTAGGTCACCCAGAATGCTGGCTTCTGATTGGCTGAGAGCCCTAAGTAGGTCACGTTACCATGGCAACGGGTCACGTGACCAAATGGAGGCCTCTGATTGGCTGCATGTCGATTGAGTAATAAACAGTACTTAACTATAGTCCCGTTCCGATACATACTATACTACTTACAAGCAATGCTGCTTGCCCAGTCTGTGAATATTTCTTTCTGCTCCTCCAAGGCATCTCCAATACACAGAGTCAGGAGGTAAACTCCATGAAAGCACTCACACGCTGGAGAACATATGTCAATTATCAGCATAGGAGGAGTTGTTTTTCTTGTCCTCATTTCAACACATTTCATGATTACAACCAATAAGCTAACCACTATGACAAAAATACCAACAAATCCTGCTAGCCCAGTTTCTATTTGCAATTCAAATACTGTGTCACAAAGGGGAGAGAATCTAGTTGTGTGTGTCAGGCCAAAACATGAGTATCCTGGGAGACTTAGGAAACAACATATTTCTGGATTGCTGGTGTGTAGTGCGAATGATAAAGGTACTGCAGCAAGATATAAACGACGTACCTGGACAATAGGGTTTAAGGCTATGTTAAGAACCATAAGTTTTGGTAGCCTGATAAATAGTTCTTGATTCAGAATGAAAATGCTGTTGTTGCTCGCATCTAAGTTTAAAAGGTTAGGTAAAGCAATAGTAAATTGTTGTCCATTGACATTCCCGACCATGCTTGGGAGGATACTAACAAGTTGGTTAGAACTTAGCATCAACTGTTGCAGATTGGCCAACCCTTTAAAAAGAGCTGGAGGAATGAAAGTAATTTTATTCCCTTCCAGACTTAGAAATACCATTTCACTTAGACTACTGAAAGATGTCTTAGGGAAATTAGTTATCCCATTGTAGGATAAGTCAAGAACATAGATGTGTTTAAAGCTTAGACCTAATTCTGGTGTTTTAATAGAATTACCAGACAATAGAAGGAGACGTGCCTGGGAACTAATTGTGTTGGGAATATTGACTAATGTAGCAAAGCGACAATCATATGCGAGACCTTGACATGAGCAGCCGTGAGGGCAGCCATGGTATTGACACAGCACCTCATCATCACCTGTACTAGAACAGTGATGGATGCCATCACAAATTTGGTGAAATGGGACACAGGTTGTCTGAAAACGACATTTCAGCATGCCAGGACAATCAAAGTTTTCACAATTCAATTCATCTTCCCCAAGTAGGCAATCCTTTATCCCATCACAAACATTAACAATATCAATACAGTAGGAGTCAATACATTTGAATCTGTTGGGGCACCCAATATGCGTACACTGAAGCAAATGATAGCCATTAGAGCAACCCATGTGTCCAGGTGTGTGTACACATAATTGCTGTCTGTCAATAAACTCTGGTAGTTGTGTTCCTATACATTCAAATAAAGAAGAATTAGAAGAATCAAAGGTATGATTATTCTGCTCCATCTTAGTGTCATTGTTATTGTTACTTGTCATGGTACTGTGTGTTATATGTAAAGAGAGCTCATCTGTACAATCTGGACAATCACAGAAACCGTCACTTACTACTGAGTAAGGCACACAGTGATTGACCTCCTTACACATATAAGATAGTATACCACAGACACATTCATTATTCTCACAGTGCTTCCTTTCTATTGATAATGGATATTTGTCCTGTAAGTTACAGTTTATTTCATCAGATCGATCTCTGCAATGGACCAAGCCATCACAGTTATGATGTGCCAAAATGCAGGTGCCATCATCACACTGAAAGTGGTTCATCAAACACCTCACCTTGTCCTTCATTCTATACACAGGCGCTTTACACAGCACCCAGAAGGTATTTGTGGATGTACAGGGGATGCGTCTTCTTGAGTTACCCTTATACCTCCAGCACCTTTCTTTTACTGGTTTCAGCCATAATCCTTCCTCAAACTGAGATAACTGAAATGTTTTCTTTATCAAATAGATAATCTCTGTATTAGATGTTGCAAAAAGTCCTCCTCCTGCTTCTGAACAAAGTGTTTGAGCTGCATCCATCTCAATCCGACCAAATTCAAACATGTCTTTGAAACAAAGTGAGCAGGAATCATGTTTTAGTGGATGAAATATCAACCATCCCTTGGCACATCTTACATAGCTGTGGAATTCATCCATACGGTAATTAGTCATTACTTCTGAGAAGGTGGTACCTGGGAGTTTACAGGTATCATGAGGTTTACGTACTACTATGTTAGTTGAGTTCAAGGATTTACAAAGGACATTGCCATGATGTAATTTGGTCATACAATCAATTTTCCTCAATTCATGAGCACCTCCGACAGTAATTATGACATAGCAAACCTTTCTACCACCAAGTAGATCATCTGAACCAGGTAATTCCTTATATGGCGTGATGGTGGTATTCCTGTCTGGAAATAATATTTTAAGAGGCACTCTTATCTTGTCTGAAATATCAGGCTTGAAGATGACTGGAGACCCATCTGTCCATTTGTGTTGACCCTCCTGGAAAAAACCCAATGAGACTTGACAATATGATTTCTATTAAAAACATCACTTACTTAGGTATGACAGCTTATAAATGGCCAAAATATCTGTTCAATTCATGAGGAATAAATTGCCATCAATCTATTGTTTCAATGAACTATTGTTACATATTTTAGGAGAACCTTTAAACTTTTATCCCTAGAAATGATCTAATCTGGGAGATATTATCATTATTGAAGTTCACAAAAAAGAACTTTTTCTACAACGATATGTCTGCACTTGCTGGTAGTAGAGACCATAGCAGAGGTTGTGGGTGAGTTCAGGTTAGGAAAGGGTAAGCTTGTGGAGGTATTCCTGACAACAGGGCTCTCTGTCATTTGGATTCCTGATATTGAGGACTTCTAATATGGGAAACTCCAACATAACGGTTAAATATACTAGATGAGAGATTAAAATCTATATGCCAAGTTACATTAATGCTTGCATTCAACACATGTCTGCAAAAGTCAGATATACATAAAATACTTTGTCTGATGCAATCTCCATCATTTTTGGCATGGTTATGTTGTAGACCCTTTTTTTCTTGTATTCACACAGACATCTGTCATTATAAACTATAGGAAGCTTACCTTATCTACTGAGAGTCCGATGAAAAAAAGGTAGCCATTCCATGAGCTTCCTGAGAAATTTTCTCTGATTCTATCTGGAAAATCTACAGATGCAAGTGATTGCTTGAAAGACTGGCACATTAATTCAGCTTCCACCCAAGATATATTGTAGGCAACATAGTTAGTGTAACGCCAAGGTATTAATCCTGACCCTTCTCCCCTGCAGGGGTGTGTACAGCCTTTCAAATTCAATAAAGGTATTGAAGGATAAAACATCTGGAAATGTGCTGGTGTCCTCCTTGGGAGGATATGTACTTCTAGATAGAAGTGTCCAGTATTTAATGGTTGATATGATGGATTCAATAGTTCAATCTCCAAATGTTTTATATTCATTGTTTGCATATCCACCTTATCCTTTGTGGTATTCAAGATATAGATGTACCTTGTCCTATATTTATGGTTGTCATAGTTATTGAAATAGCTCTGTGTTAACTGCAACAAAACCCCTCTGAGTATGTTTATACTAGATACTGTATCAGAACTTATTTTTATCTGAATACTCCACAGGGGATATATCTTTGATTGTTTGAGAGTAACTATGAATTTATAGACTTGGAATGTCTGTCTGATATAGAATTTTTGAAACAAATGTACTTTTCTGATATAAAATTCCATGTCTTGAACATTTTCCTTCATTATGGTCATTGACTTATTTTGCACAGTGATTCCCAAATATTGAATGTAATCAACTATATGGATGCACAGTGCAGGAAAGAACACCGTTATCTCAAAGCCAATGAAGCTGATGTTGCTGGTGGTTTGATTGGCTGGGATTAAATATGTCACATTGTTGTAGACATCAGAAATGACCAGGGGTGGTAGACAATTTGAACTGAGTTCTGCATCTGACAATGGCAGGAATACAGTGCTAAGTTGTACCATTCTTAAAGAGTCTAGTTGGAAATTGATGTGATGACTTTTAAATGAAGGCTCATGCATGAAAATGTATGTATTCGGCCGAAGGTACGGATTATCATGCCTCAAACATACATACTTCTTTCCGCTTTGTAATGGGAGTCTCTTGACTTTCATTCTCAGCAAACCAAATGGATTATTGGAATTGTATACCATAAGCTGTTGGCAAATGTATTGGGAATTTAGTAATGACACTCCTCTATGTTTTGATTGCCCACAATTGGTTATATGATGTTTATTATTGATAAGCTTATATCCACCGTAGGTGCAGGCCATATCTGTATAACGTGGATACTGAGTGACCAAAATGGACTTGACTTGAGATGGCCATGTCACTATACTACAGGAAACATTTAATGAAAAGTGTTTATTAAAATTATGAGCTCTCTTTTGTAGTATACTATTTAATGATATCCTATATGGTATAAAAAAATTACTTGCTGCAGTAATATAGACCTGGTGAGTGGAAGATATGACTTCAGTTGTACTGTTATCCTTTTGTGTACATTTAGACATACCACAGCTTGAATAAAGTACTGGGCTAAACTGAAACGGACCATCGTACACTGACAGTAGAAACCAGTGGCCTGATCTACAGTCAGTAATGCTCTCAATTCCCAACTTGATTGCAATGGGATGATATATCTCACCATGTTTTCTTGCTGCTATTTTTTCTAATATTGTAGATACATGGATTTGATACACCAGCAATTGTCTATACTTCAGGGCAGGCTGAGTCCATTGTATCATTCCTTCATTTTTATGTAGTATGATTGGGAGATGTAGTGTGTAGGCCAGCCCAGCATCATCAAACTGGTAAAGGAGACTGAGATGTGTGTCAGTGGCAGATGGATGAAGACGTACAAATACTAGGATGTAGTTACTGTGGCTGTATACAGCTTGTGGTGGTGGGGAGCAGCAGACAGGTCCGAGTAAAGCTTGGTACTGATTATGAAGTTGATCCACTCTGACATTGTACACAGTGAGGGATTGAAAATAGCAGTTCCAGGAACAGTCCAGTTGGAGATCAATCATTGTCAGATTGATAGTCATGTCACTTGGAGCCACTACAGCCCATAGGTATTCCCCCTGCCAGGGAGAGAAGGAGATCCTCCCACAGGGGGCTGTCAGCACTTGGTGTGAAGGTGTGGAAAACTCCTGACCATCATTGTTCAGTTTACATGAATTCATTTTCACAGAAACACCAGTCCTTAGTAAACCAAATGCTGTGCATAGATCAGTAGTCTGTAATACTGCATGTCTCATTGTTGTTGTAAGGAGACCTTTGGTATAAGCCTTCCATACCTTAGTATTGTCTGCTCTCACTGGACAGGTCTGCCTCTGTTCAGGAAAGGCTGTGAATTGCACTGAGTGGCCGTGCAGGTAGTGTAACCATACTGACAGAAGTAGTAACAGCATTGTTTTGAAGTCCTCCATGTCTGAGGAAAAGATGACGTGAATCCTGTGCAGTTGCAAGGAATCCTATCCGGGACAGTGTTTCACATTTAAAGCAGGGATGCTGAGCAGAATTGTTCATTGAAGCAAACTATTAGTCTAAAAGTTGGTGTTGGCAGATTTTGTGCAAGGAAGCTGCAATGAGTGTGAGGAGATTTGGGCCCCTCAAAGTGGCAGGGGCAGGTCAACCCTTTTAAGTAATAACCAACATGAATTTATAAGGAGTGGGTTAGAAGAATTTGGATCTCTTTTTGCAATTTACGTATGGCCGAATGAATCCTTAAAGGCTTTAAAGGTTTAGATAGAACTACTAGTAGGGATGAGTCATTTCTTACCAGCTGGGGGGATGCTTTGTGGATTTAGGGTGATCACAATGGAAAACAAGCTCTTTGTGGGGCGGGGGACAAATCTTGATTGGCCTCAGTGCTAGGATAGGTGTGAAATTAATTCCTCATGACAATGCATCAATCAACCACCGATTGTGATTTCAATTTTCTTTTTGGGTGGAGAGGCATTTTGCAAAAGCAGAACTCAGAATCAATTGTTGCTTAGGGATTGTTCAATTTTCAACAAAAGGCAGGATGTGGTTGATTTCTTCTTTCATTTTTTGGGGGGTTGGGGGAGGAGAATATTTGTACCTTTTGAGAGAAACCTTCTCAGTCAGTCAGCATAATATAAGGTAATATATTGTATAATTGAACCAAAGATAAAATTAGGAAATAAAATTAAACCAAATGTCAGGCAAACACAGTTGAAGAAAAATTCATGACTTACCCGGAGATGGAAGGTTGTTTTCCTGTACAGACTGTATCAGATGTTCATTGTCTCTTCCCTACAGTGATGAACAGCCTGTAGTGTCAGTTTATCATGTGTGTGGATCTCTGATTACAGCATGCTACTCATACAGCAGTCTACGCTGGTTATGCAGGACACTTTACACCCTCCTGGAATTTTTGTAGGCCTCAGAATGTGGTGGACACTTTTACTGTAAATTTAAAATGATGCAGAAAATGCAATGGACTGCAGATAGGAAACAATCACACTATGGCAGAGAGGATGCTCATCCTGGATATAGCAGAATAATCCTGTAACCCCAGAGGTACAGCCACAATGTCCTCACATGTGACTGTAGTGAGACCAACTGATGACAGCAATGCCCCCACTCCTGCAGCACCTGCAGAATTGCGGTTCATTCTCCTGAATTGTCATCCCCACCAGGTGAATCTTTTCACATTAAAACTCATGAAACAAGCAAATTACTCTATTTAAATTTTAGATTTTTTTCGTATGTCTCTACATCAACACATGGAATAGTGAAGTACTTGATATCAGCATTTATTTATGATTTTAAATCACTATATATATTTCCGGTTATTCGTTGATATTGAGAATAGGGGAGGATGTGGTCTACCCCTTGATCTCCTAAGAAACAAAAAGGACAAAGTAACTAATAGTTCATGTATAAAAGCACAAATATCTCTTGATAAGAATTACACCAGCATTAATGGAAATACTTATAACAAAGCTGGCGACATTTCTGAAGAATGTCTGCAGATCAATATGAATGGTTTTGTGTCACATTCAGGTAATTTGGGATGGGGTGTGGTTAGGTAGCCGAGAATCTGAGACTATGTGTGTACATGATTACCAAGTCCACTTATCATAATTAGTTTTCCTCGTGATACATATGGTGGCAATGACTAGTTAAGTAAAAGATTAGCAAACACGTATATTGGGATGGGGTGTGGTTATGTCGGTGAGAACCTGAAACCATATATGTGTATGATAACCAAGCCCACTTGTATAATAATTAGTTCTCAGTGTGATAAAACTGTTAGAAACGGCTATCTGAGCCAGATATTATTCAACACAACATTTTGGTCACTTTCTAGAGGTGTGGTGTGCTGAAGTTTACATCAGGTTAATATGTGCAGCAATGATTGGCAAGCTTTTAGTTCTACATGTAGGTCAGTATTGGGGTGCTGCTTATCACTGGACATTTTCATACGATCATTATTAAATTTGAAATTGCATATTTAGGTCCACAATACATTGTATACCATCTTTCAACACTCTTGTCCTAAAACTCTAGCTTTAGCATAATTTGGGTTAATACTACCTGGCCACAAGCATTCTCACAAGCATTAACGACTGAAAGGGGTAGACAGCCATCCATTAAACTAATCTAGATTATAACAATACTCAACAATCTAAGATTGAATGAATCCAGGGAAATGAAATGACCCTTTCTCCACAAGATAAGGCCACTGCAAAAAGAAAACATCTCAGTTTGTCATCACCGAGGCATAGGAAATATGATGAGGGCATTCCTGATGTACCGTTAAACCTTGTGTATCTGCCGCGGCAATTAATACGTGAGTCAGATCGACGGTGTTGCTTATAGCATCAGTCCATGGTCAGGGTGCAGCTTTTAGGAGTGTTTTTGCTACTATGGTATAGTACTGAAAGTCACCATAATCAGATCTCTGGTGTGGCTTAAAGGATCGGGATGCGGCTTGTACGCAAGCTAAGCTTATATGCGAGGTTTACAGTAACCTCCTTTACTAAAGTGATTCTTTAGGTATCGCCAGTAAATAATTTGATATTTCTAGTTGCGAGTTTGATTACACAATGAAAGTTGGGAAAATGCTTATAGTCTTTGCATAACTGACAATCTAAGCTTTGTATTTTGTGTCACGCTGTACATATTTTTGCAGATTCTGCAGATTTCAAAATCGGAAAAATATGTCCAGAGTAAACAATTTAAATTATTAGTATTGAATTAAAGTGATAAGTTTATGAAATTAAGGAAATTAGATACATGCAAAATTGTATTTTCTTGAGAAATCCATGAAAATTTATACCAGCAAAAATGTCTGTTTACAGTATATATCAAATATGCCCAAATTTACCACAATTTTCATGAAATATTGTAAAATCTTTGAATATTAGAATCTCAATAAGAGAATGAGTCTTTAGCCACTTTCAATAGGTGTGGTGTTTCTAAATTTTGAAATCATCTCAGTTGAAGTGATTAGGGAACAAGGATATATATATATTATTTCTTTACTTGGCTACCCCCTGATATTGGTTGATACTGAAAATGGGTAAGGATCTCCTAATCTCCTGAGAAAAAAGAACAAGGTAGCTCAAAGTTCAGGTACAGAAACACAAACATCGCTAAATAAGAATTACACCAGCATTAAGGGGAAACATCTATAACAAGCCTGGTGACAATTCAGAAGAATGTCTGACATGGATATGAATGGTTCTGTGTTATATGCAGGTAATTTGGGATGGGCTGTGACTATGTGACCAAGAACCTGAGGCCATGTATGAGGGCATTAGCGAGGTGGCCGCACCAGAGGGAGTCCATGTTAAGTCTATCAAGTTCTTAGAAAGTCATTATTCAACCCTAATTATTGATCGTTATTGTTTTCAGCGTGATATATACTCTTCTAATATGTTAAATCGACATTGCAAGGACAAGGTATTGATACAGTGGTCAGAAGCATTTTAATTTGAAAGTCAATATGGCCATATTGTCATTTAATCTGCACATGCAGAAGTACAATGGTCATATATGTACGTCTATGTACCTCATGGGAGTGGAGGGGGGGTGCTTGGTGGTGCGACTTTAAGACAATGGAGCATAGCGTTAACCCCCCCCCCCCTTTCTTCTCACCTCATAGTCAGCCATGCATAACCTGAGCGGAATGTGTCAGGCAGGCTTTTAGCTTTAACACTTGCCATGCAGAGAGTGCCTCCTCCCATGCACACACACAGCCCCCCCCCCTCCATTATGATTGCATCCTCCACTAATTTGGGCAGGTATGAGCTTACCCCATATCATCCCCATTATACATTGCATAGGATATAGATACATAAGCCTACAAGGTGTAAATGTCTTTCTTTTTGTTTTGGTGGTGGGTTTTTTTTTGGGGGGGGGGGGAAGGTGGGTCGTGTTCTTTTTTTGATCCAAGATTTTACCCAAAGGAAATATTTCCAAGGTATAGCTCCCGACCATTTTTCAAAACACCTGGATCTGTCACTGGCAATGGCCGCATTAGAGAGAGAAAACTGCCCTTTGGGACTGTAAAAATAGTGGCCACAGGGCGGGGTGGCCGCATTAGAGGGGTGGCCGCATTAGAGGGAGTTTGTTACATTAAATTAAAGAGAAAAAGGGTTGGGACTTTCCAAAAATGGCCTTAATGGCGGGGTGGCCGCACTGGAGGGGTAGCCGTTAGGAGGGAGTTGACTGTACATGATTACCAAGCCCACTCATCATAAATAGTTCTCCTTGTGATACGTATGTTGGAAATAACTAGTTGAAGCAGAGATTAGCAAACAAGAATATCGGGATGGGGTGTGGTTCTATAGCAGAGAACCTGAGACCATGTATGTACATCATTACCAAATCCTCCTATCATAATTAGTTCTCCCCGTGATAGATACGTCAAAAACGACTAGTTAAGCCAGATATTATTCAGCATGACTATTTGGCCACTTTTAACAGGCATGATGTTCATGTATGCATCAAGCCGCCCAAATAGGACTGATACACCCCAGTTTGGTATGATGAAGTCAAATGTCAACATATCAGGGAAAGTTTTTTTTGTAAATATTTATAATGAACTTTCTGATTTCCAGCGCCAGTTAGTTACTTACTGGCAAAGCGTTATCCCTGATGCTTCATAATTGATGCTTGGAGGCATCATGCTGTAATTAAAGGTATACCGTAAAACCTGCAGGTATACCGTTAAACCTCACGCATAAGCCGCGGCTAGTACGCGACTCAGATTGGCGGTGCGGCTTATAGGATCGGCCCATGGTCGGGGTTCGGCTTATTGTTATAGGAGTATTTGCCACTATTGTACAGTTCTAAATTCACCATAAACAGACTCCTGGCCCAAAGTCGGGGTGCTGCTTATATGTGAGTTCTGATACACCACACATGCCTTCAGGGATCAATGTTACCTACATTGTAGGGAGCTGATGTCAACTACATGCTGCGAAATGGTGTGACTTGGCCAATGTGACAATCTGAGTGAAATTTGATGTTACAAACATGACAGCTCTCAATTATATCATAATCAATAATGCCCTGCGCAAGCTGTGGCTAGTTATCTATTCATGATTATACCTTTTTATATGGACCAAGCTTCAGATGGCGAGGGTATTGACACAAAAATGTACAGCCCTTGATCTCCACATGCACATGAATCCATAAAGACTTGCCAGCCCCTAAAGCTGCTGTCAGTAGTCCCAGATTAGATAGAACTACTGTTAGGGATGAGTCATTTATTATCAGCTGGGTGGATTTACGGGGTGTCATAATGAAAAACAAGTTCTCTATGGGGGGGGGGAACAGAACTTGATAAGCCTCCATGTTGTGGGATGAGGTCAAAATTAAATATGGTTTATTTAATTCTTCACGCCAATTCATCATACCACCGTCATAGGTGACGGGGGAGGGCATTTTGCAAAAACAGAACTCAGTGTGGGGGTCAGGGCTACCATAAAACCGCTGTGATAAGCCAACCTTTTTTGTAATTTTAGGCTTAACTCGACTTATGTTGTTTCAAAGAGGGGGATTTGATTTATAAGGGAGGTTATCATCAAGTATATTTTAGTTTAGCCTTGTTGACACAGGTAGCTTTGCTACCAGTGTCTTATACGACGCCTTGGTGAGACACCCTGCTGAGAAAAAAAAAAAAAAGTTCACTGATTTTTTGGGGGGTGGAAAATTCGGCTGAGGTCAAATTTCTTTAATGTACCATAAACTTCAACATTTTCCCTGTACTGTCATGTCAAAAAGATACATGTACAGCTACTTTTGGTACCTTAAAAAATTCAATTAAAAAAACATTACAAAAAAACAGTCTGCTTTTCTTCAGAGTAGACAAACATGAATGTACTGATGTAGACTTTATGTCCTTTTTTGCAGTAGTAGTTAATCCAATATAAACTTAGATTCCTCGTGGGGTAAGACACTTTTTTTAAGACCTAAAACTTGATAAAAGAGGGCAGGAAGTGATCTGTGGACAAAAAGAGGACGCGCAGTACATAAATTACTGCACTGCTGGTATACTGAATCTGGGACCTGTTGGCAAGGCCAACAAAGGGCTTCCTTAATGAGCCCTTTTGAGCCCATAATCAATGTGTGCCATAATGACCTCACAGTTGGGGAGCTCGCCAGCAGGTCCCAGATTCAGTATAGGGTTGAGGGTTGGGAGTTAGGGTATTACCCATATTACACTCACACCTATTACACTCAAACCTATTACACTCACACCTATTACACTCACATCTATTACACTCACATATATTTGACTCAGGGTCCTCCCATGTAGGCAGTGGTAATTGACTGGGGGAGTTAATCATCTGTAGCACACGCTGCCCCGCGGCCGACTGACAGGGCAAAACATAAACGGAGATGCTGTTGCCGTTTACACTCCGACCGGTTCGCTCTTCGGCTGAGACATTAAACGGCGGTTACGTGCTGCAGGGCGCTGACGCCCACAGCCACCTGCCTGCCCACAGCCACCTGCTTGCCCACACCCAACTGCTTGCCCACACCCACCTGCCCGTCTGGAATTTGATTAAATAAGGCATGTGACCTATCAAAGTGGGTCAGCGTTTCCTGGAGATTATGATTCTGCTGTCAGAAATGAGAAATAACTTATTGTACTAGAATTAGGTACCTGATCATTGGGAATTGGCACTGTGTGTATGTGGGCGGGGGGTTGTAAGCACTCAATCTCGGCGATTCAACATCAAAACTCACACTTATTACACTCACACATATTACACTCACACATACTACACTACACGTATTACACTACACACATATTACACTACACACATATTACACTACACACATATTACACTACACACATATTACACTACACACATATTACACTACACACATATTACACTACACACATATTACACTCACACTTCGGGGAGGGGACTTTGGGTAGGTTTATCCAATGGAAAAGCAAATACCTGTGTCTTTTGTGATTAGGATCACACGCTAGATTTTTTAAATAGGCTTGAATTTGGCTTATAATATTCTCTCAAAGTGAGGAATCGTCTCATGAGGGAGGTGGGCTTATCACAGAGATTTTACGGTGCTCTTTGACGGGGGGGGGGGGCAAAGAAAACTACTGTTCTGGGAAAATACACCAAGTTCCCCCACCCAGCTCACTTTCGTAAATTGATCATATGAAATAGGCTAATTAACGTCTTTTTTCACATAGGTAGCCTAGGAGGATATATCCTGTATAACACTCCTAGGAGGTTATCCCCCGGGGGGGGTACTCAAATTTATTTTGACACGGGTGTGCGGCTGAGCCTCGGACAAACCCTTACCCTTGGCTAGATGGATTTCGGTAAAAAGGGCCTATGTTTTCGAAAATTTCGCTGACACGCGCCTCTTGATTAGAGCAATTTTGGTCAAAAGTGCTTATGTTTAGAGAAATTTGCCGAAATTGGAGCGATTTCAGTCAAAAGTGACCGTTTTTGCATGAATTTTGGTGAAAATTCGAAAAAGTGACCCTTGGCTAGAGGGATTTTGGTGAAAACAGACCCTTGGCTAGAGGGATTTTGCTGAAAACTGACCCTTGGCTAGAGGGATTTTGCTCAAAAACCACCCTTGCCAGCCGCACACCTGTGTATACAAAATGTACCAAGTGCCCCCCCCGGGGGTTATCCGATCATCAAACATATATATTATTTGTATGTTCACATAGAAATACAATGGCCATAGCATATGCTTGAAGGGTGTAGTATCATTCTGATAAATCCTCTACATAACACTGAGGAACGGCAGAAAAGCAACTGGGATGAAACCACTGAAATTCACTTTGGTCTAGGTCACTGATAACAGGGATAACAATAATAGCCCTTGTTTTCTTCATTTTCTAGAAATATAACTATTATGCCTAAGTACTGATTGCCCCAATATTTTATATTCTATGTATTAGCCTACTAATGAGTTATATATAGGGCAAAGCTTATTTAGTTTTTATTTTAGGGTCACTGATTGCCCCAATATTTTATATTCTATGTATTAGCCTACTAATGAGTTATATATAGGGCAAAGCTTATTTAGTTTTTATTTTAGGGTCACACAATATTGTTATGACGATTATCTAGCATGTCAATGCAAAACAAACCCTACAGGAAAATATTCATTATATATGTTTAATATCAAACTCATCTGTATGATATAATTATATGTGTCACCGGTTTGCAGTTTCACCTAGTTGTAACATAACTAATATCTGAGTATATTTGAGCATAAATGCATTCAGTATGTAGTTAATGAGTTTGAAACCCACATATTGTACTCCTTATAAAAAGTATGTTATAGTAATTCTCAATATTGAAGATGCGTATAAGTTGTTGACCTAGTTATTATTTAAAAATATTTGAGTAGTTAATATGTGCACCTGAAGAAAATTGTAATGTTATAAGTCTAAATAGGCTTGTCATCATCATCAATCATCCTCCCCCCCCCCCCAAGTAATATCACCAAAGAATTATTGAATTCTTTCGTATATCAAAGCTAAAAGAAGATATTGGTTGATTAAATGAATTGTGATATATCTCGAGGACTAGTAATATCTTCTTTGTCCTCTGAGCAAACTGTTGATAACTGCATTCATTTGTAGATTGTTTGTTCAGAATAATAAACCTTTTAAATTGAATTGAAATGAATTGAATTGATGGTGACGTCTGTGATGTTCTTATTGAACCGCTTTCTGATATCGCGGAGTCTGAAGTTAAAAAGCGTTATTTCATAGGCAGAGAATAGGTTCTCGGAGGTTATATACCACTTTTTTTGGATGTTGAAGACATGTATTACCCAGAATACATAAATTTAATGATGGAAAAAATAAGCTTCCGCCAAACTTTTCACTAGTATCAGGTGTTTTATCGCATTTTAAGCATCTACAGTGTCAAATAACTCAGAAATGAGAAGTAACCCAGCAATTTCAATATGATTTTTGCATTCAGCACCTTTGAATTGGCCAGGATCAATTGGTTTTATACCAGTTGCTCTCTGAAAGTGCAGAAATGTTCCTCAGTGTAATAGATAAAAATAAAACTGAAATTTCAGGCAAACACATTTGAAGTAAAGTGTATAACTTACATGGAGAGGTTCATGACGGAAGGTGGTTTTCTATACAGACTATATCAGATGTTCATTGTCTCTCTCCTCCCTTCCTATGCAGGTGATGAACAGCCTGTGTCGACTGATGCTGGTTCAGAATGTGTATGGATTCTTAATACAAGGCGCTCCTCATAAGGTGGTCCACGCTGCTTATACAGGACAATTTACAATCCTGGAATTGCCGTTGTTGTAGGCCTCAGAATGGGGTGAATAGTTTACTGTAACCTTAAAGGGCGGCTAGCACAGCTAAGACTGCCCGTCTTAGCGAGTCACGTGACCTCGATAGCGGCGCCCTGATTGGTCAATTGGTGGCGCTGGTTCCTCTGTGTTTGGTAAAAACTCAGTTGGCAGGTACCCATCTTTGCTACGGTCCATGCTAGCCCCCCTTTAAAATGGTGCAGAAAATGTGATTGACTCTAGACGGGAGACAATCACACTATGCCAGATAGGATGCTGATTCTGGATATAGCAGAATAATCCTGTAACCCCAGAGGTGAAGCCACAATGTCCTCATATGTAACTCTGGTGTTAGTTCAGAGTGTGTGTGGTTTTTGTTCTCTTTACTACACTTCTCATGATGCAGTCCATGCAGGTTATGTAGGAAACTTCATTCACTCCTGGAACTGCTGCATTGTAAGCCTCGGATTGTGGTGGATATTGTTGTGGTAAACTTGAAATGATGCAGAACTCCAGACAAGATACAAGCACACTATGACAGAAGGGACACTGGCCCTGCATGAAGTGGAATATACCTGTAATCCCAGAGGTGCAGCCACAACATCCTCACGTGTGACTGTAGTGAGACCAACTGATGACCGAAATTCTCCCATCCCAGCAGCACCTGCAGAACTGTGGGTCATTCTCTCGAAATATCATCCATCTGATTGAAATGTTTTGTGCATTAAAATAATGAAGAAAACAGCGGTATGTTTTACTTAATTCTAGAAGTGGTTCATTTTATATTAAGTACATATTCTACAGATAATGAAAATATGTCACAATTCTTTCTGTAAATGAAGTCTGGAACAGTGGACATTGGCGGATCCAGGGGGGGCCTGACGGGCCTTGTCCCCCCCCCCCAAAAAAAAGGAAGAAGAGAAAAAAAGAAATGAGAAGAAAAGAGATTGAGGAGTATGATTCATAGACCCTAACTGAGGGCCTCTGATCTGAATGCTGTGGGGGTGGCTGAGTCTTAAAATATTGTGTCCTAGAATGCGTAAGAATGCACCATTTCAAGTCTTAAAATATTGTGTCCTAGAATGCGTAAGAATGCACCATTTCAAGTCTAGAGCAACAAAATTTTCTTGGGGGGCATGCTCCCAGACCCCCCTATTATAGCTAATGCGCTTCGCTCGTGCGATACAAATAGTGACTCCGAGTTGGCCAGGTTTGGCCCCCCCCTCTAGGCAATCCTGGATCCGCCACTGGTGGACAATCAAACTGACTAAATGTCCACCAGTATGAATTGGCAGCTGATGACATTTTGGGAGAATGTCTTCTGCATGGTGGCCATGCATGTCTGTTACAACCAAGTTAATTTGCCTTTGGGCGTGATCACGAAGCTGAGTAACTGAAACTTGAATTTGTAGATTACCAGGACCAGTTATTGTAATTAGTTAACTCAATGGTGGCTTTTGGTGTTTGCTACAGCCAAGTTAATTAGGGTTTGGGAGTGACCACGAAGCTGAAACACTGAATACATAGATTACACAGACCAGTTATTGTAATTAGTCAACTTGATGGTGCCTGTTCGTGTTAGTTACAAACAGGTTAATTTTGGTTTGGGTGTGATATCAAAGCTGAAACACTGAATACCTGGTACATAGATTACCAAGACCACTTATCATGATTAGTTGACTTCATGTTAGAGCAGTCAGAAATGATTAGTTGAGCCAATTATTAATGTACACGATTATTTGACCACTTTCAAGAGGTGTGGTGTGCTGAAGTGTAAATCAAGGTCATATGTCCGGCAACTGTTGATATCATTTTGTGTCTGTATCGCTCATAAAAACTGAGAACAGCAGAAAACTATCCATCAATCCATTGGTAATGGTCTGGGTCATAACAGCATCCCATGTACCCATATTCATATGTATACCGTAAATCCTCACATACAAGCCTAACTCCTGTATAAGTCGCACCAGGGCGATCCTATAAGCCACACCAGCAATCTGATTATGGTAACTTTTGTACTGTATTATGATAGCAAAAGCTCATGAGTAGTATAGTATGTATCGGAACGGGACTATAGTTAACTACTGTTTATTACTCAATCGATATGCAGCCAATCAGAGGCCGCCATTTGGTCACGTGACCCGTTGCCATGGTAACGTGACCTACTTAGGGCTCTCAGCCAATCAGAAGCCAGCATTCTGGGTGACCTACTGACCTACTTAGAAGCTCTCAGCCAATCAGAGGCCGGCATTCTGGTAACCATGGTAACGTGACTTACTTACGTCACGTGACCTACTTAGGCTCAGCCAATCAGAAGCCGGCATTCTGGTAACTAGGGTAACGTGACCTACTTAGGGTTTTGTTTGTAAACAACACCACGTGGCTCTCTTGTTTGTAAACAACACCACGTGACACGTGACTGTTTGTAAACAAACAACTTATATATAGAAAATAAACACAACAAGTTCCATGTTATGTTAAAATCATATTTTCAAAAAAAAGCACATCTGTTACAGCGTCTATGTGTAACTACGCGCGTTCTCATTCAAACACTATAACACTATCATACCGTAGCAGCAGCAGGTAGGACTGGAAGAAAAGCAAGCGCACGAGCAGAAGCGACGACACCATTTGCACCATCCGGCCGTCGCGTTGGTAGCCCTACTACTCGTCGCGCGTTCAACTGGAGGTTTAAGAGTGACAAATGACGATTCTTTGTCGACGCGACTGCTAACATCAGCAGCATCAGCAGCATCGGCAGCATCGGCAGCAGCATCGGCAGCAGCGGCAGCAGCCTCGGCAGCAGCGGTAGCAGCAGCAGCAGCAGCGGTAGCAGCAGTAGCGTGAGCATTAGCAACAACAGCAGCAGCGACAGTAGCAAGGGCGGCAGAGCGGGCACTAGCAGCGTTATCAGCGGCGACATCGGCAGCCGCAACAGCATCAGCAGCAGCAGCGTCGGCATCGGTGGCATGAGTAGCTGCATCGGCGGCAGCAACAGCAGCAGTCACAGCCGCAGCGGCAACAACAACAACGTCATCACAACCAGCGTCACTAACAGCCGCAGTAAATGCAGCAGTAGCACGCTGAGCAGCACTAGCAGCAGCAGTAGCAGAGGCTACAGCATCAGCTTCACATTCGCGCGCCGCTTCGTCATTCCGCTTCATGTCACGGTAGCAACTTTCCATCATGGGGATCTGCAAATTGAGGCGCGGTGCTGGTGGTGGTAGTAGTAGTAGTAGTAGTAGTAGTAGTAGTAGCGTGAACGATGATGATGATGCCGAATACGGTTTCACTTCCCCTTATATACCCTTACTCCCCCCTTTTTTTCAAGCCACCGGCCAGCTGCCCCCTCACGGCAGGTCTTTAGATCAGCCTTAAGTCGCTTACTACGCGGCTCATCATCCCTCTAATCGCATTTTCCAGCCGCCCGCCGGCTGACTGCTGACGACAGGAGAGGGTGATTTGTTTTTCTTTAGATTTAAGCCGCTTACCACACGCGCACCCTCTAGTCACAGACAGAGTGACAGAAAGGGAGGGGGTCGCTTTGTTCACGCTACCTGTAGTTGTTTTTCTATACACACGCTGAGCCCATGACCCGCTAATCCTTTATACAGGTAACACGCGTTCAACTAATTACTCTATTGTATGACAGTCGGTACACGGATTTAATTTTAAACCACCTTCCCATCTGGATCCATGTCTGGCGGGGTGGAAGGATCCAGCTGAAAAGCGTGATTAGGGCTTTTGTTTCTCTTATGATAGCAGCAGGTCAGCATGCGACAGCTGAAAATGTCAGACTCGCCGCTCCTATAAAAGACTGAGATGCGTCTCTCTTTCCACACACCCTTCTACCATCGCCGCCGACACCGCCACCGCCGGCCAGCCGACCGCCGCCACCGCCTGCAGTCACCGCCATCACGCCAGCAGGGAATTTCGAGCTGAGTCTGCTTATTGCTTATTTTTTTTCTTTGAGCTTTTTGTTTTTTAAAATTTTTTATTTTCACTCAGTCTTTTTTGTTTCGGAGGAAAGAAATATGGCGCTGCAGAGGGCGCGAGTTTCTAAAAGACGGTCGCGCGAACAAAGTGCCCTCCTCAACTGCCCGGCTATTTTTTTATCTCAAAGGAGAGAGCGTCACGTAGTTGAGGTTCACGCATCTCTTGAAGCGTACCGAATTCTCGAGAAATGCAAAGCTGAGCGCCATCGTCGTTATACAAGAGCGGAAAAGGAAAACGTAGCGACATGGCCGAGAGCCGTCTTCTCAGAACAGTATTTACTCTACCATTGCATAACAGCCGCTCTCAGCGCCCCCACTCGTTGGGCGTTTCATGAAAAGAAAGAGCGCCGCTACTCTCCTCACCCTGCCTCCTCTTATAAAGTGAGAATAAGTGCTATGAAACGATTCGACAAGCCGATCGGTTTCTTGGGAGCGACTGCAGCTCCCACTCGGTGGGCGCGCGTTGTGGCCGACGTGAACACGGTCTCTAAACGTTTCGACGTCGTCACTTGTTATCCCGCATATTGCAACGCAGCCGAATTGAAGAAGATAGGGACGCACTATTTTAAACCATACGCTCCAATATGTATTTGTCACCGCCACGCTCACACGCCTTATTGCTTTTTCGAGACGATCGTGTCACAACACAGAAATAGAAAAAAAAGCGGCAAAGCGACGAGCTTTGCCTAAATGATCAAAAAAAAAAAAAAAGAAAAAAAAATTAATCTCCTCCTCCTCCTCCTCCTCCTCCTCCTCCTCCTCCTCCTCCTCCTCCTCCTCTCCCTCTTCTTTTTAAAAAAAAAAAATAAATATTTGTATCAGACTCCTCTGGAGTCTGATACAAAACATTTATGACTATTGAGTGAAAATAGAATTTTATCGCAAAAAATAAAAAGAAAAAAAAAGACACTTCTGCCGCCGCTACTGTGACACCGGCCGGAATCAATAAAAAGGTCGGCGGACTTTTCTCCACAACCATTCACTACCGACCGTTCGAGTGAGAAACACAGCAGACAGTCAGACACACAACCGCTCTCTCACGCGTGCTGAAAAAAAAAAAAAAAAAATGTCGAGCAGTAGAAGCAAACTTTTCACAGAAATTCATTTCGACGCTCGACTACAAGGACCCTTGGTGGATCAATTTCTGAGCGACGTGAACAATTTGGTCACGCCGCCGGTGGAAAAGACTTTTTACCATTACGGCGAGTGGCAACCTCTGTTTGAAAAAATGCAAAATCAGTACGGTGTGGAATTCAGAGAAGGTCTTCCTAGCAAAGAGACTATAGCGGGAGACGTGGAAGTAGCAGAAGACGCCTTACGACCCCACACTCTACTGATATTGGACGATCTGATGAGCAGTTCCAATCAGCAAGTGGTAGCCGACATCTTTACTAAATACTCGCATCACTGGAACGTGAGCGTCATATACATCACTCAGAACCTATTCCAGAAATCACCCGACTTTCGAACTATGAGTCTGAACGCTCACTACATGATCGTTTTCAAGAATCCGCGCGACATGGGGCAAATAGCTAGTCTGTCTCGCCAGGTGTTTCCGTCCAACGCGGCGGCCCTCTCTAGTATATTTACCCATGAACTCAAGCGACCTCACTCATACCTCCTTCTGGACTTCAAGCAGTCAACACCTGACGATCTGAGAATACGCTCCTCTTTGACGTCCATACACTCTCAGCTAGTGTTCGTACCGCTAGACAAAAAAAAGAACAAGAGAAAGCAGTAGCAAAAATGTCTTCTCATCTACTCGAAAGACACTTTGGTACTCTCAAGCACTTAGCTAAGTGCTCGCCAAAGGACTGCTCGCATCTAATAGACTCTGGAAGCGACGATCTGATCGCAGCGTTGAGTGAGATCTGTCACAATTTACTGGTAGGGAACATCCCGCTCAGCGACAAACAACTGGACAAGCTTCGAGAATCGGCTGACGTGTTGAGGGAGGTCGGCAAAAAATCTACGCCCATCAAAAAAAAGAGACGCGTCTTGGTACAAGAGGGAGGTTTCCTCATTCCGGCTCTCATAGGGATGGCCTTTCCGCTTATAAAGAGCATTCTCCGTATATGAGACACCTCATTCGACACCTACTCGCCGACAGCACCACCACCACTACCGCCACCACCAGCGTCATTGCCACCGTCGTCCCCATGACGGACTCAGAGCAGCAACAACACTACAAACGCTTAGCGCTCGTGGATCCTGAGACGCTCTACAAATCATCACGAGCAGGTCTACTTCATCATGTGCCCGCTGCTGCTACTACTAGCGCTGCTACTACTGCAGTCGCTGCTGCTAGTACTTCTACTGCTCCAAACCTTCCTCCTCTTCCTGATGAGCGCACTGAAAAGAACGAGAGTTCCGCTCCTGCCACCGCCGCCCGCCTACCTGCCGACATGGCCTATTACCACAAGCAGGCAGAACAGTCCCTTCATCCCGACGCGGCCTTGCACCAGGTGCTACAGTTTATCTACAGAGACTTGGACTTAGTGTTGAACGATCCCACTTTGGAATCGCGCGAGAAAATGTTGAAATACCGAAGGTTGTTGAATAGATTGCAATTTTTTCTCGCGAATCCCCACAACAGCAACATCTCTTCGTCCTACTCTTCTTCGCCCCCGGCTCACCTCCGTCAGTCTGCTGAAGAGGCCAGCGCGTCCCTACTTGAGCGGTTGGCGAACCAAGTTCCCAAGAGGAATCGCACCCGGACCGTGGCGCTGTACAAACAATTGGAGAAATCCGGTGTGATCAAGTGGAACGAGGACGGTGCGGTGCGCGAGATGTCGGGTCGAAGAATACCACCTGAGCATCGCATCAACATAGTGGACTTACTGAACGACGCCGCCAGGTTCAGGAAGACGGCGCCCAGACCGGCGGGCTACTCTCCGTTCACGAAAGCGCTGCGCGAAGCAGTTCCCACAGACTCCTTGATCGGAAACCATCTGTACAAAGCGAGCGGACCTGGCCAAAGCTTAGACACACGGCTCGCTGACAGAGGTCGGAAACGACCGAGCTTCCACTCGGAAGAAGGAGAAGCAGCAGCAGCAGCAGCAGTAGCAGCAGCAGACTCTTCTCTCCAGGTGGACGATCCATCCTCTGACGACGAGGAGGACAGTGAACTTTTCCAAACTCCGACTTCCTATAGGAGCGTGGCGAGTAAGAAAAGGAAAGGGCGCAACCGCCTAGACGCGAGGTCGTTGTTCACGCCCTCAACAGGCCCACCATGGGCAAACCAGTGAAGAGACTGACCAAGAAGGAAAAAGAAAAGAAGCGCGTAGTAGCTAGATATACCGACGTCAAAGCGCCCTCCAGTTTCACTAGCGTGACTAAACTCCAGAAACATCATTTTCGCCACCTAAACCCGGCCGTCATCCGAGATGCTTTAGTGTCGCTGGACGCCTACACTAAACATAAACCCATTCGGAGAAAATTCGCAAGGAACAAGACTATAACCGGCGCAATCGATCAGCAGTGGCAGATAGATCTGATGGACATGCAAGCTTTGGCGTCTCACAACGACCGCTTCCGGTAGGTGGTGACGGCGATCGACGTTTTCTCTAGGTACGCGTGGGCCGTTCCCATTAAATCCAAGAGCGGCGCTGATGTCACCGAGGCCTTCCGAGAGATGACAGGCACTGGCGAGAGACGACCGCGCACTGTTCAGACAGACAAGGGGAAAGAGTTTTTGAACAAGATCTTTCAAGATCACTTGAAGAGCGAGGGCATAGAGTTCTTCACTGGCGAGAACGACGACATCAAAGCTAGTCTAGTGGAGCGCTTGAACCGCAGTCTGAAGGAGAAGCTGTGGCGTTATTTCACACACAAGCGCACGTATCGCTACGTAGACGTACTGCACCATGTAGTGTCTTCTTACAATCGCACTCACCACAAGACGTTGAAAATGGCGCCGGCTCAAGTCAGCTCGGAAAACAGCGAAACAGTTTTCTACCGACAAGATCTCCCAACTAACAAACAAATCGACGAAATATGGAAAAAGAAGAAAAAAACAAAGACGTCCGCCGTCGACGTCATCGCTCCGGGTGACAGAGTGAGGATGTTGAGAACTAAAGGCGCCTTCGACAAAGGGTACGAGGGAAACTGGCGCGAGGAAGTGGTCGACGTTGCTAAGACGTTGGGAAGCAGAGGGTTCGAGCTGAAAGACGACAAGGGCGAGGAGATAAAAGGCGTCTTCTACCCGGAAGAGGTTCAGAAGGTGTACAAGAGTCGTTACGACAACAACTACCTGATAGACGAGGTGTTGCGCCGCAAGACCGTCGACGGTAAAGAGTTAGCTTTCGTACGTTGGTTAGGTTACGACGACAAGTTCAACGAGTGGATCCCCGTCAAAAAAATAACGTAGAAAAAAAAAAAAAAAAAAAAATGAACATCACTCTACCTAGCAACAGCTCTATGGAGTATTATCCTGACAACAGCTTGACGTCTTTCCGAACTCACTTCGACTCGCCGCTCCTTCTGCCCGAAGCGTACGAAGCGGCTCTGACTGAGATCATCCTCCCTACAGAATGGACTAACGTGCACGACGACGACTTGATCATCGTTGTTCCTCTGCGCACCAAGGGTTCGCTAGAGGAGGCGATCAACGTTTTAAAAGAAACTAAATTCGCCGAAGGAAGAAAACCACAGGTAGACTGGAGGGGAATGAAAAACGCGAACGGTCTGAGCAAGCTAACGTTCAGCTCAAAATACCCGCTGAGCTGGAAGGAAGCGAGCTATGTAACGGTGGAAGAGATATCAGACACGTCGGGAGAGCAGCGATTGAAACCGGAAACAAAAAGGTTCAAGAGAGAGGTCGCCTTGAGACAGACGAATGCCGTATACAAGCAGTTCTTGTCCCCGGCGGTGAAGAAGAAGGCGATCAGCGATCAAGCAAGACAGATGATCGAAGAGATGGAGAAAGACATGGGAGTGCGCAGTTTCATGCCAAACATATTCCAGATACCTCCTATTTTCACCGGAAGCAACCACACCCTAGTCGAGCGCTTGAGTGAGACGATGCGAGATGACAGACTAGAGGGCTCCAGCTTCTTGCTCAAACCGATGCGGATCTTATCGTACGACGCCAACACGAAACGCGTCACCATCAAACCGCCGAGACACTGCGCTGTCCTGCTGACTCAGCATCTCGCATGCGTTCTAGGCTTCGGAGAGAAGACGTGTTTCGCGTCGCCGACTACCGGCGCCTACTCGATGGATGTTTACGGGGACGTGCACTCTGTGTACATATACACCGACATGATCCAGGAGAGACGTGTGGGCGACATGCAAGTGCCGCTGTTGCGCTGCGTCGCGGTGGACAGAGGCGGAAAGCGTCGAGGTGGCGTGCAAGCTATCAGTTTTCCCCATTTGGATTATTTCCCCTTGAAATCCAAGAGGTTTACCGAGGTCGGCATCTATTTAAGAGACCGATCCGGTCATTCCATCCCATTCGGTAGAGGCGAGGTGACCGTGACACTTCATCTGAGACCTATTGAGCGCTGAAAGAGAGAAAAATGATGCGTCAACGCGTTCCGTACTTTCCACCCAGGCGCACCGTCGGCAGAGGGTACAGCGATTACTACAACGCGCAGCTGGGCAACGGCATCAACGTGTACAGCGGGCGCTCTTTCCAGGTTTGGGCGGCGCTCTGTTAGGTCTGATGCGCTCGGCTACCCCGCTATTGAAGTCGGTGGGAAAAACGCTGCTCCGCGCCGGTGTGGGCGTAGCTAAAGATGTGCTGGCGGGTCGGACTTTAAAGAGCAGCGTGAAAGACCGAGGCGCAGGCGCTCTGAAGAGACTGGCGAGTACGGCGTTCTCGGGAGGAAAGACGACTGTCGCGTCTAAGAAAGGGTCGAAACGTCGCCGGCATTCTCCTAAGACGGGCGGTGGCTCTTGCAAGAGACGTAGAGGGGATGTATTCGACCGGTAAGCGCCTAGGCGTTCAGGTATAAATAAAAAGACTGGAGGCGGCCGGCGTCAGTCTGTCGGCCGCGTGAAGAGAGAACACAATGGCTTACGTACACGAGAGCAGTAACGAGTGCGCGCTCTCTGAGCTCGACCTGCACACCGTAGCGCCGACTCAGACTACTATCTTAAAGTCGTCTTTCCTGGGGATAGAAACAAAAAACTCTTTAGAGGATGGAGGTAACATAAATTTCACCATCAACAAGTCGCAAGAGTACACAGACCTGAACGAGAATTACCTTCATCTGGAATGTCAAGTGCTGAAAGCGAACGGAGCGGCGATCGAGGACACCGACGCGGTAGCTCCGGTGAACAACTTGGCTCACTCGCTCTTCAAAGACGTCCAAGTCTCCATCGGCGGTTTCAAAGTGTCTGGCAACACCGAGACCTACCCTTACCGAGCTTACTTGGAAGGGTTACTCAACTACAACAAAGACGTGAAGGACGGCGTCATGAGCGCCCAGGGGTGGCATGAAGATACGCCCGGTCAGTTTGACACGTTGACTGACGCGAATGCGGGGTACAAAGCGCGCAAGAAGCTAATCTCCAACAAGCGCTTTTCGCTGATGGCGCGACTGCACTTTGACCTGGCTCATCAACCGAAGCTCATCGTTGGAGAGACAGAAATCAATCTCACTCTGAAACAGGCGGCGCCCTCTTTCTATCTGATGTGCGCCGCTGACGGAGGCTACAGCTTGAAGATCTACAAAGCAAAGCTCTACGTGCGACGCGTGCTGGTGGCGGACGCTGCAGCGGAAACGCACGAGAGAGCGGTGATAGAACACGGGCCCTTCGACTACCCGGTGAACAGAGTGGAGGTGACGACGTACGCCATCCCTCAAGGTAACAGAGATCACAGCTACACGCACTCCAACACAGGCCAGCTTCCCAAGTCGATGATGATTTGCTTCCTGGACCACGACGCCTTCAACGGTAGCTACACCAAGAACCCGTTCGAGATGAAGCATTACGACATCAGCTCGCTTCAAGTGATAGTGAACGATCAGAAAGTGCCGAACGACGCCTACGTGCCCGACTTTAAGACCAAAGCGGCCGTGAGAGAGTACTTGGCGCTACACACGGAAACGGGGATGTACGAGGGCGCGCACTCCTGCGGTATTTCATACGATCAATTCCTAAACGGTTACACGGTGTTCCCCCTCGACTTAACCCCAGACAGATCGCACGACGGGTGTCGCGTGAACCTTATAAGAGCGGGTCAGCTGAGGGTGGAAGTCAGTTTCCGCTCGGCGCTACAAGCGACAACAACGGTGCTACTCTACTTGGTGTACGACAACGTCGTCGAGCTGACCCGAGATCGACACCCCATCACCGACTACCACATGAACTGTACTTGGCGTATCGTATGAACACGCTTGAAATAAGCAGAGTGTTGAAGGAAAACGTTCACACAAAACATCGTTTCCTGGGCGTTTTCTCTTGTGACACTATTCCGAAGCACCCTATCAAAGACACTTGTTTCGTGAGCAACACAGATCCGCAACATTTACCAGGTCAGCATTGGGTGGCGTTTTACGTGTCGAGCACGGGTGAAGTGTACTACTTTGATTCCTTCGGCTTACCGCCGCTGAGTGCGGAGTTCTTGTCTTTCGTGGAACGCTCTGCTCCGTTCAAGTGGCAAAGAAACCGCATTCAACTACAAGACACTTCTGCTGACACCTGTGGACCTCATTGCGTTCATTTCCTAATTGAAGCATGTCGAACAAGAAACCCCAAGAAGTGCGTCATGCGCATGAGCAAAATCCCAAAGCTGAGCGACCGGGCCGTGAGTCAGAAGCTATCGATGATGCTGTTGTGACGGGTTGTTGCGATGGCGGCCGTTTCATGGAGGCAAAGATTCTCTGCCTTGCCGAAATGGTGTTGGATTTATCCAAAGTCGTGCAATGTCTATTGGAGAGAAGTCGTCCGGGGTGTGGTGGTGCGAGTGACGGCGGCGTGAGACTTTGCGGCCTGTTGAGTTGCTGCAAATCGAAGAAGCAAGCTAAAAAAGCATAAACTTGTGTGTTTTTTCTGATTGAAATGAAAATAAAGAATAAAATGAAAAGAAAAGAAATTATCTTGTTGTGTTTTTATTTCTATATATAAGTTACATAACTTTTTTTTGTTTGTTTGTTTACAAACAGTCACGTGTCACGTGGTGTTGTTTACAAACAAGAGAGCCACGTGGTGTTGTTTACAAACAAACCCTAAGTAGGTCACGTTACCCTAGTTACCAGAATGCCGGCTTCTGATTGGCTGAGCCTAAGTAGGTCACGTGACGTAAGTAGGTCACGTTACCATGGTTACCAGAATGCCGGCCTCTGATTGGCTGAGAGCTTCTAAGTAGGTCAGTAGGTCACCCAGAATGCTGGCTTCTGATTGGCTGAGAGCCCTAAGTAGGTCACGTTACCATGGCAACGGGTCACGTGACCAAATGGAGGCCTCTGATTGGCTGCATGTCGATTGAGTAATAAACAGTAGTTAACTATAGTCCCGTTCCGATACATACTATACTACTCTCATGCACCCTGGCTCTGTGGCAATCCTATAAGCTGCACCAGCGATCTGACTTGCGTACAAGTCACGGTTTCTGCCTTTGATATCACAGTTGCTAACTCTGATATGAGAGTTCCTATTGGTGGGCAAAAATGATCATTCTGTCACCTCTGGTGAACTTTATTGCCGCTTTAATACAATAGACGTATTTAACTATGCCCCACTATCTTCCACCCGTTCTTGATCTTATCACCATTCTTTAAGACCACCGCAGTAAATAAAAAAACGTTATACAACGTTATATAATGTTTCCCCTATGGCAAAATGTTATATAACGTTAAAAATGCTATTTGACATAAATTAACATATTTTGTTAGCTGCAACGTGTGGCTATTGCCTCTCTCCTTCATTGCCTCCCTTTCCCATTGCCCTCCTCCCTCATTGCCTCCCTCCCCCATTGCCTCCCACTTCCATTGCCCTCCTCCCCTATTGCCTCTTTTCATGCTGCGTCCATCCCCAGTTGGAAAATATTGCGATCATTATGTCTGGGCGATCATTATGTCTGACATAATTGACTCTAAGTGTGAAAATGGGTAATAAATCCTGGTGACCTTGGGCGTTGACCCAAGCACCTGCCCATTAATACTTTCAGTTCTCATCTTGAATCTATTACTTAAAGCATCGTGGCATTCAACAAATAGTAGCCATCTTGAATCTATGGGGTGCCAATGAAAGAAAGTAAATAAATTGTTTTAAAATTTGTATCAAATTAATGTAACTAGATCTACAATTCGAGATTATTGTGGGGGTTCGTAGTTATTCTAGTTTAAGGAACAACGAGAACGGCAGTTTCCAGGTGCAAGAATATCATACTTTTGTTACAAAGTAAATCACGTTCCTGAACAAGGGAACAATCAGTGTGGAATCAACACACAAATATAATCAGGTTTCTATAGGAATATAGGAAACGGTCAGTATAGTCTCAGTATACAGCACTATCCGCACGGTTGGACATGGTGAAGTCTATCGTCAGTCAGGCCTGCACTGACTGCCTTCCAGGTAAACACACGGATCTTATATAACCACCGGTCCTTTGATCACATGGCCAGGTGGGAGGGTCGGCAGCCCACCTGAGAGCGGCACACGGTAACCTGGAGAGGACCCGAGTCTTCTCCCGGGAACTGTGTGCGCTAGCTCCAGGTAGAGAAGCCGAGTAAACAGTAGACATTACCCGGAAATACTGTGTACGAGATTAATATGTAATATTATGCCCCTACATTATATTTACAATATCTGTTGCATTCAATGAATGGTAGCCATCTTGAATCTATGGGATGCCTTCGGTTTTTGAAAGAAAGAGTAAATAACTTTTCGTTTATTAGTATCAAATTATTAAATTCAACTACAATTCGAGACATTATGGTATATCCACTATCAGGGGCGGAAAAGGGGTGGCGTGAAATAGGCAATGTGCAGGGGCTATTGGAAATCTAAGATTATTAATCTTTACATTAAAATGTACAGTAAAATAGGGGGGGGTGCACCCCGGGTCCGCCCCCCCCCCTAAATCCGCCCCTGAGTCTATTACTGTGATAACTTTTGTGTACAACTACTATTCCGCTTTAGCAGGATGTCCTGTGGACAGCGCCATGTTTGTTGGTACCAGTGTGACCACTCTACCCTACAGCAACCAGCTCAGGGAAATCTCGTGGACGAGATCAGGGTACAAACATGGTCTAAGTAATGTGAGTGGGTTGTAGCTAGATATTCCATATGTGACCTGTCCATGAAAGTGTAGTGGTTAGCACTGTGGCTTTGTGATACAAGGTGCAGGGGTTCTAATCCCTCCCAAGCCAGATGCATCTTTCTAACCCTTTTTATTTCTTTTCATAACTTTGTTAGGAAATTAGTTAAATTGAGGTGCACCCAATGTACAATGTACTTTTTCCCCCCACATTGAACTCCACATTTATGGGTCCAGGTGAGATATTGAAATAAAAAGGGTTACAAAGATGCATCTGGCTTGGGAGGGATTAGAACTCCTGCACCTTGTATCACAAAGCCACAGTGCTAACCACTACACTATCATGGACAGGTCACATAAGGATTGTCTAGCTACAACCCACTCACATTAGGGAGTGTTCATTTATTAATTACAGGGGGGGTGGTGAGATTTTGCGCGGAGGGGCGAAAAAATTTTATGCCCCCCCCTCGAGAGCGCGTGTAACGTTTTGCGCCCCCCTCGCCGAAAATTTTTCGCCCCCCCCTTTGAACTATAGTAAAGCGCGGGCTTTTTGGCTAAAAAGGGGCTTAAATTTTTACGCCCCCCCCTCAAGAGGGGTCAGAATTTTTTACGCCCCCCCCCCTCAGAAGGGGTCGGAAATTTTTACGCCCCCCCCCAAACCCACCCCCCCCCCCTGTAAATAATAAATGAACACTCCCTTACTTAGACCATGTTTGTACCCTAATCTCGGACATGAGATTTGGCTGAGCTGGTTGCTGGTGACAAGAGGGACACAATTGGTACCAGAGCAACACCTGATGGCAGCACCAGTATCTCGCTAGTGCCTAATAGTAAGGATCTTTCAGTGCCCAAGAACGAAACACTGGTCACTTGTTATGGAGTGAAGGGATGTCTTTATTACAGGTGTCCCACAGGTGCTTTTGTGGTTTACAGGCAGCTCGATCACGGCCACACACGGTGTGGAATCTTGGCTTGATAGATGGTAAACCTGGCAGAACTTGTAACAGGCTGTGTCTCACGAGCTTGGGCCAATGTTTTTGTCTCTGACTGAGTGCCAGCTCTGACCGGGTGCCAGCTCTGACCGGGTGCCAGCTCTGACCGGCCTGATTAAAAACGGGTTATTTAGGGCAGATGATGATAAAAATGGACAACCAATGACTAGTTTAGAGCGTTATAACATCCATTAACCTTTTCAGACAAATTCTATCTACATCTGCCCTAAATAACCTGATTTTATTCAGGCCGGTCAGAGCTGGCACCCGGTCAGAGCTGGCACCCGGTCAGAGCTGGCACCCGGTCAGAGACAAAAACATTGGCCCAAGGTCGTGAGACACAGCCAACAGGTGCTATTCCCAAATGGGTGGATGGGCCATGTGGGGAGCAGTTCCTGTTGAGTGATTCTTGGTAGCTGATTAGCAGTAGGCCTATATATAGGCCCTATGTGACTAGGCCTATACATGGACACCTGTATGATCGACACGGTCAAAATTCTGGGCACCCATGTATAGTGACGTATATATGTTAATCCTGAGCGTCCCCCTCCCCCCCCCCTTCTCAAAGAAAAAAAAACATTCCCTAATAATTCCACTTTTTCACGGGCCGGTCGCTGGGGGCGGCAGTTAAGGGACGCGTGAAGACGCGTAGGCGGCGCAGGGTGAGGCAGGCGGGGTAACGTCGTAGCAGTCCGAGGGACTACAGTGGCCGCAGTAATCCGTCAGCTGCCAGAGGCGCCCAGTCGTCACGTCACGTCAGGTTCACCGTCAGCTGAAAGCAGGGAGTTAGCAAGATCTATACCAGATCTTATCATCTAGGCCTACGGACATCATTAGAAGGTGAGTTATCATGTGTCATGTTGTAAATCGAGATGTAGGCAGTCGGTACATCACAGACTAACGAATCAGTTAATGGGGGTGGATGGCTAAGGGAGTGTTCATTTATTAATTACAGGGGGGGGGGGGGGTGGTGAGATTTCGCGCGGAGGGGCGAAATTTTTTTACGCCCCCCCCCCCCCCCCGAGAGCGCGTGTAACGTTTCGCGCCCCCCTCGCCGAAGGGTGCAAAAATTCCCCCCCCCCTTTGAACTATAGTAACGCGCGGGCTTTTTGGCAAAAAAGGGGCTTAAATTTTTACGCCCCCCCCCCCCCCTCAGAAGGGGTCGGAAATTTTTACGCCCCCCCCAAACCCACCACCCCCCCCTGTAAATAATAAATGAACACTCCCTAAATTCGACATGGCGACATGGCCATTTCTTAAAATCGACATGCGACATGGAGCCTAGTGACATGATGAAAAAAATAAGTGACATGACATGGGGTGTTTCTTAAAATCGACATGGGACATGAGAGGTTCTTAAGGGCGACATGGGACATGAGAATTTAAGGGACAGGCGACATGACCATTTCTTAAAACCGACATGCGACATGGGGACCCCCTGTAGAACCGTGATGTGTATCAAAAACGTGATGTGTAGTAACTGCACAGTTACTACACATCACGGCTGACCATGTAAACGTGATGTGTATCAAATAAACGTGATGTGTAGTAACCATCCAACCATGTTGTGTAGTAGCTAACGTGATGTGTAGTAGCTTGAATTAAGGCACCTTCAACCGTTTTCTGTATCAACAAACGTGATGTGTATCAACAGAGAGGCAGGGCAAGATAGGGAAGGGCAGGGTTCCCACGTGTCATGGAATGTCATGGAATTTTGGAAAGTCATGGAATGTCATGGGATTTTGTGAAAACAGAAATTGCTATGTGTCATGCAATCTCATGGAATATGAAAATAATGGAATGGATATTACAAATATCCTAGAATGTACCATTTCCTTTCTAAATTTTAGAAGCCACCGACCTCCACAAGAATGTTATAAAGTGTCATGGAATGTCATGGAAATGTCATGGAATTCAATCTGATTTTATTTGTGGGAACCCTGAAGGGGAGAGGAGGGAAGGAGGGCTGTATGAGCAATTTGGCATAATTTTAATCTATAATATTAGGGGTTGGGTTAGGGTGTTGCTAAGATGATGGATATCTAAGAATATTAGAGCAGGGGAATCATAAAATTCCTTGATACAGATCACGTTGATACAGATCACGTTATTTTGATACAGATCACATTGTTTTGATACACATCACATTGTGTTGATACACATCACGTTTGAATAGTCAGCCCTGATGTGTAGTACTACACATCACGGTCCTTGATACACATCACGGTTCTACACCCCCCCATCTAGACCCCCAAGTTAGATCAGCCTGCTGTTCGGTAGCCACGTTCGTAGGCCTACTCCCGATCCCAGGGGGCCTAGACCGGACCTGTTCTGTCTCCGTGCTCCGTTTCTCTTCGTCCCCAACTACGGTGACAGCGCTGCCTAAGGGGGCCGAACCATAAAGATTTTCACGTCTCCCACGTGAGAATTTGCAACCCATAAAAATTTCACGTCTCAGACGTGAGGGTCACGTCCCCTCCACGTTTGGCACTTAGGGGGTGATTTCCCAAGTAGCAAATATCACCAACTTTTAAGAAAAATAATAAATGTTGTTTATTTCCATCCAAACGAACAACAATGCAATCATGACTATAATGCTTAATTCGTATCAAAATTGTACCAATAGGGGTTACAATTACTGCATGTTATGTGCAAATAAATTGTTGTTCGTTTGGATGGAAATCGGCCGAACCATAAAAAATATCACGTTTGCGACGTGATATTCACGTCTGGACGTGAGAGTTGCTACATCTCCACGTTTGGGACGTGACAGTCATGTTTTGACCACGCCCTCCCTCCCTCATGCAAACCCCTCCCTACCGGCATGGTGTGCGGCATCTAGGCCCTGAGGAAGATAGGCCCCCTGATGGTTGGCCACCTGATGTTCAGCCCCCTGATGTTCAGCCCTCCGGATTTTCAGCCCCCTGATGTTCAGCCCTCCTGAACTTAGGCCCCCTGAAGATAGGCCATGTAAACTAACATACATATTCAAACGTCCAATCATCTGAGCAGGTTATGTATAGATTAATACATATCTGGAGATAGGTCATCTACCTAACATACATATTCAAACGTACAAGCACCTAAGCAGGTTATACTATCCCAACACATAGTGACCCAACACCCGACCATCTCCCTACCCAACACCCGACCATACCCAACACCCGACCACACCCAACACCCGACCATACCCAACACCCGACACCCGACTACACCCGACACCTGACCACACCCAACACCCGACCACACCCAACACCCGACCATACCCAACACCCGACCATACCCAACACCCGACCATACCCAACACCCGACCATACCCAACACCCGACCATACCCAACACCCGACCATACCCAACACCCGACACCCAACAATACCCAACACCCGACCATACCCAACACCAAACCATACCCCTACCAAACACCCATCTGACACCCAACACAGAATTGAGTGTTTGATAGGCACATGGTCGGGCGTTTGATAAGCACATGGTCGGGTGTTTGATAGGCATATGGTCGGGTGTTTGATAGGCACATGGTCGGGTGTTTGATAGGCACATGGTCGGGCGTTTGATAAGCACATGGTCGGGTGTTTGATAGGCACATGGTCGGGTGTTTGATAGGCACATGGTCGGGTGTTTGATAAGCACATGGTCGGGCGTTTGATAGGCACATGGTCGGGTGTTTGATAGGCACATGGTCGGGTGTTTGATAGGCACATGGTTGGGTGTTTGATAGGCACATGGTCGGGTGTTTGATAAGCACATGGTCGGGTGTTTGATAGGCACATGGTCGGGTGTTTGATAGGCACATGGTCGGGTGTTTGATAGGCACATGGTCGGGTGTTTGATAGGCACGTGGTCGTTGGGTTACTGGGTGTTTGAATAGCCAGAAATGCACCAAACAGCGTTGTTTTCATAACCTGCTTGGACGTTGGGTTACTGGGTGTTTGAATAGCCAGAAATACACCAAAACGTGTTGGTTTCATAATCTGCTTGGACGTTGGGTTACTGGGTGTTTGAATAGCCAGAAATACACCAAAACGTGTTGGTTTCATAACCTGCTCGGACGTTGGGTTACTGGGTGTTTGAATAGCCAGAAATACACCAAAACGTGTTGGTTTCATAACCTGCTCGGACGTTGGGTTACTGGGTGTTTGAATAGCCAGAAATACACCAAAACGTGTTGGTTTCATAACCTGCTTGGACGTTGGGTTACTGGGTGTTTGAATAGCCTAAACATAATCCCATAATAGTACTCAAACATACTCGGATGTTGGGTGAATGGACGTTCTATAACCTGCTCTACCAATTTTATTTGTTGGACGTTAGATGCTTGGTTGTTTGTATGGTATATCTAGTTATAACCTGCTTATAAATGGCCTATAATCCGGGGGGCCTAAAATCAGGGTGCCTATCATCAGGTGGCCGAAATTCCGCAGGGCCTATGATCAGGGTGCCAAACTTCCTCAGGGCCGAAGCTCAGGGGGCCTAATTTCCTCAGGGCCTAGAATCCTATTTCATCACGTCCACTACCATACCATATCATATGCCCAACCCCATTCCCTCACATCCAACCCCCTCCCCTGACATCCAACCCCCCTCCCTGACATCCAACCCCTCCCTCACGTCCAACCCTGTCCCCTCTCATACAATCCCATTCCCTCACGTCCAACCCCTCCCTCACATCCAACCCCCCTGCCTCACATCCAACCCCTTCCCCTCACATCCAACCCCCTCACGTCCACGTCTCGACCTTGGGGAATCCATTGGTGTTATTGGTTTGTTGCTAGGACATCTGGTTGCCTAGCAACAACCATTCTTATTGTGTATTTCCTTAGCAACGGAGGTTTATCCACTCTCAAACCTATTTTAAAGTACACCTGCCCCCCAAAATTGACCCTGGGAAATCCATCTGTGTCATTAGTTTGTTGCTAGGACATCTGGTTGCCTAGCAACAAGCATTCTTGTTGTTTATTTCCTTAGCAACAGAAGCTTATCCACTCCCAAGCCTTTTTTAAAGTACAGCTCCCCCTAAATCGACCCTGGGGAATCCATTAGTGTTGTTGGTTTGTTGCTAGGCCACTTGCCTAGCAACAAGCATTGTTGTTGTTTATTTCCTATCAACAGAGGTTTATCCACGCCACACCTATTCTTAACTATACCTACCTATACCTGGGGAATCTATTGGTTTTATTGGTTTTTACTAAGACACATGGTTGCCTAGCAACAACCATTCTTGTTGTGTATTTCCTTAGCAATGGAGGTTTACACCTGCTCCCCCTAAATCGACGCTTGGGAATCCATTGGTATTATTAGTTTGTCCCTAAAACTGGTTGTCTAGCAGCAGCCTTTTTTATTGTATATTTCCTTAGCAACAGAGGTAGGTGCATAAGGGTAATATCACACACATAATTATAGGGCTGTAAGGGACATAGTTTTTCCGAAAATGATGTTTTCAGAGACACTGGGGCCTTTCGCTTGCCAAGCAATTGCTCTACCACTGAGCTACATCCCCTTGTCCTATCATATAGACTGTCTCACCCTACTGGATCGGTATGGTCCAGAGGGGAGCGGGATTACCTGAGTGATACCCCCTTGCGGGTTTACCACCAAGGCACGGGGAATCCAACTCCTACACTGTCCCCACCAGCTTCCATCATCTCCTCTAGATTCCTGTTTTCCAGGGGGGGGGGGGGTTACTGACCCTGGGCTTACTCTCCCTCCAAGAACGGGCTTTATCAAGCAGTTACAGTGAGTCCCAGCCCCTGGAGTATAGAGGCACCTAGCACCAGGCATTCTCACCCAGTGGAGACCGAAGGTCCCAATGGGGCTTTATCAAGCAGTAGTTAAGATACCGGGCTATAAAAAGTGAAAAATAAACGGATCATTACTGAAATCATGGTCCATTTTCAATAGAGATAAGCTCATATATGGGACCCTGCACATAGTAAAATTTGTTACAGTATTTCCTGACAATTTGGGGTCATGTGCATGATAATCTTTACTTGTTTACGTCTATAAAGCCACTGATGAGGCAACTCATTGAAGACATTGTACATAAGCTAAACACACAAAATGTGGTGGTGTGGGTGTGGAGGTGGCATGGGAGGTGGAAGGAGCGTTCTGGCGGGGTATGGGGTAGGGGGTGGCATGGAAGGTGGGATGAGTCCCCAAGCAGGGTGTTTTGTCATCATTTTCCACTTATAAAATCTCCACTTGAAATATATTGGTTATAACCTAGTTACAAGGGTTTCCTTATAACCAAGTGTTACTATATTCCTAAGCCTACATATGCTAAGTGCTAAGGTAGGCCTACCTCTAGAATAGTTAATAAAAGGAGATTAGCAGGTATAGAAATTGTTACTTACTCTGTGTGTAAAGCCACAGAATGTACAGAAACCACAAGGGAGAACCAGCCCAGCAATACTTCTGTACTAATCCATGTTCCGTGTCGATCTTAGGAAATACTCATGTCGCCATATTGATTTTAAGAAATTCCCCATGTCCAATGTCACTACCTATTTTTTCCTCCTGTCCCATGTCACTATCTATTTTCTCCTCATGTCCCATGTCACTAGGACCAAAAAAGGTCCATGTCGCCATGTCGAATTTAAGGGTCTAGGGCCATCTTTAGCCTACAATCCATTTTGTGCAAAAGTCGCCGGGTCGCTTAAATTAATGCCCCAGGTCGAAAAAGTCGTGTGGAAAACAGCCCAGGTCGCCAGGTCGCCGAAAACCTCTCTGCAGTCACGGGACTGGTCTGGGGTCCGGGGCTGGGGCCCCTTGGGCCCTCTCTGGGGCTATAGTTTACTCCCGGGGGAGGGGGCACTTGGTATATTTTGTATACACAGGTGTGCAGCTGGGAAGGGTACTTTTTGAGCAAAATCCCCCTCACCAAGGGTCTGCTTTTCACCAAAATCTCCCTCACCAAGGGTCACGTTTCACCAAAATCCCCCTCACCAAGGGTAATTTTTTGGAGATTTCAACAAAATCCCCCCCAAAAAGGGTCATATTTTGCAGTTTTTGCCAAAATTCTTCGCAACAAGGGTCACTTTTTACCAAAATTCGTACACCAAGGGTGACTCCTCGGGAAAAATTGCTAAAACCTGGGCACTTTTGTCCAAAATCCCCCTCAACAAGGGTCACTTCTGACCAAAATTCCCCTCACCAAGGGTAAGGGTTGTCAAAGGGCGAGCCGCACACCCGTGTCAAGAATTTTTTGAGTGCCCCCCCCCCCCCCCCGAGTTAACTGTACGATAATTCTACTGGTACTACCATGGCACAATCGCCACTACATGCGACAGTTTACTGACATGCGACAGTCTACAGGGACAAAATCTGAAGAAAAAGTTGGTACTAACCTACTAGATCTATACTCGATATGAGGGATTTTTCTTTTTGTCACTAAGCCCCATATGTCACATGTCAATTTTAAGAAATGGCCATGTCATATGTCACTTAAACGGCCATGTCGCCATGTCGATTTTAGGGGTCTATACCCATTCCAGAGGGGTAAAAAGTGTGGCTCCAGAGGTTTTTTTTTTTTTTGGATTTGAGAGGATACAAAAGTATCCATCCCATTTATTCAATAGCTCCACAAAGTTACATGTGTTCTTCCCATTGAACAAAGACTGGCCCACCTGAAAACCTATCTAACGATATCACATCAGCAGTTTTAGTTCATCACCGCTCAGGGAGAGGGGTTGACAAGTTGGAGACCAGCAATCATATTTAGCTGCAAAAGATGGTGCAGACTGACAAAAGTAACTGAACACAAGAGATGAATTATGAATTGGGTGTGGTTGACCCAGTGACAGTATACCACAGGTATACTTGAAGACTTCATTGAAGTTCAGAGAGTCTATCACCATAGAGGTGAGCTCCATGATACATGTGACTGGTCACATCAAGCGTCCCAGTTTGAACATTTTATCACATAAACAGCAATGGTAGTACGGGAAAAGGAGTAGTCAGGTGGTGTTTGTGATGTGGTTTGTAGTAGGTAGAGTGCGTAGTGTAGGTGTGAGCTGCGGTGTGTGGTAGGATGTAGCATCTTTTCTTCATATACACTCAGAATGAGTCACCCTGGGTTTAGACCTCCTTCCTCTGCTATTTTCTTCTTCTTCTTGAAATTGATTCCTAGGAATTTCTTTAGAAGAACTTTGAATGCGAACTTATCAGGGGCATCTTGTCGTGGTTGTGGTAGGGCGTTCCAATTTGCTGCTCCACGGTCTTGAGGGCTTTTCTTATAGCTGAAGAGGCGGAAACTTCTTCTTTTAAACAACGGTCTGGAGGTGCTCCTGGTTCTAGTGTTTGCCGTGTTTTCTGGAAGGGACTTTGACTTGGTGTAGAACAGCGAAGAGATGATCTCTCTCCTTCTTACTGCAGGGGTTGGTACTTGACACAACTTATATAATTTGTCTATTGATATGTCTCGTATCTGGAGCTTTTGGCAGCATCTTAGAATGCGGTGTTGGCATCTATCTAGTTTGCGTATCATGAAGCCCGTGTTTGATTCAATCAGGAAGGAGCAGTAGTCTATCTTGGGGACTATAGTTTGTTTGTATATCGCAACAGCAACTGAGGTTGGTATCAAGTGTCTTATTTTTCCTAGCTTAAAGCAGAGAAAATTGATGCTCTTCATCACTGACTTAGCCTGACTCTCCATTGTGAGGTGACAGTCTAGTATTACCCCTAGATAGGTGTAGCTTTTTACAAGTTGTAGTGCCTTCCCGTGTATGCGTGGAGTGTCTTGTGGACATTTAGAGAGTTGCCTTGAGGTGCCGTACCAAGCGAACTTTGTTTTATCTTTGTTGATGGTAAGCCCCTTCGCAGTACAGAACCTCATGAGGGAGTCCAGGTCTAGTTGTAGCTCGTGTAGTGCCTTCTGTGGGTCAGAGTTTGTGCTATACAACACAATGTCGTCGGCGTATAATTTAATTTTAGAGTATTTTACAGAGTTAACCACATTGTTAATGAAAAAAATAAATAGTGACGGGCCGAGGACCGAACCTTGGGGTACCCCGTAGGTTACAGGCCTCTCGCATGACTTGGCTTGACCTGTGCTGGTGGTCTGGGTTCTGTGTAGGAGATAGCTTTTAAACCAGTTTAGCATCTGAACAGGTAGTCCAATAGATTTAATTTGGTTTAGCAGTTGTATGTGGTTTATACTATCAAATGCCTTTGATATATCGATAAAACAAGAGGCCACTACTTCCTTCCTGTCTTTAGCTACGAAAAGGTCTTCAGCGAATTCTAGTATAGCGTCTGCAGTACTATGACCTTTTCTGAACCCGTACTGGGATGGGGAGAGGAGGTTTTTCTCCTCTAGTATGCCAACAAAGTAGGTCTGGATAAGCTTCTCTAATACCTTACTAGGTGCGGACAATATAGAGATGGGGCGCCAATTTTTTACTTGGTCCAATTTTCCTGCCTTAGGTATTGGGGTAACCGTAGCCTTTGACCATGTTGTGGGAAACACACCGTCCTTTACAGATTTATTGTATAGTGATGTCATTTGGGGTACCAGTAATAGGAGGGCATCTTTCATCACTGAGGCGCTGATGTGCTCTACACCACTGGGTTTGGTGGTGTCTATATCTTGGAAAAGGCTCTTAACCAATCCTTGCGTGAAGGTAGCGGGTGGGGGGTGTCTTTCTACATATTGGTGGTTTGGCTCAGTGTAGGTTTCAGTTGGAAGGTCTAGCTTCTCATATAGTACTTTGCCTATGGTACTGAAGTAGTCGTTTATATAATTCGGCACATCAGTGACAGCTGTCTTAGTGATTGGGTCTGTAAGGGCTGGTGTAAGGGCCGATGTAGGCAGCTTCAGTAGCTTGTTTAACTCAGCCCAGAATTTCCGGGGGTCATTTTTAAGCTTTTCCAATAGTTCCGTGACAAAGGTTCCCCTGGAGCTTCTAGAGAATTTGGAGATACTTCTTCTTTCCATTTTCGCCTTATTGAAATCTTCCTGCCTGTGATATTTCTTGAAATCCCTAACATGACCATTTCTTTTCTTTATTTTCTCCAGAATTTCTGGGGTCATCCAGATCTTTCCATATTCCTTTACTTTATAAGTTTTAATGGGGCAGAAATCATCCAGGAAGTAGTCTAGAGCGGTTTGTATGAAAGTCCACATTTCTGTTACATCAGACAAGTTGTAGTAGGGTGCCCAGTCTATAGCCTCCAGATATTCTTGTAGTATTTCCTTCTTATACCTAGAGTATGTTCTCCCTCTCTTTTCAGTGGTCACATATGAATTTTTAGCTTTTTTCCTGATCGCGAAAATCGGGAGGTGGTCACTTATAAGCTCGTCCCCTACCCAACTTTGTTTTACAAATCTGGAGTTGGTTAGTATGTTATCCAATGCAGTACCCTCTCCTCCATTTGGCCTGGTGCTTTCACTTATAAGCCATTGCAGGGAGTTGTCTCGGCAGAAATCCTTTATCTCTATAGTTTTTGGAGATTCTGAGTCCTTGAAATCAGCATTGAAGTCCCCTAGTATCCAGATTTCCTCCTTTGCATGTTTTATGAAGGGGAGTAGGGCCGTTAAAGAGTTCAGGTTTCCCACTGGGCGGTCTATATACCGTCAGTATTTTCATCTTTCTGTTGTTAGGGATACAGAGTGAGATACTGAGGCATTCTATATCACCATTCATTATGCATTCTTCATCTATGACTTTGGAGTAGGGAAAAATTGGGTCAGCAAGATAACACATGACGCCTCCAGCATGTTGTGGTCTATCAAGCCTATGATACGTTTTACTTGGCCATTGTAGTAGTGAGGCGTCATACATGTCGTGTAGCCATGTTTCACTTAGTGCTATCACATCAAACCTGTTAAAGGTCCGCTGTATGTCAGTTTGTTTGTCATTTATACTGCGACAATTTACATGTCCAAATCCAATACCCGGGATGCGGGCATCCAGGGGTAAAAAGCGATCTGGGCTGTTTTCCAGGTGACCTGGCGACCCGGTAAGGGAGTGTTCATTTATTAATTACATGGGAGGTGGTGAGATTTCGTGCGGAGGGGTGAACATTTTTTACGCCCCCCCCCCCCCCTCGAGAGCGCGTGGAACGTTTAGTGCCCCCCCTCGCCAAAGGCGGCGAACATTTTTTGCCCCCACCCTTTGAACTATGGTAACGCGTGGGCTTTTTTGCTAAAAAGGGGCTTAAATTTTTACGCCCCCCTCAAGAGGGGTCAGAATTTTTTACGCCCCCCCCCTCAGGAGGGGTCAGAATTTTTTACCCCCCCACCCCCCCCGTAACTAATAAATGAACACTCCCTAAAATAATTTAAGCGACCTGGCGCACATTTTCTGCAATATACAAAATATAGAGGAGAAATGTGGGATTCTAATGGTATCTAATTCACCCCCCTGTGTGCAATTTGAGAGCCGCGGGTTTGCACATCTTTATAACTCATTATTTGTGGGTCTGCCAGGGGGTGTGAGGCCGCCCCTCACACCCCAGCACCGGCATGTACCTGAGGGGATGCCCGGGGAGCACTAGCTACTGCCCCTAGGTGGACCCCCAAGTGCATATGCACCCCAGGTCCCTCAAGGTAAGGCGGGGGCCCCGGCGGAGAAAGCCATGAATGCCGTGGCCACAGTGACACCTTTGGAGGGGTGGGAAGGGGGGGTCCATGATGTGAGTGCTTCTCTATGGGAATATCTTCCAATCGAGTACCCTTTTTTTCAATGAATACAGCTTCAATGAAGGACAGCTTAGGACTATGCCTGTAGTCCCCAGTACTATGAATCTAGTCCCCAGGACCATGTTACAGCTTGCTGTATATGTTATTCCTGAGTGCCCTCTACCAAGGTCAAGGTCATAGGAGCAAGGTCACATATAGGAATTTCTGTCTTTTTGGCCATGTTTGCTATATTTAACGATGGTGTCTATGGGCAATATTTTTTGGGCACTGTTTTTGTATAGCCAATGGCCCTAATAAACGGGCCAAAAGTTCTCCACTTAAGGTCATGTAGTTTTCTGGCAGGATGAGGTCAAAGGTCAAGGTCACTCAAAAAGCAAAAAGAGAGTTATGCCAGAAAACATTCATCTTTGAACTGCCTTTTCAGAATCAACAAGAAGGGACTAAGATTACATGTCAAGATAGAGTTATATAAGACCTTTGTCCATGAGAAATTGAAATGACCTTGGCCAAGGTTGAATATTGAAATATGGCCCAAAATGGCTATTATCATTTGTTTCAACAGCTCTGGTGTTCAGGAATATGATTATAGGTATAACATGCTGCTCAAATGATGATGAGATGGCGTAGGAACAATTTCTGTTTGGAATTCAGATTCTTAAGAAATAACCGCTGTTTCCATGGCAACAGGATCACTGCTTTATATTATTTCCCTAATATGAAATCTTTTAAGGTCAAGGTCATAGGAGAAAGTTCAAATATCGATTTCTTTGAAATTAGGTCAGGAGTAGACGTAATTAAAGTCGGCTCCACAACAAATGTGTATGACATGTTACATTTGGGATCCCTTTACACTTGAAACATTTTTCAAGGAAAAACATGATTTTTTCCAGTTTTAGGCGCGAAATTGGCCCAAAAATTAACCCCAAATTGCAAGATAGTCTCAAAACACCAACCAGGCTTGATAGTCTCAAAATATTGAGACTATCTTGCAACCCTCAGGGTAGATAGTCTGAAAACTGCAAGACAGTCTCAAAATACTTTAGTTTTGTTAGTACAGTGTTGCCGAAATGACGCCGACACACCGGCTTTTACCGGCGTAGAGTCTTAATGGCCTTAATCTCAGCTTCCTATTGGTGAAAGAATTTTTCAAATTGGCCTATTAGAAGCGAAGATAGGGCCATATTTGTAAAAATGTTTTATATTATGAAAAATTTCAATTTCTTTTAAGTTTTTGCATAGTATAAAGCAAGTTGTAATGAAGTTTATTAAGGTACCTTGAAATATCAAAATTCATATGGCCTGCGTGAGAAGAAAATGGCCTGCGTAAGACACTTAGACGCAGGCCACCGTGGCCTGCGTTGAGAAAAAGTTTTCGGCAACACTCGGTATCTCGTAGCCCTCAGGCAGTTTTGAGACTATCTATCAGAATTTTGAGACTATCTCGCAATTTTGAGACTAGTATTTTGAGACTATCTCCCAGTTTTGAGACCATCTAGCCTGATGATTGCAAGGTACTAACAAAACTATAGTATTGTAAGACTATCTCGCAGTTTTGAGACTATCTGGCCTGATGATTGCGATATACTAACAAAACTATAGTATTTTGAGACTATCTCCCAGTTTTGAGACAATCTAGCCTGATGATTGCAAGGTACTAACAAAACTATAGTATTGTAAGACTATCTCGCAGTTTTGAGACTATCTGGCCTGATGATTGCGATATACCAACAAAACTATAGTATTTTGGGACTATCTCGCAGTTTTGAGACCATCTGGCCTGATGATTGCGATATACTAACAAAACTATAGTATTGTAAGTCTATCTCACAGTTTTGAGACCATCTGGCCTGATGATTGGGAGATACTAACAAAACTATAGTATTGTGAGACTATCTCCCAGGTTTGAGACCATCTAGCCTGATGATTGCTACTCTTATTCCCAAATCCTTCCGAAGGAAGGCTCTGGTAACAGCCAAATGACCTTGAACTTGGGATTTTACTGGCTCTGGGCAACCCCTGCTGGTAGCCTGGAACCAGTGGACAGGAACTAGAATGTATGATGGTAGTTTTACCATCAAACTTTCTGGTTCCATCCCAAGTTCAAGGTCATTTGGCTGCTACCAAAGCCTGGCATCACACAGGGCAGGCAGCCACATGTGATGGCCTGTGGTTCTATAGGTCAATACAAATACTAATGAATCACACTACCTTGGGAGATTTATATCATTGATGACGGTGGCAGTGCAAGTTATGTATCCTAGACTGTAAGTGTAAATATACCTTTACTTTACAAGGAGGGGATGGACCACGAGGCACCTACACTGCTGTCTGCTGTCACTGTACCCCTATTGGTGAGTAGAGTTATCAAATTACACTTTTGGCTGTGGTCTCACATGGCTTCTGTGTGACTTGCTACAGAGACTATGTTTGTCAGCCATAGAACTAAAACGCATCATAAATGAGACAGCTCATTTAGTTTAACTGGACAACAAGCTAAAATTAATGTTGTCCCTCTGTATTGACATCCATACTTTTACCTGTGGTTGTCTCAAGTTGTATCACCATCCGTCATGCTGGGGTATGTGCCTGCATCCATCTTTGGGCTGACACATGATAAACTGCAGTACTGTACTATACTAGTTATAATCAAGTAGCCTTTTTAATATTTCATATCTTGGAACTGTGAGGCCAAAAAAAAAAAAGTTGTGTTCAGGTATCCCTAGCGACCCTATTTTTTTGGCCCTACCCAATTCTTTTTCTTTTTTTTTTTTTTGGAAGGCATTTTTGAGTTTTTTCTACAAAAAAAAACACTTTTTTTTTTATACTGAAATATATTTTTTCCGAAATTGATATTTTTTTTCCGAAAATCACAGGAAAATGGCAGGAATTTTGTCTCAAAATCCTTAAAAAAAATTGGCAAAAAATGATAAAAAAATCGACCTACCTACCCTACCGTAAAACCTCGCTTATAGGTCGATTTTTATTTGGAATTAATTTTTGCTATAGGTCGATTTTTGTTGCCAAAAGTCCAATTCGACCTATAGGTGGGGTTTTGAAAAATGGTAAACCATTTAAAGAGCCAAAAAAAACTTCATTCTTAATACTGGAAAACATACCTTTTTTCTGAGATTATTATCCCTGTAAACCCAAATCTCTTTGTGCAATAAGTAGGGGGCTGTCTAAAGGGCAAGATACCAGAAAAAATAGTCAATTTGGCCTCGGGAAAAGCTTCTCTAGGGGGTTTAGGGTGGGGCTTAGGGTGTGGTTTGCCCCCCCAAAAATCTCAATTCGACCTATAAGTGTGGTTTTCCTAAAGTTCAATGTATTTTGCTATAGGTCGATTTTTTTCCCTCAAAATTCCAATTCGACCTATAAGTGAGGTCGACCTATAGGCGAGGTTTTACGGTATTTTTTTTTGGGCCATGTTACCTGAACACAACTTTTTTCTTTTTTGGGCTGAATTCAATCCGTGCAATTTCTCCCAGTCTTACCTATGTATTGATGCCTTACATTTTGTCCTTCAGGATGACCTTCAGAAGCTCTTGGTAGGTCGGCAGACAGACTGCACCAAGAGGCATTCACACCTGCAGCAGTCATGGAGCGCACACAACTATGTGTGGAAAACCAACAACTTTGAGCAATGGATAGAACAACAGTGTGTGCTTGCCTGTTCAGACGAGTTTACCAGGGAATATGAAAATGTGGCAGTAAGTGTAGTACATTTAGTTATCTTAGGGCCAGTTTACTTGTTAAATGATTACGCAAGAATCCCAGTTGTGGACCTAAAGGAAGATTGGAATGCTGAAGTGGGCCTCTCACTGATGGTTTGTAAAGGGAACGGAGAGTTTATGCAGTGTGATATATATGAACAACATACAAAGTCTCATATTTATTATTTATGTTGTCACCAATGATGAAACGTGACTCTTTTTTTGCTGCTGCTGCTGCAGCTTTTTAATGCTGTATTGTTGTATACTGTGTATCTATTGTGTAAATACTTCTGTCTTTTCATCTTTATATTATTGCAAATATCCATCTTTATCCTGTCTACTATGTTTTAAGAAACTATTTTGATTGCTGAAAACTAAGGATCACCTATTGTCATATTTCCACTTCTACTGGATATGTTGTGATTTGGCAATAAAAACCTTAAAACATAAAAGAAATAATGTCTACTGCAAGATATATGAGTAGTATAGTATGTATCGGAACGGGACTATAGTTAACTACTGTTTATTACTCAATCGACATGCAGCCAATCAGAGGCCTCCATTTGGTCACGTGACCCCCTCATTTGCATAATTACGTAATAGGCCACGCCCCCTCATTTGCATAATTACGTAATAGGCCACGCCCCCTTGATCACCAGCCAATCAGAGGCCACCATTTGGTCACGTGACCCCTCATTTGCATAATAGGCCCCGCCCTCTTGATCACGTGACCCTCTCATTTGCAAAATAGGCCACGCCCTCTTGATCACCAGCCAATCAGAGGTCGCCATTTGGTCACGTGACCCCCTCATTTGCATAATAGGCCGCGCCCCCTCCATCACGTGACCCCTTCATTGGCATGATAGGCCACAACAACATCACGTGGCTATCTTTGTTTGTAAACAACACCACGTGGCTCTCTTTGTTTGTAAACAACACCACGCGGCTCTCTTGTTTGTAAATAACACCTACTAAGTTTAGTCATAGGTAGCAGTAGTATCAGCTCTCTTTTGTTTGTAAATAACTCCTACTAAGTTTTAGTCATAGGTGTCTAGAGCAGCAGCAGCAGCAGCATCTTCAGCAGCAGCAGCAGCAGCCGCGTCATAGGTGTCTAGAGCAGCAGCCACGTCATAGATGACTAGTGCAGCAGCAGCAGCAGCATCTTCAGCAGCAGCAGCAGCGTCATAGGTGTCTAGAGCAGCAGCCGCAGTAGCAGCAGCGTCATAGGTGTCTAGAGCAGCAGCCGCAGCAGCAGCAGCATCTTCAGCAGCAGCAGCGGCAGCAGCAGTAGCATCTTCAGCAGCAGTAGCAGCAGCAGCATCATCTTCAGCATCAACAGCATCTTCAGCAAAAGCAGCAGCAGCTGCGTCATAGGTGTCTAGAGCAGCGGCAGCAGCATCTTCAGCAGCAGCAGTAGCAGCAGCGGCAGCAGCATCTTCAGCAGCAGCAGCGTCATAGGTGTCTAGAGCAGCAGCCGCAGTAGCAGCAGCGTCATAGGTGTCTAGAGCAGCAGCCGCAGCATCTTCAGCAGCAGCAGCGGCAGCAGCAGTAGCATCTTCAGCAGCAGTAGCAGCAGCAGCAGCAACATCTTCAGCATCAACAGCATCTTCAGCAAAAGCAACAGCCCGTAACTTAGCATCATGTGCATCAGCCATAGCCGTAACAGCGACACTGCGACTAGCATAAGCGAAACAGGCTATTTTTTTAGCAGCTGTACAAGCATTAATAGCATTAGCCCTAGCAGCAGCCGCAACAGCGGCACCTTTAGCAGACGCTGCAGCATCAGTAGCAGCAGCATCGGTAGCAAGAGCGGAAACAGTAGCAAGAACATTAGCAGCACGAGCAGCAGCGGCGAGAGTAACAGCAGCGTTGTTAGCAGCATTGGCAACTTCGTATGCAGCATGTGTAGCACGAACAGTGATACGAGCTTCACGTTTTGCACGAGCAGCAGCAATAGCTGCAGAAGTAGCCCTCACACTTTCCAGCCACCCGTACGAATCTTGATAAAAACCAACCTCCACGTTGCTACTTGTTAACTCATCAGTAAACATGGACGTCTCCTCGTGTGGTGTTGTCGCGGCTCTGTAGTAGTGTTGGGATTGCTCACATTCGGTAGAACGTAGAGTGATTCCTGATGACGCCATGCTGAAGGTGGTAGAAGAAGTGTGTGGGACCCATGTTTCACTCTCGCTTATGTACTAGGCTCCGAGATAAGCTTCTTAACTCAAGAGGAAAACTCTCACTAGGAAGGCGACCAGCTGTCTACCTGTGTAGGTGCGGGTTCGTTACATCTTTAATCCTGTTCGACTCCCCGAGGAAATAGATGAAAAAAACAAAAGACCATCTTTCAAGCACTCGAATCCGCAGTCAGTAGGAAGCTATAAGGAGCTTAACTTGTGTTTGATTTAAGCTGTCTACCACACGCACGCGCTTGTAGTCACAGCTAGAGTGGCAGACTTCCGTCCGCCCGCTGGCGCATGACAATCGACTTTAGACACCCCCTGTAGTTTTTTTTTTTTGCATACACAGTTGACTAGCATCTTAATCTCTTACCCAGCTATAAGCCCATATACATGTAACACGCATTACTCCTCTTTATGGTAATTATCAGATCGATTTAAGGGTGGAAAGGGCTTAGGTGATTTAGGTCCCTCTCTAGCTGAAAACAGGCTTAGACCATAGCATGTAGGCAGCCGGCCGCGTTAAACACCCCCTGTAGGTTGTTTTTTTGTATACACTCTCGATCCCCTCTCTAGGTGAAAACAAAGCTTAGAAGATGCGGTGATCCGGCCACCGGCTGGCGCGTCACACCTGTCGTTAATCACCCCCTGTAGGCTTTGTATACACTCTCGATCCCCTCTCTAGGTGAAAACAAAAGCTCCGTCCACGGGCTGGCGCGTCACACCTGTCGTTAAAACGCCCCCTGTAGTCTTAGTATACACAGTTGTCCCGCCTTATCTATTCACCAGCTATAAGCCCATATACGTGTACATGTGATTTTTGATACCCTCTCTGGAATAGGGTGGGGGCTCAAGGTGAAAACAAGATTAGGCCATTCGCTCTCTCAGCTATATAAAGAGCCTCAATTGTTCTTGCAACAGCACTTCACCACCGGTACACTATCAGTCATGAGGCAGATGTTTGCGGTATGGGTCATACAGGTTACCTACTAATAGCGGTTTGGGTGAGTAGATCACTTTTTTTCCCTAAAAAAAACAACAAAAACCCCCCACTTATGACTCAGGTATGTATATGTAGCACTGTTAGTGTAAGTACACAGTAGAATCTACTGTACTATAGACTTAACCCTCTGAAGACGGTGGAGCGCGTTAATGCGCAGGTCTGTGTCGGCGTCACTGTTTTTTTTTGTTTTTTATTCTAACTAAAAAAGAAAAAAAGTCAGAAGTCAATCTACAACCTATCAAAGACAAATTTGTGATAAGTTCAAACTAAATAAGAGACAGTTTGAGCGTCTCTTAGTCGCTGTCAAAGATGCGAATAACGAACGCGCTAGTATAGTTCCCCGCTCTTTCTTCAGATGGCGCCACAATAGGGGTTTTGTACATTCCTACGATGCTCGCGAACATTTCAACGCATAATGAGCTATATAGGCAACAAAGTGCGCTTCTAAATATATTAAAATATAAAAAACAATTCAATATTGTGTATTTCTGATAGAAATGAGACAGTTTCTTTAAATACCAACTAAACTATAGCGAGATGAAAAATACCACACCATATCTAAGGCTTTATAAAAGATAGACATAGTCAGAAACTCTCGCCGAGTCGGTAATCTGAAAAACGGATCAACTCGTTTTGACTCGTTGTGCCACAAGGGCCCCCATCCAACGGGGGCCCTTTGAGGTCAGTCTGTCAAACCACAGTGATCTATGCTGCTTAACACCAGGCGTAATTAATTACGCCCATGTTGTGCAGCATATAACCAACTGACAGCGTCAGTTGGTTGGCCCCTCTTTAGGGGCCACACAATAAATAAAGAATAGAGGCCTAAGGGAACGTTCACAAGCGTCTCCCCTTCCTACGGGGTGGGTGGGTCTTTGGGTTTAGTGACAAAACAGCGACATGTGAGTAGGAGGGGGGGAGAGTCGGAGTTTGCGTGTCAGCTCTCTTTTTTTTTTTTCCAAGTCTACATATTATTTATGATTAAAAATTTTAAAAAAAACCACGATAATATAGTGCGCTGATCAAAAACTGAATAGAAAAATAACCAAAATAGGTTGGGGAAATCTCTGCTATGTAGCTGATCGGTCGTTGTCACACGGTGCAGAAAATTTACTTTTTAGAAAATCTATATTAGGACCACAGACGGGGCACATGTGTCACTTGTCGAATATAAGAGATGCCAATGGGCCTTGTCGAATTTAAGAACTAGGTCTTGGCCATTGTCATTGTCTATTTTGAGAAGTAGTCTTGCCCGTCTTGCCCCTTGTCGCCAACTCCCAGCACCCCCGTGTCTCTTTGTCCATATTGGCTAAAAACAGGACATTGTTGCCTTGGCTATTTTACCCCCCGTCTGGGGATCTTATTACTTAATCACCTCGTCTTGACCCTGTGGGGCAGTGGGTATATGGAATAACCGTGTCCAGGTGTACTCTATCTGACACATAACCGAAGGTTACTGAGTTATGTAATAATAACTGACCTATGAGGCCGCCAGTCAGTTTGCCGTGATTATTTTGACACACTCTCAGTTACTCGTAGGACATCTAATACATAATTAGACTCAGCATCATATAAGACAGTCTCGGCCACGCCGGCTGCATATCGGACCAGGGGGATAGTCTGGCAGCGACCCGCCATCCCGTCCACAAGCTGTGTACAGCACCCCGTTTCTCTTTGTCCATATTGGCTAAAAAACAGGTCATTGTTGACTTGGCTATTTTACCCGTCTGGGTCTTATTATTTAATCACCTCGTCTTGACCCTGTGGGGCAGCGGGTATATGGAATAACCGTGTCCAAGTGTACTCTATCTAACACATAACCGAAGGTTACTGAGTTATGTAATAATAACTGACCTATGAGGCCGCCAGTCAGTTTGCCGTGATTATTTTGACACACTCTCAGTTACTCGTAGGGAATCTAATACATAATTAGACTCAGCATCATATAAGACAGTCTCGGCCACGCCGGCTGCATATCGGACCAGGGAGATAGTCTGGCAGCGACCCGCCATCCCGTCCACAAGCTGTGTACAGCACCCCGTGTCTCTTTGTCCATATTGGCTAAAAAACAGGTCATTGTTGACTTGGCTATTTTACCCGTCTGGGTCTTATTATTTAATCACCTCGTCTTGACCCTGTGGGGCAGTGGGTATATGGAATAACCGTGTCCAAGTGTACTCTATCTAACACATAACCGAAGGTTACTGAGTTATGTAATAATAACCGCCCTATGGTCCTATGAAGTCGCCAGTCAGTTTGCCGTGATTATTTTGACATACTCTCAGTTACTCGTAGGGTATCTAATACATAATTAGACTCAGCATCATATAAGACTGTCTCTGCCGCGCCAGCCGCATATCGTACCAGGGAGATAGTCTGGCAGCGACCCGCCATCCCGTCCACAAGCTGTGTACAGCACCCCGTGTCTCTTTGTCCATATTGGCTAAAAAACAGGTCATTGTTGACTTGGCTATTTTACCCGTCTGGGTCTTATTATTTAATCACCTCGTCTTGACCCTGTGGGGCAGTGGGTATATGGAATAACCGTGTCCAAGTGTACTCTATCTAACACATAACCGAAGGTTACTGAGTTATGTAATAATAACCGCCCTATGGTCCTATGAAGTCGCCAGTCAGTTTGCCGTGATTATTTTGACATACTCTCAGTTACTCGTAGGGTATCTAATACATAATTAGACTCAGCATCATATAAGACTGTCTCGGCCGCGCCAGCCGCATATCGTACCAGGGGGATAGTCTGGCAGCAACCCGCCATCCCGTCCACAATCTGTGTACAGCAGTCTGGACCAGACCACCAACTCTGGGTATAGCATTCGGGATGACTGGAGCAAGACTGGATCTAACCCTTTAATAGTCGCATAGCGCTTTAATGTGCAGTGCCCGTTGTCGTCATAAGCCATGAATGCAGCACTCAGAGGTCCTCACCAGGGCTGCATGCATGCATACACTGGCATATCGACAAAGGGCGTAGCGCATTAAAGCACTATGCTACCTTTAGCATTAAAGCGCTGAGTGGTTATTTTTTGATAGTGTAGAACCAATATCTGTCTAATTAAAACCCTTATCAGTGCTGTTTTTTTACATACAAAAGAATTAGGTAATGGCACTCCGCCATGTATTGGATAACCACTGCAGCACGACTCTGAAAAGCGGTGGCGGTGAATTTCCATTAGATCCTGAAAAGGGGGGTGGTCAGATGTCGTCAAGGCCCTGATAAGTAGGGCAGTTAAAATCATATGATTACATTGAGCTAATTTTCTTGCTGAAAGGAATGAATAATTGTATTTGTATAAAATTCACACACACACACACACACACACCCACACACACACACACACACACACACACACACACACACACACACACACACAGACAGACAGACAGACAGACAGACAGCACACAGGACACCTGATGACCTCCACACGATGACCTGATTGCCCTTCCTAAAAAAAAAAAACCCAACCCGATCTACCTACTCAACAGGGTTTCAGTGTAGAGTTTTTCTGATGCGTATATTATATTGAGATTGATTTTCAACTTTTGTGATCAGTGGTTGGTCCTTAAAAGGACCGTTTAGTAGAGAGGGTCGCAGGGACCTTGCTGCTGAAGCGGAGGGCGTGGTCATAACGCGTGGTAGTCCTGCAGCAGCTCCCCCAGCACGGCGGGCGGTAGACCTTCCTCCATGCAGACTTGCTGCTTGACTTGTTCCACGCACTGTCGGATGAGTTGATCAGTGACGTTCGTGATCAGCTCATCGGCCACACCCTCTGCTTCAGCAGCAGTCCGCTGTCTCTCCGTCTCCTCTCTCTGCAGCGCGGCTACGAATTCCTTCTCCACGGCCGCATCGATCATAGATCGAGAAACGGCCACGAAGTTCTGTCTCTCCGCCTCCTCTCTCTGTAGCGCGGCTACGAATTCCTTCTCCACGGCCGCATCGATCATAGATCGAGAAACGGGCACGAAGTTAACTCGGTGAGCCATTTTTGTCGAACTGACTTCCTAGCCGCCTGAGAGAAGCTGACGTCACACTATTTTCGACGACGCTATGACGCGCACGAGGTAGACAGGCGACGTCGTTTCACTTCCTTATTTGGAGTTTGGGACCTTGTGACACCGAAGTCATACCGTACGGTCGCGATAAAGCAACTAGTGTTGAAAGCGCGCCGGTCTTGTATAAGCGCCGGAGTATAAGAGCCTCCAAATGTTTTTTCTCAAGCACTAAAATCGCGACTTTGAATAAGCGCCAGCGCCTGGCTTGTATATAGCTCCTGAGTAAGAACTTCACCGAATTGAAAAGCACTCCCTCAGAGCCCTTAATCGCGACAGTACGGTACAAATCTGATGTCAACCCGCGCCAAAACCAAAAAGGGTGTTCCGGTCACACGTACCTACGACGAGTGACCTTCAGCTATCACCACGTGAAGAGTGGGAAATAAATTTTGTACGGCAAGAAAACTGAAAACTGATAACGATTCCATTAGATAAGTATTTGGTTCCAATCTATGGCGAGATATTTCCGACACTTGTCTCCACCAGAGCGATTGATTTATATGTCTGTAAGGTTCAGCTCTCCAACACTCTCCAATATCCGCCGGTGCACGATGGTCGCCGCCCATAATTAGTGACAACTAAACTTCTGCTGGAGAGTGAAAGCTACGTTGAGTCTTGAGGTGCGCAGAGATACTATCTGCCGCAGCCTGATTTTAGTTCCACGCTATTTAGATAACCGCCCCATTTAAAATCTCTCTCTCGATCCTAGAAAAGAAAAAAAAGGCTAGAGTTTATCATGGACGCGTCTCAGTTTTAGTCAAGCCGTAAAGTGAAGAACCCGAGCTTGTACATATACCCACGTGAGGGGTGACCTCGGGGGGCGTTCAGTTAGTACTGAGTCTATAGTCAAGGTCAAGTTCCACTCTCTAAACAGAGCTTTAGCGACTCCGTCATCTAGACTAGACCGCGCGCGCGCGATTTTTTTTGCTGAAGCAGCTAATCGATGGAAAAGTAGAGAAGACGTACTCGATCTAAAACTGCTTCAGAGGCTTGTTATCAGGTATTAACAGTTAAATCAAAATATTTCAAAACATCCAGAAAAGCAGAATGACATGTCCTACGGGCTACAGCCGGGCACTGACGAGCAGACGCCGCTGACGTCATTTCAATCAGGTCACAGGGCTTTTTAGACACCTTTTCTGTAAGACCTGTCTCATACCTTAGTATATAATACCGTAAACGCCGGTGATTAGTATATGATCACATTGGCAGTCGCGGATCCACGAAGAGGCTGGATAAGCCACGAGCGGACCCGCGACTACAATGTGACATAATCTTACCATGCGCTTTGTTTTGTTTTTGTTTCTATTTACAACAGCAAACATTTCAACAGCCTATTGTTTTTTTTTAAATGATGAAAAATCGGCCCAAAAAAAAAGTAAACATTTTAGAGCTAAATTTGTGGAGGATAGCCGGACATGCTGATGTCACTAGACCCCTAAATTCGATATGGTGACATGGTCATTTTCTTAAAATTCGATACGACGACACAAGCACGGACATCTAAGTGACATGGGACATGTGGCATTTCTTGAGTCCGACATGTGACATGGACCATAGTGACATGAGGAAAAAAAATGTTCGAAGAGTGCATCAGAAAAGTACCATTTCAAGCCTAAACATTTCGCCCAAAATTTTTTTTTTTTTTCTTGGATGGTACCCGGCTTTGCAGTGTCTGGGTCCTTAAAAATGTACCAGAATGCTCAAATTCGGGTTCTAAATATTTTCAAAAAACGTTTTCTCCCTTAGTGACGTGTGACACGGGCATTTCTTAAATTCGACATACGGCTGCATGGGGAGGACCCACCCGTCAAGGGCCCCATGATGACTCATACCCGCCGCGTTCAAACTAGCGTGGTGGTTATAGGTAGACCTTCTTTCAGTATCCACGTGACCAGATGCATCGCCGTCTCTTGAGCGACCGCAACGTAACATGCTCCGGTCATTTTGACAAAAAAACACTGTCTGGCTAGCCGACCGCTGATGTCAGCTTAATTTTGACGACGTTGCTCATTACGCGTCATCAACAGTAACCGAGGTAACTAGGGTTATTGTTATCCGGTCCGTAAGACGACAGTCTAAGACGGCGTGTAGTCGCGTTTTGCTCTCCCTAATACTCTAATTCAAGTCGAGTTACCGCCAACCCCTACAAAAAGAGGGTAGTCACATTTGTGTAATTCAAAAGTCGTTCCTTTGTTAGCAATAAGAGGGTCGTTCTATTCATTGATTTTTTTTTGTTTACAACAACAAGTCAAAGTACAGTCAATCAACCGAGATCCTTTCTGTGGTGGTGTAGAAGGATCTCCCCCCTGAGGTTACAAAGTCACCTCTTTATTTAAGGGGCTACGGGCCGCAAAGTTGCTTTCGCTTTCGCTTACAAGTCGCAAAGTCGCAAGAAATATTCAAGTCAAAAAGTCAAATTTATCAACTATCAGCACAGTCGTTTGAAAGTCATCAAGTCACCGAAAAACTCCTCTACAGTCACCTCCGACTCGCCTCCTCCCTACCCCCCTAAAGGGGGGTAGAGAGGAAGCGATTCCCTAGAGATCAGATAATTTTTTTTTTTTCTCCCGAGCAGACCCCAAAGGCCCCCCCTCCCCCCCAAGTGCCCGCCCACCCCATAAATAGTGCCCCCCTCCCCCCCCTCCCCTCCCCATGCATCTTAAAGTGCCCCCCTCCCCCCCTCCCCTCCCCCCTTATAGAAGCCTCCCATTGGCTAGTCCAAGTCATGTGACCAAAAGGGGGGCGTGGTCTGTCTATTATCTATATTATGCAAATGAGGGAGGGGTTCAGGTCACGTGACCAAGGGGGTGTGGTCTATTTTCCAAATAAAGAGCGCTTCCGGTCACGTGACCAAGGGGGTGTGGTCCTATTATGCAAATGAGGGGGTCACGTGATCCATTATTATGCAAATGAGGGAGTCACGTGACCAAATGGAAGCCTCTGATTGGCTGGTGATCAAAGGGGTGTAGTCTACTATGCAAATGAGGGGGTCACGTGACCAAATGGTGGCCTCTGATTGGCTGGTGATCAAGGGGGCGTGGCCTATTACGTAATTATGCAAATGAGAAGGCGTGGTCTATTACGTAATTATGCAAATGAGGGGGTCACGTGACCAAATGGAGGCCTCTGATTGGTTGCAGGTCGATTGAGTAATAAACAGTAGTTAACTATAGTCCCGTTCCGATACATACTATACTACTTATATGCCCTGTCCCTATGGAGATGTTAATATATCTCCATCCATCTGCCTGCCCATAGTGTTTACCTTGGGAGGAACACACCTTTTACAAGTGGGGGTGCAGAGGGGTCCCCCCCTGAGGTCAGAAAGTCGCCGAAATTAAGGGGTCCAGGTCACAAAGTTGCTCTTTTGGACCCCCTAAAGTATTGTCAAATTTCTCTAAAAGTCGCCAGGTCACTTTTATTATTGCAATAGGTCGAAAGTCTCCTCCAAAACAGCCCAGGTTGCCAGGTCGCTTTTGACCCATTTGCAGCCACCAAGTTAGGACTTTGGATTGCTCTTGAAACCCCAGGATGTCACTAAAAGATAAGATTTGTTGTCATGATGCAACAATGCAGCCCCGGCAAGTGTCTCACCAATGCGGCATTGCTGTATCATGCCAACACTTTGAGAATGTCTCAACCCCATAGGGTTGGCAGGATGCTTGAATACAGTAGTGTTGGGTTACTTGCTAGGGCTGCGTTCATGCATCATGATGAGGCCAAAAAAAAAGAAGGTGTGTTTCAGGCAACATGGTCAGAAATTCTAGGGTAGGTCGGTCGGATTTCTTGCGACTCACCAGAATGATTCAATAATTCCTCTATTGACTAGGAATATCAAGAAGTTATTGCATATTCCTCTTAACCCCTTCCACGCGGTAAGCCAATATATTGCACAAAATTGCATTGAGTTACAATTCCCAGTGGTGAAAAATCTCCAAAATTAGGAAAAAAAATGCTAGGGTCGGTCCTTTTTTGAATCTAGGGTCGGGTTGCCTGAAACACACCTTTTTTTATTTTGGCCTGACTAATGGCATTACGGTGCCCCTACATGGGTAAAATTCGACACGTGCGACACGGCCCTTTTAAAAATCGACGGACACAGAAAATTTTGAGATAAAAATCGACCCACAGAGTGTTTTCTCTGAGTCCCTATATACTTAAAAAGTGACGCAGTGACACGCTGTTTCCTCTAAAAAGTGACACAGTGACACGGCCATAAATCTCGGTACCCATGTAGAGGCACATTACGCATTACTGCATTATGCCAACCTCAAAGGGTTAAGTACATGTTTAATGTTACAAGATGATTCCTCCCCAGTTGGTACAGAAGAAGTTTGAGGAGCTGCAGATGGCGGTGGAGGCCGGGTCAGAACGCTTCGCTCAGTGTGAGTACCTGGCCATGGACCTGGTCGACAACAAGAGCCGCTACTCCACCGAGATACTCGACAGGCAGGAGCAACTCAGGTAGGCACCATAGAGACTGGCATATAGTGTAATATAATACAGTACATGCAGTATGGTATAGTGTACAATCCCGGGTGTACAATAGCCATATCTATGTGTGATATAATACTGTATAGTATAATGTAATGTGATATCATGAGAGAGAGATATACTCATCCCTACTAACTCAGATAGCGATGGATCACTTGAGGTTCTGTTTTCTTCCCCAGTTAGTTACCAACCTTAGTCCTGGTAGATGTATATTGTACGGTGTATTTTAGAAGTGGGTGCCTACATAGGCAACAATAGACAATAGAAGATACAGTATGAATATGCAATCACCCCTCAATACATGAAAAGGATAATGTATAATAAATGTCTGTTTATGTGTGATGTTAAGGGAGTGATTATTTTTCATCAACAGGGGGGGGGGGGGTTGGTTTGGGGGGGGGTCAAATTTTTTTTACCTGGTTTGGGCCAAAAAGCCCGCGCGTTACTGTGCTTCAAAGGGCCTGCGTGCGCGCCGATTTGTTAAAAAATGATCACTCCCTAATCTTAAACCTTTACCAAACAGGTCCATGTGGCATGAGTTCTCTGGTGCCGTGAGTAAGCAGCAGCGTAACTTGTCTGAGATCCATGGCTTTTGTTGTGGTGTGGAGGATACACGGTACGGCATTCAGGAGATGTACCACGCCCTCCCAGAGGACCTGGGTAGGAACCTGGAACAGGTCCAGAACTACCAGAAGGATCGTGAGACATTTAACCGTGGACTCATCAGCATGAGGGCGCAAGTAAGTCAACTACATTTAAAGCATCACGATCTACTATTGAATGCTACATGAATGCTGCACTGGTGAGTTACTCACCAGGGCTGCATTTATGGATCCTGATGACCAAGGTTAAATACTGTAAAAACCTTTATCATACACTGACCTACCATAAGGACAAATGTGACTTTGAGGGAAAAGATTGGCTAATACAGAAACTTTAATAGAAACTGATGAGTTGTACAAACAACTCTGTGTTAGTGATGATTAACCAAATAAATGTGAGAAGTGGGCTATTGTGGGTTTCAGTCATACAAGTCCAAGTAAACCAAAGCTTGATCAAATCACATGGGTGAGTATGAAAACTTTATACAAGTGTGCATTATGTGTGTTAGGCAAAAAAAAAGAAGGTTTGTTTCAGGTCACCCGACCGACCCTATCAAAACGGCCGACCCTACGTAGTTTTATGCAATTTTGAAGACATTTTTGTATTTTTACCCTTTTTTGGTCAATTTTAGGGTCTTCGGAGAGGCGGGCCAGTACATTCATGTTTAAAAAAAAAAAGTTTAAAAAAAAATCCGACCTACCGACCCTACATTTTCATGGCATGTTACCTGAAACAAACCTTTTTTTTTGGCCTTATCAGATTAAAGACAAGGTGACCAGCTTGCTGCACCTGCGTGAGCGGCTGCAGTGCATGTGGCAGGAGAGGAGTGAGTACCTCCAGCAGCTGCACACCCAACACACCTTACTCCATGAGGCTGACCAACCGGGGAACCTCCAACAGCTGCACACCCAACACACCTTACTCCATGAGGCTGACCAACCGGGGAACCTCCAACAGCTGCACACCCAACACACCTTACTCCATGAGGCTGACCAACCAGGGAACCTCCAACAGCTGCACACCCAACACACCTTACTCCATGAGGCTGACCAACCAGGGAACCTCCAACAGCTGCACACCCAACACACCTTACTCCATGAGGCTCACCAACCAGGGAACCTCCAACAGCTGCACACCCAACACACCTTACTCCATGAGGCTCACCAACCAGGGAACCTCCAACAGCTGCACACCCAACACACCTTACTCCATGAGGCTCAGCAACCGGGGAACCTCCAACAGCTGCACACCCAACACACCTTACTCCATGAGGCTCAGCAACCGGGGAACCTCCAACAGCTGCACACCCAACACACCTTACTCCATGAGGCTCACCAACCAGGGAACCTCCAACAGCTGCACACCCAACACACCTTACTCCATGAGGCTCAGCAACCGGGGAACCTCCAACAGCTGCACACCCAACACACCTTACTCCATGAGGCTCACCAACCAGGGAACCTCTCCACCACTCAGGAGGTAAGTCAAAGTACACGCCTTTATACCAGCAATTGTCCTTTATACATGATTATCCATATATCATATTACAAACATGATTGGTTTGTTTGAGCTGTTAGAGAAAACGATTAAGGACTTGTACTTGTCTATCATGTGTACTGAGGCAAACAAGAATACTAAGGTTTAAAACATTGTAGCAGTGACATTAAAATACGCAGCTCCAACCATTACTCATATGTTATATTTTACTTACAGATGGATGAGAACGGTGTCCAGACTGCTAAAAAGGTCAAGCAGAAGAAGACTGAGGAGGAGAGGATACTGTCACATCGTGCCAGCCAGGCGGCTTACCATAAACGTATGAAGCACAACAAGGCCTACAAGGCCAATAAGAAGGAGTACAATGATGTAAGTATACCTTATTTGTACAAGGGAGTTTCGTTTTAGATGATTCATAAGATGCACCCATACTACTCATACTTAAACACAATATATCTGCCCACATTCTACTGGTATTAGTCTTTTAAAAATTAATCCACATATTATATTACAAACCTGACATTAATAATAAGTTGAACAAAACTAAGATGAGAGGTTAATCATGTTCTATTACTTGCAGTATTATAATGCCATCCAGCGAGTCAAAGTTGGTGAGATGGCGCCGGAGAAGGCCAGTCAGCACCGTGCCCTGAAGAGGAAGGGCAACTTACGCCGCTACCATTTAAAGCAAGGTGTGAGATACTTCTTTAGTTAAACACAGCAGCATACCATGTAATTCCCCTTAGTACTAATGTTCTTGATACCCACACAGAGGTATGTGTTGCTACAGCTGATAGCTACATACGTATTATGTCCATAGCCATTCCAATTGCTGCTGATAGAACGCCTGTCTTGATAAAAAGTAATTCTGCTAAAGCTGATAATGGTTTATTCAATGGTATTCATCCTATATTTGTCAGAGAAGCAGAAGAGAAGGAGGGCATCAGCTGCCACAGCCGAGGCGGCGCAGACCCCTCCCCCAGCCGAGGCGTCCCGCAGCCGAGGCGGCGCAGACCCCTCCAGCCACCGAGGCGGCGCAGACCCCTCCCGCAGCCGAGGCAGCACCGGCCCCTCCCACAGCCGAGGCGGTGCCGACCCCTCCAGCCACCGAGGCGGCGCCCGCCCCTCCCGCAGCCGAGGCGGCACCGGCACCTCCCACAGCCGAGGCAGCACCTACCCCTCCCGCAGCCGAGGCGGTGCCGACCCCTCCCGCAGCCGAGGCGGTGCCGACCCCTCCCGCAGCCGAGGCGGCGCCCGCCCCTCCCGCAGCCGAGGCGACGCCTACCCCTCCCACAGCCGAGGCAGTGCCGACCCCTCCCGCAGCCGAGGCGGCGCCCGCCCCTCCCGCAGCCGAGGCGACGCCTACCCCTCCCACAGCCGAGGCAGTGCCGACCCCTCCAGCCACCGAGGCGGTGCCGACCCCTCCCGCAGCCGAGGCGGCGCCCGCCCCTCCCGCAGCCGAGGCGGCACCGGCACCTCCCGCAGCCGAGGCGACGCCTACCCCTCCCCCAGCCGAGGCGGTGCCGACCCCTCCCACAACCGAGGGGGTGTCGACCCCTCCAGTCACCGAGGCGGTGCCACCACCTCCCGCAGCTGAGGCGGTGCCGACCCCTCCCGCAGCCGAGGCGGCGCAGACCCCTCCGACATCTAACGCAGCTGAAGAACGGGCGACTCCAGCAGAACATTAGTAAACATCTCATAACTAATCATTGCACTGTCCTCTCAACAGAGCTGGATAATTGGGGGAAGTGAGTAATAGTAACCAAGTCTCTGCCTGTTCCTGCTATACAAGTACCGTACAGAGACTTGTGGAGGAACACTTTTGATTCATCTTTGTGGTAGCTCCATCTACTGCTTCTACAATCTTGGGAATTCTAGTAGAAATCATAGGATCATCTTTACTCATACATCACATATAGCCATTCCATACATTGTACTGTCTATTCCATATACTTCCTTCTCTACATACATCATCATTTAGATCTATCCTTGATGCAGTATACTGCATGCTGTACATGTAAAAGGCATCCATTTCTTAGGACCCAGATATGGCTGTTCTCTGCAGCTGAAAAGTGTGGAAGTGTTATCTATGCCAGGTCAGGCTGGATTAGGGGAAGGGTAGGGAATTGGTGTTCAGGTTAATTAGGTATCAATATAATGTCAAGTTGTCTCTCTACACTGCGGTCTGTAAGCTAGCAGATATGTTCATGTAAAGGGAACCATGATGAGCATGAATCAAAAACAAACCGTCCTATGCTATGTTAAGAGGCAAGGTTTATTTGCAATATTGGGATACAACACAACTCTGTCATGTATCAAGTTACATCAATAATGCATACATTGTTTATATGATACTCTCAGGTTGTTTTATGAATCAATCCTGCCTGATTATTTTGCAGGCAAGAGGCTCAATATATACTCAAAATATCATGAAAAGGAGTATTTATTTTCTTCTTAGTTTATCATATTATATTTCGTACATAATTTTGACGAGGGCATGTCATTCAATATTATACCAGAAAACATATGTATGATGTGCCAACAATAAATATGTTTGAAATTGAATTGAATTGACTACTGTTACTGTGTTATCAACCTTAGCAGAAATTAAAGATTATCATTAGGATAGGACTGATAATATGTCTTAGTTCATCCTGCAATCTACCAACAATAAAACTAAATTTAGGAACAACATTTTCTGTATTACCAGTTTAGTGCAATAATGTATATGAAAGTAAAGCTAGTATTTTGGAAATGGCAAAGGTTATGACCTAAATTTTGATTCATCAAGTGTTCGTGTGGGTTTTTTTTGTGACTCAGATGAGAAAAGAATACATTCTTGTCACCTTAGTAAAATGTCATTAGGATATGAATCCCACGCAGGTGTTATCTGATGGCCTTGTTTAACCCCTAAAGGATGCAATAATACCTTTATGCACTATGTCCTTAAAGGGTTAGGACCAGACGACAGATTCCAATAACTCACACTGGTGGCCCTACAGTATGAGTCACTCTGTACATATATACCATTATGTTACCGCTCTACATCTGAATACCCACACTGGGTTATGTATGTCATTATGCTACCACTGATATAATGTAACTCACCTCAGTAGAAGAGAGACTGTTGCTAATTCTAGCCATGCAGTGTTTTCACACCTACCTGCGTTGTGAAAATTAACACTGGTGTAAATAACAGCTCTGGGGAGGGTTTTCCTCCATTTACCGTCTGTTTGGGGAATTTCACCCATTATTGGTTAGGAAGTATGGCAAAAGGTGGTAAAACATGGTGTATTAGCAACCCATCAGGGAAAGGAAGAATTAAGTTCCCAAATTTGTAAAGTAGCAGAAAGCTGAATCTTCCTATATTCTACTTGGGAAAATAGGGCAAATACCAATTCAACAGCTTTTTATGGCTGTAACTTGGCACTAAAAACATGGCAAAGTGGTTGACTCAATGCACATGGCCGACTCAAAGACAGTTTACCCTATGTCATTATGCTACAGCTGATAATATGTTAGTTATCTCAGTAGAATACCCACACTGGTGTGTGTATGTCATTATGCTACGGCTGATAATAAGAAGGAGGGAAATTTGCCTTGAAGAAGGAGGGAAATTTGCGCCTCTACCATTAGAAGAAAGGTGTGTGGTTACGAAATGTTAACTTTTGTAGCAATACATTAGCATAGCCAGACATATTAGGCTGTGTCTCACGACCTTGAGCCAATGTTTTTGTCTCTGACCGGGTGCCGTCTCTGACCAGGTGCCGTCTCTGACTGGGTGCCGTCTCTGACCGGATGTCACTTTGGGAGTTTAGTTATGTTCTACCAACAGCAGGAGGCTAATAGTAATTACATAAGAGCTGCCATAACGTTTTTACATTATATATATGGGTATAGGTTAACATTTAAAAAACATGTTTTTCTGACACCAGGTCAGAGACGGCATCCAGTCAGAGACGGCACCCGGTCAGAGACGGCACCCGGTCAGAGACAAAAACATTGGCTCAAGGTCGTGAGACACAGCCATAATATGTTGTTATGGTCTGAGATAGTTCCTTCTTGTCATAGTAGATTATGTTGTTGGCCTATGGCTGATACTAAGTAATTCACCTTAGTAGAAATGTTCTGATTACCTACAAAGCTGATAGATAGATATTTACATACAAAGCTGTTCTAACTGCTGCTGATGTAAATGCATTCACTTTCTCCGAGATGGGAAGGTCCCATACATGTCTCATTACTATATTAGCACCCTCCCACTCAAACCCTAACATAGGGGAGGGTGATGCCCACAGAAAGGCATTGAACCCTTGGGAAATTTTGTGAGCCAGCTCTTCCTATAGGGCACCTCCCCTCCCCCTCTCCCAATAAATCAAATTTATCAAAATGAGATGGTCTGATGCATGAATGCAGTATTGGGCAGGGAACTGTGGCTTCAGGTGGAGACATGTGTATAAGAAATAGTTATCTCAATAACAGTTGTCAGGCTACAGTAATAATGGTATCCAATGTTAATCAGCTTATGTGTTAATAGGCCATGATATCAACATATAAAGCTATTTGACAACTCAACCCACTCACAGTGTATTGGCCCAGCTTTACCACTAGCCATTTTGGATACAAAGTTGTCCAGTTAACTGAAAAAGAAATCAAAACAAATTAATGGTCAATAAAATTAGATTGTTGTACTATAGATTCAAGTAATGAGTCTATACCTTACAGCTGCCAATGGCAAACCTTCAAGGCACAGGAAAATCAAGGTGACTGCTGCACATCGGAAAAGGCAGATTTCTGATGACAAGACTGACACTTTGGAGCGGAAGAGACCAAGGGCAGAGGCACCTGAAGCAGCACATCCCATAGCTGAGGCAGCACTAGCACCTTTACAGCTGGGGCACATGCAGAACCAGCTCTTCCAAATGTTCACCTGTAAAGAGTTTTCCCCATGGGTCCTGGTCTGTTCTCTGCTGTACAGCTACGGTATTGCCCCCAGTGGCCGGCAGGGATATGGCAGAGACTTGTGGAGGAAAACTCTTGATTCAGCTCTAGTAATCCCAAATGCTGCTCTTATAGACCTAAGTAGGAAGCCTAGAATAGCTGCTTAAATATGCCTTTAGGCCATGGCTAAAGACATGTCACTTGTGATTTAGTTGATATGTCAGCATATTTAGGATGCTACGGCTGATACATATAATGTAACTCATCTCATTAGAAATACTCAAATAGAAATATTTGTCATTATGCTACGGCTAAAATGGTGTAACTAATCTCAGTGCAAATACCTATTAAAGGACTCTCCAACATTCCATCTCTGTTGGACAATGGCTCTTATGGTTGCTGCAGCTTGGGAAGTGGTCACAGCTCCCGTCTCTGCATTGAGCCGTGTTGCCAGATATCCAGGCTACATGTCAGTGTTTACGGTTTTGCTATAAAACTATTATTTATGATTTTACTGAGCACACCCACCACAAAGTTAGCTCAAAAGTCTTAAATCTTGTTCATTTTTATCACCTCTGTCACCCATGTTTTGTCACCATGGCAAAGGACTGTGTTTATCATCAGTGATGACATTTTAGCAGCAACCCCTTACTCTGGGCTATGTGCCAGCTTTTACGGCTAATCACTCGGGCTATTTTTGAGCTTTCTGTGAACTTGATTGCATGCCATATGCCGCACTGAATCTGGCTGGTAGCACATCAAGTGAAGGTGCAGCAACTCTAAACTTAAAGATATAAAATGCACTATGTTCCTTTGTAGTAATAGCTAACCTGTAGGGTCGGCATGATGCTCAAATGCAGCCTTGGCGTAACTCGCCAGTGCTTCATTCAAGCATGGTGTCAAAACAGTCTGAAGGGGCTGTCTTGGCGGGGTTACTCACTGGTGCTGCATTGGTGCATCACCTTATAGTGACATGCCGTTCTCAAACATATAATGTATACCACTGATGCTCATGCAGCCACATGTGGTACAGAATAATCCAGCATATTATCCATAATATGTACTTGTTGTTGTTACACATCTGGTTATATTGTATAAATTAACTACCGTTAAAAGCCCTCCTGCGACAAATTTATTTTAACGTATTTTAAATTATATACAAAGTCGGTATTCAATACTAACACAGAGGTATATGTCATTATGCTGAGGCGGATATAATGTAATTCATGTCAGCAGAAAGACTCACACAGAGGGATATGATGTCATTATGCTACGGCTAATGTAGTGTTAATCATCTCAGTAGAAACACTCACAGAGGTTTGTGATGTCATTATGCTAGGGCTAATATGCTGTAACTCATCCTAGTAGAAACACTCACACAGAGGCATATGTCATTATACTAGGGCTAATTTATCTCAGAACAAATACCCACACAGAGGTATATGATGTCATTATGCTATGGCTGATATATGTAATTCATCTCTTTGGAAATACTCACATAGAGGGATGTTTAATTATGCTACGGCTGATATAATATAATTTATGGCATGAGAAACACTCACAGAGGTATGTGATGTCATTATGCTACGGCTGATATAATGTAATTTATGGCATGAGAAACACTCACAGAGGTATATGATGTCATTATGCTATGGCTGGTATAGTGTAATTCATCCCAGTAGAAACACTCACACAGAGGGATCTGATGTTGTTATGCTATGGCTGATATAGTGTAATTCATCCCGGTAGAAACACTCACACAGAGGGATCTGATGTTGTTATGCTATGGCTGATATAGTGTAATTCATCTCAGTAGATATACTCACACAGAGGTCTAATGTCATCAGAGTGTAGGATTTCAGTGTTATTTTTGAAGTTGATATCAAAAGCTCACCAAAAGGTTGTTTCTACACTTGAACAGGTCCCGGCAACTCCGGTCTCTTATTACATGGCTCAGTCTAGGGGCGCCCTCATGACGGAGGACGCCCAGGGTGTGAGCTATAGCAGCGTCTTAGTGTATCACTGCCATCTAAGAGTTATACTGTAAACGTACATATTTTCGCTGGTACAAATTTTCGCGGATTTGCTTTGAAATACAATTTCGCTGGGATTTAAATTCGCTGATATGTAGACAGGATCGGTAAAACTGACTTTGGGGCGTCCGTATCTGGTATCAATTTTTAAGTATCAGGCTGCAGGCCCTTATAGGGCCGATGCCTGATACTTAAAAATTGATACCTGATACGGATCCCCGAAAAGTCAGTTTTACCGATCCTGTACTTATTATTAAATGACTCCTCGGTGAGAAAATAGACATTTTGTGTGTGTTTACCCCCTGAATTGAAGCAGACGGTGGCCATAGCACTTCTAGTCTTCTAATACTACACAGAAAGAAAAGAGTTCCCCCCTCTAGACATGCATATTCCCTTTATCTATACAATTTGGGCTTGATGCTCGATTCAAATATGTAAATTATTAAATAATTAAGAAGATTAAACCATAATCTGCTCAGAATACCCGAAATATAACCCTGTTTTTTCAAAGATTTCCACCACCACTGCGCCTCGCAGCATGCAGACACTGCAGTGACACGCTTGATTAGGAGGTGGGTGTGGGGGGGGGGGGGAGTGTAGAGGGCACTGGGTGGGTGCTTGGGGGACCAGGGTAGCGTAGTAGAAAGTGGATTGACCAGACCTACTTTGCCACATGCTGGCACACTTGACCTTCATAGACAGTGCCAGATGATAGGGGGAGGGGGGGGGGTAATTAGCAGCACCCCGCTGAGTGTAGACCCCGTGATATACACTGACAGGGTGGGGGGGGGGGGCACTCATGCTCAGGCTCAGCCGTCATGCAACTATTATAACTACATGTAGTAATGTGCGCCCCCCCTCTCCCAGGCACTGCTGACGTGTAGTCTACTCCGCTCATAGTGTTTAGCTATTGGTGTGTGTGTGTGTGTGTGGGGAGGGGGGGGTGCTTACTGAGACGACAGCCTAATGAAAGTCAATCAAAACATCAACAATAGCATATTCATACGCCAGTGCTAAGGCCGGAAGCCACCTGATACGGGACACCTGATACAAAGCCCATTTGACAGGAAGTAGACTGATACGTTACTGCTTCTGTAAGGCTATGGGATCTCGTATTTAACCAAAACCATTTAATAATAATGAAATATAACAGTTATATAGCTATATTGGATAAATTTTCGCTCTGTACATATTTTCACGGATTTTAAAATCCGTGAAATCCGCGAAAATATGTACAGCGCGAAATAAAATACGTTTACAGTATTAGAAAACATGAAATTTACACATGTTATTGTCTTTTCGGATTCTAAAAATTAGAGGCAACAGAAACCCAAACATGTAGTATTCATACTGCTGCTTTTTAATGCGTTTGAAACATATTCAGAATGGGCAAAATGGCCTTTTTTGGTGAGATTCATTGGATATTCATGCAATGTGCAACTATAACTCAATTATGATTTTATTGGCAACTTTTGGAAAAAATTAACTCATATGAAAAGATAGTTACATTATGTCCTCAAGGTGAATCCAAAAGATGTAAGGTCCCCTTACTGGAGCAACTGAGGAATATTAGTAGTATTGTATGTATCGGAACGGGACTATAGTTAAGTACTGTTTATTACTCAATCGACCTGCAGCCAATCAGAGGCCTCCATTTGGTCACGTGACCGGAAGTGACCTACTTAGGGGATTAGTGGTGAGGTCACGTGACCTAGTTAGCCAATCAGAGGCCGCCATTTGGTCACGTGACCGGAAGTGAGGTCATATGACCTACTTATGGACCGGAAGTGACGTCATATGACCTACTTAGGGGACCGGAAGTGACCTACTTTAGGATCACGTGACCGGAAGTGACCTGATGAGTCACGTGACCGGAAGTGACGTCACATGACCTAATGGCCAACCGGAAGTGAGTGACCTGATTGAGGATCACGTGACCGAAAGTGACCTGATTGATCACGTGACCGGAAGAAGAAGAAGAAGAAGAAGTGACGTCACGCGACTTAATGAAGAGATGAGCGTCTTTAAGGGGTCACGCGCTTTAAAATGTGATATCTTTTTTTTTGGAGGAGGAGGAGGAGGAGGAGGAGGAGGAGGAGGAGGCGAGTCTCTTATTTTTTTCGGTAAACTAATAAAAAACACTACGATATAAGTTTTTTTTTTTTTTCATTTTTTATTGTTTTACGAGCGACTGGAAGTGACTTATTGAACTAGGTAGAAGCGTTCTTTAGAGTGTATAAGGGGGGGGAGGGAAGGGGAGGGGAGGGGAGGGGAGGGGAGGGGGGCCCTTTTAAGATGCATGGGGAGGGGGGCGCTTTTAGGATGCATGGGGCGAGTGGTGGGGGGGGGGGAGGGGGGGAGGGGGGAGGGGGGCACTCTAGGGGGGTGGGGGGGCACTCTAAGGGGCGTTTGTCTCTTTTAAGAAAAAAAGAAAAGAAAAAGATTTCAATCGAGAGACACGCTTCTTCCTCTCGAGAGGAAGAAGCGTGTCTCTTCGTTTTTTTTGTTTAAGAAGTGAGAGTCTTTAGGATCACGCGACTGGAAGTGACTTGATGAAGCATGTGACTAGAAGTGACGACGTCACATGCTTTAATGAAGCGATCAGCTGTGACTAGCGGCGGCGGCAGTGGCGGCGGCGGTGGTGCTGGTGGTGGTGGTAGTATACGTTACTGTGGTCAGAGTTGATATGGTTTTTTTCCAACAGAAATCAGAGCTTTTATACAGAGGGAGTTTAATCCTATTTCCAACAGCACTCCAGCTGTCTAGCAGCTGCTCCGCTCCTTAAGAGCTTCTTAAGAGCTTAGATGACGAGGGGTATGTCATCGCCATCTGTGGAAGCCAGCTGAAAATGGTGTTTTTTCCTTATCCATAGCTTTACCTCCTACCCCCTACCTGAGGACGACTCTCTCCCCCTTTAGCATTCATTGTAACAAACGTCAGAGGTCAGGTGAAAATCGGATTTTCATGCACAGCCTTAGTCAGCTGTCACCCCTATTGAACTAGCCGGCCGCCGCCGGCCGGTCTACTCACCACGGCAGGAGGCGGTGATTTTTTTTGTTTTACACTTAAGTCGCTCACCACATGCACACGACTCTACTCACAGACAGACACACCCGTCTTAGGGGGTCCTGCTTCACACCACACGCTTCCTGTAGTTTTTTTGTATACACACTCTAAGCTCATGACTGCTTAATCCTTTATACAGCTACAGCTAATGCGCGTTGAATTAGCACAGTCGGTACACTGCCCGCTCATGGCAGTCGATCTCTCAAAAAAGGGGGGAAAGAGATCCAGCTGAAAACGTCATGACTTATGTCTTTTGTTTCTCTTTGTGAATGTCCGCCGGTCAGCCGGCGGCAGCAACTGCTTAATCCTTTATACAGCTAACGCACGTTGAATTGCTGAACAAGGCAGTAAGTAGCTTAGCTCATGTCAGTCGATCTCTCAAAGGGGAGGGGGAAAGGGATCCAGCTGAAAACGTCATACCTTAAGTCTTTTTGTTTCTCTTTGTGAATGGCCGCTGGTCAGCCGGCGGCAGCTGAACAGAGCCGTAAGTAGCTTAGCTCTAGAAGCGAGAAGGAGTATATAAGGAGGCTGGAAACACCCATTCACTCACTCAGTCTTTTGCTGCTCTCTACAGTCACCACCATGAGCAAAACACAACAACTAGTGTCGTCCAAAGATCTAATCGAGTTCGAGAACAAGAAGAGTACGCAGAACGGTGATCGTTTAGCGTTAGCGTCTCCTCTTGCTACTGAAATTGAGACTACCGCCGCAACCGCTTGGTCTTATCACCCTCCCGCTGTAGCGAGCGCACGCAGCAGTAGTAGTGGTAGTAGTAGTCGTCGTGGTAGCGACGTTGTTACACTCGCGACGGTTGTTACTGCTAAGCACGCTGCTGCTGCTGCTACTGCTGCACCTGCTGCGGCTGCTGGTGATCTTCGTGCTGCTAGTGCTGCTGCTGTTGCTGCTGCTGCTGCGCCTGCTACTGCTGCGCCTGCTACTGCTGCGCCTGCTGCGGCTGCTGGTGATCTTCGTGCTGCTAGTGCTGCTGCTGCTGCTGCTGCTGCTGCGCCTGCTACTGCTGCGCCTGCTACTGCTGCGCCTGCTGAAGCTGCTGCGCCTGCTGCTGCTGTGCCTGCTACTGCTGCGCCTGCTACTGCTGCACCTGCTGCTGCTGCTGCTGCTACACCTCTTGCTGCGACTGCCGCTACTAGTACTGACACGCAGCACGTTGCACAGAACCTCTCCACCGCTACATCAACCGACGCCATCAACGCCGCTCGCGCTGAGACTTACAGCTATTCGGACACTCAGCCCCAGCAGCGCGTAGTAGACATACATGCCCTAAAGCAACAGGGTGAGACAGAGAACGACGCTGACGACGAGGCGTACAAAGAACCCGAAGGGCTACGGGCGCACAGTCCGTTTTTCGACCTCATTTCCACTGGTAGCGCGTCCGGTCCGTGGCGACTGCCCTCACCAATACCTTACGAAGTCCTGTGGTTGCCCTGTTCCGACAACGAGTCGTCAGATACCAGCGCAGACGCTGCTCTTGTTATTAGTTGTGCTGCAGTAGTACCTGTATCATCATACTTCAAAGCAGAGCCGTTAGGATACTTGTCAGACGCTATGCTACTGAAAATAAGTAGTAAGTTGCCGACATCAGATTACATACGGTTAGGTTCATACCTTGAAGTGAACTTGAAGGATATGGGATATCTCAGTTGTGAGACAAGTGTCATAACTCAAGCTAGAGAAATGTTCACTACTTGGTACCAGAAAAGTTGTACTACTAAGTGGAAGGACCTAGCCGCCGCCTTGGAAGAATCTTACCGTATGGACCTCATCAAATTCTCACGTGAGTACATGGACAAGCATGACATGTGGGATGGCTTAGAGAGTGGAGACATGGAGTGGAAAGTGCAGAAATATTTCTCTCTTTTAGCTGAGCTCTGCCCTAGAGACTGGAAGACCATAGGGATCTACTTAGGGTTGACTTCTCATGAAATAGCTTTCATCTCTCAACCTGTGCCTTCTGACAGGACTGTGAAGAACCCTGTCTATGAAGTGCTGAGAGCTTGGAAGTACAACGAGACGTCTGAGCCTATGGCTCTGATGAAAGTGTTGCAAGACGACATGGGTCGCAGCGACGTCGCAATGTATGTTCAAGGGTTGTATGCAGCTGTACCCAAAGACATAAAAGTGAGCTGTGACACTCCAGTGTTGACCACTCTTGTCTGATCCCTGCAGTAAGATGGTCATCTGTTGAATTCGATCCTAGACTACAGTCACCTTTCACAATGCTAATAGTATCGTGTGGTAAGAGGTGTCTAGTATTCGAAGTGATAAATAACGTTTTATTTTTTTTAATAATTGGTAAATAAGTGAAAAAAACAAAAAAAAGAAAAACATGCCGCAGGACGTTTGCGAAAAGTGTTTCAAAATTTTTAAAAGACCGTACAATCACGAGTGACCCGTAGAAAAATGAAGAACAATACTTAAGTTTTGCCCTCTATGCAGCGATGTCGATTGCTGAAAAGATCACCTGTCGACGCGAATCTCTGGACGAGGTGACTATCCCTCCACGTACATGCGGTGTACCGAACGGTGAGGAAACGTCCACGGCGAATTGGCCTGCAATACGAACGAGTGTCAGGATGCACGGGACTCGCGTGAGTGTAACAAACGTCAAACTACCAACCGGCGAGTTGAGTGACGCTGTAGATACTATGCGTCGTAATCTGCTTCACACAATGATAAAAAGCGAGTTTCTCGGTAGGCTTACTCTTACAACACAGAGAAGACAAGAACATACTGCGCTACTTTCACGTCTCCCAGAACAACGCAACTCTCATTACAACCGCTCCCTACTATAACTAATTTTAGAAACTTTGGAAGAGCTCCTCTCAAAGATGGAAAACACCGTCGCTTGCGAAGAAGTACGGAAACTTTGCGACGCTGACACCAAGCGGTGCGCTCTTTTTCCTACTAATTTTGAACATTTGCGTTTACATGGGACCTGGAGGTTTTCCCATAGGCGGTAGGAACAGGCAGGACGGTCGAATTGGAAAGAGAAGCCTTGTGTTAGATTTTCCCAACAATGACAACCTCTGCGTCTTCCGCCACATTTCCTTTCACTTATACAACACCAGCAAGCGCGCTTCAAATTTGTTACGTCAGTTCTGTCCCGCTGCCACACGTGAAACTTTTCCTCCCGACGGACATTCCAGAATCTACCCTTACAACATTACCTTCGATTTCGAAGCTTTCTTCAGACCGTGCAGAGAACCGTCGACTGAACACGTGTCCCTGCTGTAGGATCACGTCCCTTTGTCGGCTAGCGTCACATCCGACTTTCTGGGGTAGGAGGGGACGGTGTACCTCAGAGAATCCGACGCAGATTCCGACCCCTTGTTAGACCGAGTTTAAAATCACATAAACGAGAACGCCAAAGTCATCGAGAAAGCTGTGCTAGAACTTTACCGACCAACGTTAGCGAAGTTACATGTGGCGATAGGTGAAGCTCTCCTGCTAGAAGAAGCGACATTCACCCCTTCTCCAGGCGGCTTCGCTGCAGCTCACACCAGACAACCGTTAGTTCAACTGAAGAAGCAGCTTCTGAGATACATCCGTCAAGCTCCAGTCGTGAGCTTCAACACGGAGCGTTACGACTTGAACCTGATCAAAAATACGCCTTCACTCGTTCTTTGCCTCCGGAGACCGAAGAAACCAACAATTCAGCGTCATAAAGAGAAGCAATCAATACTTGACGGTTTACACACAGTTTTCTTGGACATAGTAGTCAACTATTTGGCACTTGGTTACAGCTACGCGAATTATTTGCGAGCTTTCACCAGAAACGAAGAGAAAAGTCGCTTTCCTTACGAATGGATGACGTATACCAAGAAACTGGTAAACAGAACCCTGCCACCGAGATCGGCTTTTGACAGCGAACTGACGGGCGTCAAAATGGCCGAAATCCGACTACGCCACATGTCAGAAAGTTTAGTACGACAAGAAGATGCAAACTATGAGAGATTACTTGATCCACTACAACAACGAAGACGTCAAACTTTTCATTAAGCTTTTTGAAAAAATCACGCTAATTTTTTCCAAGATCGCAGCATTGTCATGTTGAAAGACGAGATCTCTCTCGCCAGTTTGACTTTACAAGTCCTCTTCCAAAACCTATAAGCTGTGTTCACAACGTTCCCTCCCTTCGACGCCGTCCTCCACGCTCTGATCAAAGAAAATCTAGTCGGTGGTCCTTCCATCATCTTCCATAGATTTCACGAGAAGGAGTGTATAGGTGTCTTATAAGTCAGCAGAGGGTGAATACTAGTGAAAAGGGAAGGCAGGTGTGCAAGTAGCTTTTCTAACAGACACGTGTGTGAACTAAGCTGCTTAAGTCTAAAGCCACCTGCGGTAGAAGCTCTGTACTGAGAGAGTCTTTTCAGCCGTTTAAGAGGCTTATCTAGGCCAGGGTACATAAGGAGTGAAACGACGCTCTCACCAGTCACACTTTCTCCACCCGCCCTTCATCTTCGTAGCATCGGCCACTCTACGCTCGCTCAGCACGTTACGATGAGTAGTTCTGCTATTTTCTTTATTTATGAAAGTGTTGACGCTACAGAGCATCGAAACCCTCTCGAAATGAGTCCAAGAAAGAAAAAGCAACTCCCACTTGAAGCAAGAAGAGAAACAGTGCCCTATGATGCATGTGAGGTAAAGAAACATTGGAAGGACGTCACCAAGGAGCAATGGATAGAAGCATGCTTCAACTTCATCGGAACAGTAGTTTCATTTGGACAGAGGGAGAAGATTTTGTTAGAGCTATTTTTCTTAGCTCCGTATACTTGGCCTGACTGTGGTGAAATTCCTTCAAGTTTGTCAGTCTTCGCCATACAAGTTATCAACTCCTTGAAGGAGCTTCGATATATGCAAGGCACTCAGGAGGAGATTGTCAAGAAAATGACGGAATTCGAAACAGGCGAAGACACAATATGGTGCGAGGAGACGACATATGCGGACGATGATCTGGAGTCCATCATTTGTAGCCCGTTGGAACATTATGTTAAAGACTTTGAGGACATGCTAGACAGCACTGAGATGAACCCGAAAGAGAGATCCCTTACTGCACAGAAAGAGGCCAAAGCTGTGTTGGAAAAGCACAAGTTTGGTCAAGGATTCACTCTTCAAAGCAGCTGTGTGAGTGTGATAAAAAGTCTTGTGTTGAAACATTCAGACATGAAGTTTTCGCGTGCTGTCGACACACTTCCTTTGCCTGAACTGATGATGAACATGATCGACCCCATCGTACCAACACGTTTCGACTCTGCCAATTGTCCCATGTATAAAATGGTTTCAAGTTTTGCCCGTGGCCGATGGCTAAACGATCCACTGAAGTCAGAAAACCTCCTTGATTTAATCAACTGACTAAATGTATTTTCTCATACTAGTATTAGTAGCATTAGTAATAGCGGCTACTCAGTCTCGTGCAGCACAAGCAGCAGCATCTGTCAGCAGCATCCGTGACATCGTCAGCAGCAGCAGCAGCTGCACAAGCAGCACAAGCAGCCACATCTGTCAACAGTATCCGTGACATCGTCAGCAGCTGCAGCAGCTGCACGAGCAGCGCAAGCAGCACAAGCAGTAGCATCTGTCAGCGGAATCCGTGACAACGTCAGCAGCCGCAGCAGCGGCTGCACGCGCAGCACAAGCAGCAGCATCTGTCAACAGCATCCGTGACAGCGTCAGCAACTACAGCAGCTGCAGCTGTCAGCAGCTGCAGCAGCTGCACGAGCTGCACAAGCAGCAGCAGCAGCAGCAGTAGTGTAGACTGCTAAATTCGAGATGACGTCATGTCTGTTTCTTAGCATCGACATTCGACATGAGACCTAGTGACATTTGACATGAAGCTTGAAAAACATAGTGACAAGTGACATGAGCAATTCTTAAAATCACCATGAGATATGAGCATAATTAAGCGACATCGACATGTGCTATGGCTATTTTTTTTTAAGACAAACGCCGTAGTCTCCTCATCCAGACCTCCGCTAGTAGCGCTCTATAAGCGCAAGCTGTAGCTGTGAACCCCCTCCTCCCACCGTACACACGGGTAAATATCAGAGTCGGCCAATGTCGCCAATACTACTCTCATACAAGGGTCAGGCGCTGCTGGACTATAATAGATGAGTCAAGGACTATTCTACTGAGGGTCAGGCTACGCCGGACATTCAATAACAAGCTGGACTTTGGCAAATTTGCTTGAAAGTCTGGTCAGCAAGAGTCCAGCATACTCTCCCAAGAGTTCAGCATTGCCAGACTATAGCATGAGGATCCCGCATGGTCAGACTTTCAAGCAAGTTTGCCAAAGTCCAGCTTGTTATTGAATGTCAAGCGTAGCCTGACCCTCACTAGAATAACCCTTGACCCATCTATTATAGTCCAGCAGTGCCTGACCCTTGTCTGAGAGTAGAATTAGCGCTATTAAGTGCCTCTGATATTTGCCTCTGTGTAGTCAAACCTCGCCTGAGAGAGACATACTTCAGAAAGAAACGAAATCAGATTCCGACATCGGTGTGTGACGATCACTTAGAGCTTTTCGTGAAGATAAAACGGAAAAAAGTGCGAAAATGGTGTCCGCCGCCCGGCGGATGTTGTGAGAGACGTTACCTTCACGATCTGAGAACTTCGAGGCTTATGTAAACGGCGTAGGAAGGTGACGGGGTCCTAAGTCTCAACCCTAAGACTTACATTTGCTACGATCGAGTCAGCAGCACCAGTGAAAGAAAATCCCAAAAAAAAGAGATGGCGTGCAAAAAGTGTACAGAAGTAACAAAACCCTAAAGAACCAGTCGTCTTCTTAGATGTTTTCGCAAACGAAAAACTCTCCTTGCGGTAAATAGAAATTTCAAAGTGGTACGAACCAAAAATGGACACTTACACCATAGAGAAAGATGACGTGCGCTACTTGTATTATAAGCGTCGCGTGCATTCTAACGGTGTGACAACAAGTCCTTTAAAAATATGAAAAAAAGTGTGTTATTGATTGATTGAGCGCATCTTTTCAAAAATAGCGTGTTTATTAGAATTGAAAAAAATAAAATAAAAAAATAAATAAAATTATTGTTGTGTTTTATTTTCATACGTCTTCTTTTATTAGTAAGTAAAAAAATTATAACAATTAACTAGCGTGTCCTCTTAAAGTGACACTTCCTCCAGTCGCTGCTGATCGCCTAATTAAAGCATGTGTCGTCGTCACTTCTAGTCACGTGACTCATCAGGTCGCTTCCGGTCACGTGATCCTAAAGTCGATCACTTCCTAAACAAAAAAAATTAAGAGACACATTTCTTCATGACCCAACCAATCAGGGGTCTCCATTTGACCGGAAGTAGTCCCCTCATTTGCATAATGGGTCACTTCCGGTGTACCAGCCAATCAGAAGCCTCTAACTAAGTCAAGGTCACGTGACGTCACTTCCGGTATGCCCTTATATGGACATGTGAAGGTCACATGACGTCACTTCCGGTATGCCCTTATATGGACGTGTGACGTCACTTCCGGTCAAATGGAAGCCTCTGATTGGCTGCGTCATGACCTTGACCTCTAACTAGGTCAAGGTCACGTGACGTCACTTCCGGTATGCCCTTATATGGGCATGTGACGTCACTTCCGGTCAAATGGAGGCTTCTGATTGGCTGCAGGTCGATTGAGTAATAAACAGTAGTTAACTATAGTCCCGTTCCGATACATACTATACTACTAATATTGCATTTAACGATGCTACATAAGTACATGGGTTGGTATGTGCATAGTTGGCGGCAAGTAACCCTGCACCCCCCTGCATAAAGAAACCACATACACTATGTGAAGATGTGCATGCAACACTAGCATCTGTACAAGCCGTCATCGCTCTGCCCCCCCCCCCCCCCACCAAATGGAAAGCTGTGACCAACAGTCGGAGGTGGGGGAGGGGGTGGGGGGTTGGTGTCAAACTGTCCCAGAGAATGAGGGCGGGCCCGGGGGGCGGGCTTTGCAGTTCAGGGCGTCCTATCCTCCTGTCCGTTGCTTAGACCTGTCGAACCTGAAGTGGATACCCTGAATAAAACCTCTGGCAAAGGTCTCTCTGACATTCCATCGCTGTTGCACAATTGCCCTTTTGCTTGCTGCGGCTAGGGAATTGGTCACAGCTCCCGTCTCTGCATAAAGCCCTGTTGTCAGATATCCAGGCGATGAAACTATTATTTATGATTTTACTGAGGGAACTCACCACAAAGTTAGCTCAAAAGTCTTAAACCCTGTCTATTTTCACCACCTCTGTCACCTGTTTTTGTCACCACGGCAAGGGACTGTGTTTATCATCAGTGGGGACATTTTAGCAGCGATCCCCATACTCTGGGCTATGTGCCAGATTTTACGGCTAGTCAATCAGGCTATTTTTGAGCTTTCTGGGAATGTGATTGCATGCCATATGCTACACTGGATGTGGCTGGTAGCACAACGAGTTGTGAATTGAAAGTGCAGCGAGTCTAAACTTAAAAATGCAGTATGTTCCTTTGTAGCCAGTGCTGCATTCATGCATCATACCTAACCCTCATCATACCTTACCAGTGGGGTCAACTTTATGCATGAATGCAGCCCTGGCGAGTAACTCGCCAATGCTTAAATGCAGCACTGACTACTTCTTTGCGGGGGCTGCATTCATGCATTATGAGGATCAGGGGCATGATACATTACTGCACTAGGTTACACTAATTGGATGTGTATCAACCCCATAGGGTCAGCATGAATGCAGTACTGTTGAGTTAGTTGCCAAGGCTGCATTTATGCATCATGATGACCAAGGGCATGATGCATTACTGCATTAGGTTACACTCTTTGGATGTGTATCAACCCCGTAAGGTCAGCATGATGGTAGAATGCAGCACTTGCTAATTATTTACCAGGGCTGTATTTATGCATGATGTTTGAATGCAGCACTGGCTAGTTACTTGCCAGGGCTGCATTTATGCATGATGTTCGAATGCAGCACTGTTGAGTTACTTGCCAGGGCTGCATTTATGCATCATGACAACCAAGGACATGATCCAGGTTACACTCTTTGGATGTGTATTAACCCCAGCATTAGTAGATTTTCTTGCATGCAAAGCCAATGTGGGTTTTCATTTCTATTCAAACACCCTGCAGATTAATTACCACCACCCCAGCTATAGACCACCCTCCATTTTGAATCCATCCCTTACATAAGACACTGTAAAAAGAGTTAAACATAACAGAATTAAAAAGAGTATTTAATTACCATTGTCTCCATTAGCCCCCACTGCCTGTCTACATATCCCATTGTCCCTTTATCATAGAATCCCTGACACTGTTCCTGCTCTGAACATGGGTTATTCAATATACAACAAGACTTGTGTTACTTTGATACAGAAAATTGATCAAATCTTTATTCCTTTCCATGATTGGTGGACATGTGCAGGAAGTGGCGTATACTACAAGCTGACCAGTCACTCTGCAGGGCGGGTGTCCACCAGGCGGGTCACACACTCAGGGCCTTATTATGCACTTTGTTACATCACGCAGCCTTATTATGAAGCCTTGTGGATCACCATCCGGGAGAGGTCCACAACAACAGGCACAAATACAGCATACACTTTGTGGTCTCCTACACAATGTCCAACACTGCACTCAGTTGGTCCTTCTGCATGTAGGCATGAGTAAATAAACTTCTTCTTTACATGTATAGACAGGGTTCATTTTGCATGTACATATCTGTTTAGCCTATATATCATGATGAATATTCTAGATGAGGGTTCATTGTTTATTGGTGTAGTCAGAGAAGGAAACGAGAACCTTCTGAATCTTCTCCTCGAGAAGTGAAAAGGCACCGTTAGCGGTCAGTGCAAGGTGACGGGATAGCTGCCTCAGGAATGAAAAGTACTCGGACGTGGGAGTGACAATCCCACCAGCTCCACATTGCAGAACTTTGTACCAACAACGTCGCTAACAAATCTCTTTGAAGGGGATCAGCTGGGACTGAAATACATGTGTACTGCACTACCAGAAAGCATGAGTACAGGATTGTATAGGACCAATGGTATTTGACTTGTTCCTTCAGTGCGTGTCTGGATAGCAGGCACTGCTGTGTGTGTGACCCTACGCTCCGTGAACCCGGTACAGATACTTCTCACATACACTTTCAGAAGCATTAGCAGAATCTCAGAAACCATGAGCTGACTCAGACTAGCACGACAGACTCGACACACTCTACACGCAACGACCTCTGTACAAGCAGCAGATTAATAGTTTGCTTTCAGTTTTCAAGAATCATAACGACATTCAGTAAAATCACTTGCCAAGGGTACCAAGACGACTTTGGAAAACAAATTGCATAATCCCCTTTTCTATCGTCAATGCTATGCAATGCCTTGCGACATGGTATAGAATTACATACACGCTAAAATTACATCATGAAAACAGAAGTACCTCAGTGGGTAACTCCAAAAGCTCATAGTGTTTGGTTGAAAAACACTAAAGACTAAAAATGCAGGAATACCCTTTTGCGTGACAAGCCCCAACGGGAGTTGTCGTATCAAGCACACGCTAATCAGTGATGAGAAATGGATTTCAATTTGCATGACGCACAGTGCCACTATCTCACCCCTCGTAAACTATACAAGGTACGCCAAGACTCTTAACAATTACATACAATGTAAGACTCGCTACTTACAAACAAACAGGCAAGACGCCAGGGTTGATACACACTCCACCCTGCCTTCCTGCCACCTCACTGTCTGCTAATCGACAATCGCATATATTATGTACAATGTGAGTACAACTGTACAGAGTTCCCAAAAGTAGCCCTCAGCTTACACACACACACACACACATACACACACAGTTTGGTGTCTGGTATAAATATCAACAATGTCTGAGAGGACTTTTACATTTACATCAACCTGTAGAGATAAAGGCTACACCAATGCCCAATTGTCAGTGAAATATAATCGGCTTGCTCTGGTCACATCCTTGACAGGGTTCTACAAATATAGGATTCCGGGAGTGCGTAAAAAATACAGTGAGAATCAGGCCTACATCATATTATCTACTCCTGCTCTCTTTCATGAAAATTACTCGGCTTCGCTGGTTTTTACATGAGCTGTGAGCACCTTCTATTCAGTTGTTACTTGTCATGAGGATTTTCCCACGTGTAAAAGCATGTTTCAGAACTGCATAGATGGCCCCTGCATCTCACTCCCTTAACAGAAAAATGTTCTTGGCAGCTAAGCTTTGGTCATGTAGCAGTTACGAAAGTGTATTAATCCTAGGTTTGCATAGGTTATCAACATACAGTGAGTGCTCCTCCTACTGCAATGAGACCCATCCTGGCCTGAATGGGAGATTATTTGGTTTTCACATTCTAAGCATGTCTAAACGCGAGGGAAGGAAGAGAGTTCCCCGGTCCCAAAGCCAATTAATAGCACTTCTATCAGGAAACGCTTGCCATGTCGTATTGTGGTTACCAAACAAGTGGGTCCAACAGCCCCCTCCCCACCCCTTTGTGCAGTCATTCTCCATATTTATAGAAAAGTCGGTTGGTTAGTTATCTACACATGTATATAGTATTCACACAGTCATATATATATATATCATCAATATATAATAAATACACAAAACAATGGGACATGAGGAGCAGGATTTAAAACATTTCCATTATGAAATTGATTTATGCTTGTTTTTTGCTCACTTCTCTGACTATTCCATATCACTAATTCAATACACTATACACAGCAAAGTGACAATGTTGCTCATTTTGTACATATGCACAACATTTACCAATCTCTGTATGCAAGCACGGTGCAGAGTAGGGTACAGCACACACAAATAGTGGCCCACACGACACTGTATGCCACTCTCTACTTCAACGTCAGAGCGCTTTATCTTGTGCGGACTCACAAACCAAAACAGGGACGCACAGAAAGCCTGGTCATTACAGGACAGCAAAACAAATACTTGCATTCAGAAGTATCTCAAAATCATTACATCCTTGTTTGGAAGTTAACCTTGAAGAGATTTGCACTCTGCTTGTCTCCTTGGCCTCTACAAAAATCTCTGAGAGTGGTTAATGGTCTCCCTGCGGCTGTGTCGTGCACTGGTAGGATGAGGGTGTGGTGTGAAATTGGTCAGTGATACAGTTATGGCAGTGGGACTGCATCAACACTGTGGGTGATACCAACATCCTCCTCATGCAACAACAGCAACAACAACAACACTTACATCTCGGTTTGCCTCCAGCAGTGATAAACTACAAACGGTGAGCCGGGCGGCGGATTTCTGCTGCGCCACACACTGCGGTGGTGGCACTGTGAGGTCTACAACTGTCTCTCCTACTATGTACACTATGTCATACACAAGGCATTTACAATTATTGTCATGTTCCTTTGGTGCTCAGTCTCACACGATACAAGGTCAGAAGCCTGAGAAGGTTTTTTTGTTCATTATGTACAGGCCTAATTCCCACCCCTAGTGTGGAGGAATACCAGGAATAACATGTGTATTACAAATTCTGGTCAAACCGACCTACATTCCCTACATATGTATAGTTCTGTACCACCCATCGGCATGTGGCGATACTCTATATTATATTACATCTCGCTTACAATATTTCAAAATAAATAAGACATATTCAGTCAACAGATCCTTGTTTACGTAGTCCCCCGCTGATGAAGACTACCGGTGGTGGCTCACTCATCTTGCAGCAGTCACTTTACATGTAATGCATGATACAAGCCACCATCCACCACTCATAGATCTGTGTGCTTGTCACAGTCATTTCCTTAATCCTATTATACAGTTTACACATGATTCCAGGGGAAAGGCAACCTAGACATCAGGAAATGCAAGTCCTAGTCCGTCCTCATTTCCTCCGCGTCTTTACAGCCCACACATGCATCAGCTAAACCCTTCTCAGATCTTGGATTACATCAACATGTAGTTGACAGCTAAGTGGGGGGTTAGTCTATACCCTGTGGTAGCTGCCAGTACTAGTAAGGTGCACTCGGACCGTGCGGTGAGAAGGCTGCTGCTGCTGCTGCTGGTGGTGGTGGGGGACAGAGGAGTGTAGCCATGGGCAGCCCTTGGTCTGTACAGGGAGGGGCAGGGTTATACCCCCAGGCATGCCCTCGTCTTACTGGATGCAGCTTTGGATCTTGTCAATCCATTCATGTGCTGCGTTCGTGTCTGGGGCTAGGAAGTTGTAGATGCGCCGCACTGTCTTCATCTGAAACAACAAGCACCAGCACATGTTAGTTAACACTAACTTCATCTTAAAAATAAAATAAGATATTCTTTAACCAACATATTCTGGCAGACATAAGCTGTTTACGGTTGGTGAGTTAGATAACTAAGTATTCAATATTGATATGAAAAGGTAACAAATACGTACCTCGAAGAAAGCGGCCTCGTCAGTCTTCTTTGGCGCCCCTTGGACATTCTTGGAGGTGATTGGTGTGACGGAAACCACCTCAGCCAGGTCAATGAAGCCCTTACAGTGAGAGTCTTCTGACGAGTCGTAGTACCGTAACTGTTAATGTTCAAAACCATATTGTAATCCATTCCAGCATCATTTCATTACTCAGGCAAAATTGATGTACAAACTATGTCCACAATTAGGAAGACATGCAGAAATCTCTATTTCAGATCTAAAGTAAATAGGTATGATTAAGAATATGTGATCATAGCTACTTTCAAGAGTTAACAGCAAGTAAAATGCAAGAGTGTCATTTGGCAACAGCATATGAGAAAACTAAACAAGTCCTGCAGCTGAGTACTAACATCAATGTGGGGGGCCTACCTGATGTTTCATGGAGTCCAAGACAAACCAACGCTGCTTCCAGCCCTTTAGGAGCGCCCCGCGCTTATACAGGTATCCCTCATGTGTCCGGTGCTCTGTAATGGAACATGGATGTCATATGCATGGTTTGCAGTTGAGACAACAAAAGCTATCCGTGACAGAGATACTTGTAGTACAACAAGCAAATACAAAATACAAATTACCCACATAAAATGTACTGGACTACATGGAGATAACATACTTTCTCTTCTTTTTTCCCGGTTATTGTCTCATTTAGAGAACTCTGAAAACAGTTGTAGTTTGGCCTACCTCCTGTGATGGATTGTGTCTCTGCGATGCTGCCCTTGGCGAGGGTGGTAGAGGACATGCTGACCTCGGAGACGGGGCGCAGCTTGGTGCAGTTCTTGGGGACGTGTGGCACACAGCGCTCGTGGCAGTTGTAGCCACACTCGGCACACCTCATGCCTGTTTTGACGAGCCCCCACAGTACGTGGGAGCAGTAGTCACAGTAGGCGGGGGTTGTATAGGTAAACTTCTCAAACCGGTGAGGCTGGGAGAACATCTTAGCTGCCTCTCCCAACATCTTCCCCTTCACTAGGATCTCGATGGTCGACCGCTTGTGGATGGACCGGCCGTGAGATCTGCAACATAGGGGCAGCAATTAATATGAGTGTTATCAATCAACAACATGAGATATGCAATAATTTTCAAAAACTTCTGAAACAAATGAACCAACACAAAATGAACCTTGGTGAACAGTGGCTCTTCAACCCAACTTATAAACATTCTGGACTAGAACACATTTTCTACTTCAAAACGAACTTTCAGATCAGAAGAAGCCTCTATAGCAACACACCTTGCCAAATATGTTAGACTGGATAACCTGCAAACATTATAACAGAGACCTTGATAAGTTTGCAATTGATAAACTGGTCTGAAACTAATGTGTAGGAAATTTCTTTGCAGGAACTAACCAGAAGCCAGAAAGGCCAAGCATTCACTAATGTTCCCCTTCTTTAATACCAAAGCATGGGACTGAGTTTTGAGGAAAATTCCATGAGGCCAAAATCCCTTCTCCAGGTGGTACTTGAGATGAATTGTATGAGAGGGCCTCCTCCCGAGACCAGGAACCCCCCCCCCCCTGCCTTCAAAATTCCTAAAATATCCCATACCTGTATACAGGACTAGCACATTAGGCTATGGAGGCAGCCATATTGACTCAGGGCAATGCATTGTGGTTAGGCCCCAGACTCCATAGCAGTGCATTATGGGTGAATTTCTTTGTTCCAGGTGTGAGGGGAGAGGATTAACTTGATATGGGAGATGGGGGTGTAGCCCCTGACTACCTGAGGTACCAGGATCAGTACTGTATGACATTATAGGTGGATTTCTTATCAGTTCCTTTCTTCCAGATGTGATGGGAAGGGGTTATCTTGATAAGGAGATGGGGGTGTAGCCCCTGACCACCTGAGGTACCAGGATATACTAGTCCCTACACCCAGACTATGACACTGACCTGACTACAGCGGTGTTGAAGGACACCTGCCGTGTGAGTGACTCCCGCGGGGGGTGCTCCAGATGCTCCCACAGCGCGCGCCACTTCTGCGGCAGCTGCCCCAGCTCTGACTCCAGGCGCGTGATCTCCTGCAATGTAAAGTCATTCAATAAAGGGTTTAATGCCACTCTTTGTTACATTTTATGGCAATCTTCGTCATCATGATGCATGAAGGCGGCCCTGGTGAGTTACTTGCCGGTGCTGCATTCAAGTATCATGCCGACCCCACAGGGTTGAGACACTCCCAAAGGGTCTTCATGATGCATCAATGCAGCCGTGGGTGAGTTACTCGCCGTGCCTGCATTGGTGCATCATGACTACAAATGTCATCTTTTAATGACATCCATCCTTAAAGGGTTAAAAAGATGGATGTAATAGATGAGATCATAGCTGGTTTAAGCATGCTTGAATTATGAAATGGAGTCGTACTCAAATGTGAACTTTCTTGGTAGTTTTAGTAGCCCAATTCTAGCCTCCCTCTCTTAGAGCGAAGCTATGCTTAACAGTTGTTTAGTAGTCAGAGATGCCATTCAATCTCAGGAAATTTTGGTCAATTGTCAGTAGGAAATGATTTAATTCCAGCTAAAAAGTAGGAAATCCTACAAAAAAGTAAGAAAGGTGGCATCTCTAGAGTACAGAAACTCTGCACTTAGCCCTTTACCCTTGCTATGTGTATCAAGTAAAGCTCTAGTTTTGTTAATATAATACAGAAACCCCACACTTGGCCCTTCGCCCTTGCTATAGGTATCAAGTACAGCTCTAGTTTTGTTGTGGCACCTACCTGGAGCAGGTATACGCAGGCCTCAGGCTGTAAGTGGGACACATCATCGTAACAGCCGTTGACGATGCGCCTCACGGCCATGGCGCTGGGGTTGTCTGCTAACTCTGCCTCCTCCTCCATGCGCATCTCCTCTGCCACGATCTCCAGGTCGTAGGACGGGCCGTGCGCCAGGTCCTCCAGGATGAAGTAGTCCCAGATCACCAGGTTGGACACGTTAGAATACGGCCGCAGCACCTGCAACAACAAGTCAATATGCTTGTAACCACATTATACAGGTGGAGTACTAGTATAGTAGAACAGGATGACCTGCATAAACAGGCAGCCGGTATTTTCAGGCTGCCCAGCCTGTGCATTCAGGCCGCCCCTATAGACTCTCCAATCACAGCAGGCTGCTATACCAGGCTGGGACTAGTAGTCTAGTTACAGCTAATAGTCTAGTCACAGCTGATAGCCTAGTTATGGGTGTTATCTAGTTACAGCTGATAGTCTAGTTATGGCTGATAGTCTAGTTACGGCTGATAGTCTGGTTATGGCTGATAGTCTGATTATGGGTGATAGTCTAGTCACGGCTGATAGTCTGGTTAAGGCTGATAGTTATTGCTGATAGTCTAGTCATGGCTGATAGTCTAGTTACGGCTGATAGTCTAGTTACGGCTGATAGTCTAGTTACGGCTGATAGTCTAGTTGCAGCTGATAGTCCCCTTCTCCAATAACTTGTGTTGAATGGGTCCCCTCAATATTTAAGCCCCAAAGGAATACTGCCTGTCTGTTGTTGATAAGCAGGGGAGTATGACCAGTTCATTATCATCCTACAATGAACAGTTATGGAGTCACATGATGCTGGTCAGCCTTTGTTTTCATTTGCTTGGTAAATGCAGTGGGGTAAGCAGGTTAGTCTATAGGTGGGTTAACTTACGGCATCCTGCTGGTCGATGGGTGAGTACTGGAAGTTGTAGAAGGTGGGGCCCTTACGCTGGTGCTTCTCGATGTAGTCCCAGATAGACATCCCACAGCTCGAGTTGTGGCGCGGAGAGAAGCCAGGCTCACTCTCCTCAGCATCCATCTGCGAGGCAAAAGTGTGACCGTTATGTCTCTTTGTTTTAAGCTATTCTTTCCACTGCATTGATATGCATATATGGGATATCCTCGTCCCTCATTGCTCAGGGAAAACGCTCCTTAATCCATACTACAAATCAATCCTTACAATTTGGATCAATTTTCTAGAGACAACTAATCCAAGTAACACTTTGAAATCCTATGAGAAACAGGAATTCCTACAAAAGTAGGAACAGTGGCATCTCTGCATCTACATAACTCCCTTAGTCACTAAATTTTTGACCATAGAAACTCTGTCTTGTCTGACCTTTGCCGGTAACACTAGTCAGACAAGGCTCGATGCATCTTATAGCAGAACTTCTGCACCTTGTCCCCTAATTCATGACACCACCTGACAGGCAATCAACATGCTGTATGAGAGGTGGACCAGCTGCCTGAGCCTATGCTATAATGTATCACCTCGGAGAGCCTCACCTTAGACTTGGGTTTCTCGTTGAGCAGCCAGCCGGCCTCCATGCGTTCCAGCTCATTGTCCAGCATGAAGGTCCTGAAGCGATTAGACACGTAGTGGTAGGCCAGGAACTTGAGGTAGTACTGGCTGAACTCAAACGACAATGGGAACTGACGCTGGATCTGTGAGGGGTAACAGTCAAGGGTTAATACATGGTTTAAACATCTAATTCTACTACTTCTCTTCTCCATAACATCCTGACTCCCCAGTAACACGTCAACCTAATATCAAAACGGAGGGCCCTGGTATATGACTTCATAATATCAAATAGTTTTTAACAAGACAGAAACCAATCAAGAAATCTCAATGAGTAACTATTCTTATTACATCATTGACTTAATATGAATTTGATTGCCTCAGAATTGGTAGCTTTGGCAACAAAGACATGATAAGCTTCACACTGTGGTCATACCTTATTTCACTATGTAGATATTTCCGTGGAATTCGCGGAAATTACAAATCTGCAAAATCTTTGTATGCTACAGAATGCATTAATGCAGTAATAATTTGCCGATTGACACTCTTTTGCCGGAGTGTATACATGTGAATATAAATATGGTACCCGTATTGATGGTATTGTCTTACCTGATGTACACAGTCCAGGAACTGCAGGAAGGTGGGAGCGAACCCGGAGGCCTGGTTGGCAGCGGTCTGGTTGGAGCGGTGCGTGAAGCGATGTCCGTATGACAACCACTCCTTCTCTACCAGCGTCCTGAATAGGGACAACAGGCCAATCATGAATATTACTCCTAAAAAGTGCTGCTATACACCACTAGGTAGCTTAGATAATCACAATGTGAACTGTCAGTTGCCATCACTTTCAATATGACATGAGTTTGGAAAATTCCCCAAAGTCCAAAAATGTGTTGCAGTCCCATACACTTAACATTAGATTAAAAAAAGTGTCACGTTCTACTGCCTGTGTTGGGTAGTTGCACCCAAAATCAGGTCACACCCACTAAAATGTAACAACTTCAATGTGCTTTCTTTCGGAGTTTGGCAGAATTGAATTACTCCTAGGTGTTGATTTTTAAAATCAGTTGGTTTTAAAATTAGAGCAGAAACTGCCAATGGGGCCCTGTGCAGTGCTGTGGTGCCTACCTGAAGCCCTCCACGGTGCGGTAGTGTGGGTCGAGCAGCACCTGTGCCACTGACACCACCTGGGTGGTGAAGTCTGTGCCGTCCTCCAGGCAGATCATGACTGAGGAACCCTGCACGTCTACCAGGTCCACCACCGCCCCCGCGATCTGCAGCAGGTTCTGCAGCTGTAAGGGGGGAACATACACCATTAGTATAGCATACAACATTAGTATAGCACAACCACCACCGCCCCCGCGATCTGCAGCAGGTTCTGCAGCTGTAAGGGGGGAACATAATACAACATTAGTATAGCACACAACATTAGTATAGCATACAACATTAGTATAACACAACCACCACCGCCCCCGCGATCTGCAGCAGGTTCTGCAGCTGTAAGGGGGGAACATACAACATTAGTATAACACAACCACCACCGCCCCCGCGATCTGCAGCAGGTTCTGCAGCTGTAAGGGGGGAACATACAACATTAGTATAGCACAACCATCACCCCCTCCCCCCAAATAGGTACACAAACAGCCGCCCCCCCCCCCCCCCCCAAAAAAAAACAGGTACACAACCACCACGGCCCCCGCGATCTGCAGCAGGTTGTGCAGCTGTAAGGGGGGAACATACAACATTAGTATAGTACAACCATCACCCCCTCCCCCCAAATAGGTACACAACCCGCCCCCCCTAAACAGGTACACTACCACCCCCCCCCTCAAACAGGTACACAACCACCACCGCCCCCGCGATCTGCAGCAGGTTCTGCAGCTGTAAGGGGGAACATAATACAACATTAGTATAGCACACAACATTAGTTTAGCACAACCACCACCGCCCCCACGATCTGCAGCAGGATCAAAATCCAAGATGGCTGCCATGAATCTCCTCAAAACTAACATCACTATATTCTTTGACCCTAGAAATGTCCATTTAGCATTTGGAATCATGATTATAAGTTGATTAGAAGAGGACATAAATGATTTAGAAATATTCAGAAGCAGCCATCTTAAAATAGGGCTGCCATTATGGCCATAGCATCCAAGAAAAAGAATAGAAGTAGAAACATTTCTCAAAAGTGATGATTCAGCACGTTGAAAACCCCCGTTGCTAAAGGAATACATAATAAGAATGGTTGTTGCTAGGCAACCAGATGTCCTAGCAACAAATCACTTATGGATTCCCCAGGGTCGATTTAGGGGGGTAGGTGTACTTTAAAATAGGTTTGGGAGTGGATTAGTGTCTGTTGCTAAGGAAATAAACAACAAGAATGCTTGTTGCTAGGCAACCAGATGTCCTAGCAACAAACCAACAACACCAATGGATTCCCCAGGGTCGATTTAGGGGGGGTAGGTGTACTTTAAAATAGGTTTGGGAGTGGATAAGCGTCTGTTGCTAAGGAAATAAACAACAAGAATGGTTGTTGCTAGGCAACCAGATGTCCTAGCAACAAACAAATAACACCAATGGATTCCCCAGGGTCGATTTAGGGGGGGTAGGTAAAGTCAAATGACACCTAGGAGTGCTATTCCTGCTATGAGAGGTATATTTTTTGAAGATTTGGCGGCCATCTTGGATTTTGGCCGGTTACACCCACTGGGCACGCTCGGAAAATTTGGCAACATCAAAATTCTTAATCCTCATCAATTTTAGGTCATAATTAGCTATGTTGCCAAGACTTTACCCAAAAAAACGATTGCCCTTCTTTTTTTGCCATAAGCCAGTGTACTGATAGACAAACCCCCTTGCTTGCTGCCAGATGTGCCAATGTTGGTGCATGTTTTCCATATATTGACTAGTGTACATAATCTGGTCATTGAACACCTTACCTGTGGCAGCCACTCTGACTCCTCTACAGCCCTGAGGAAGTTGCGGTCCTCGTTGGAGTAAGGCCCGCTGGGTACACACGCCCGCATCAGCTTCTTGAAGCTTGACTTGACGTGTCGCACCTCGTGGTAGTCCACCGGGATGAAGTCACACTTAGGGAAGCTCTCCATCTTGATGCCCTACAAGTAGAAGCATTGAATGAGAGACATATAACTATCTTAATGCCCTACACGTAGAAGCAGGACAGAGACATTGAAACACATAACTCCAGCTAGATATAGATATATGTAAACATTTAACACAAATTGAGACACGTGGACATCAGTCTATCTTAAGTGTAACCATTAATCACACATAAATGTACATCTCGAGTCTCTTGTAGTAAAATGGACCATAAACACTTCTCTCATAAGAGGACCAAATAAGAATTTGGCTTATAACTTTTGCTCAAACTGGATGGGGGTCGGCTTAGAAGGAAGATTTTACGGCAAGCTACATACTGCAGTGTAGCTATATATGTCCATGATGGGAATATATACTACACCCTATAACTTACAACATGCTATCCAGTGGCTAAATTATAAAGATATCTGTAACAGAAGGATTTTTCTTACCCTCATTTGGGACTTTTCCCCGAGGACGTAGAGAACAGCTTTGTGGAAGCTCTGGGGGGCCACGTCTGATAGGTCATGGTCGACACTGCCGTTTTGACGCACAGCTAGCGAGTACTGCAGACTTCCTGTCGACATACGACTTGCCTTGTCACGTAAACTGCCCATTCGACCTAATGCTGTGGGCAAATAGTATCTCGTAATCAGTAAACTAGTTGTTGCGAGCTGTATCAAAACTTGTACAATAGGTTAGATTCATAATGGTCAGACTATCACTTGATATCTATCTCATTTGTTACATAAAATTTTAAAGACAAAACACTGAGATTGTGTACAAGATTGTGTACAAGAATTCAACATGACTATTTATGCAAATTCAGACTTATGTTTAGTACATTAAAATAGCACTGCAATTATGAATGTTTTAGGAGTCTGTCAAGATCCATCCTTAGAAGAAGGTTACAACTTTTATCCATTCTTAAAGACATAGAACGCCTAGAGACTGTACATACAGGAATATCAGATCTAATTACTTAATTTAATCTCAGCCAGGACAGGAAATATAAAAGATTGCATTCAGACTATCCCCTGACTACAGTCTAATACCATCTGAACCTGAGGCTTATTTCCAGTTACTGAGTCCTCAGCTACTCCATAGCAGATTTCATACATTATAAAGCTACCTCAGTCACATCAGACAAGTCCAAGCTCATATTCCCTACATCTTTAAACTTGAGTTTATCAAGCACAGAAACACTGACATTATTAAAACAGAGTAACATGCAATTAAAGGAACACAAAACAAATTAGGATCAAAACAAATGTAACATAATGATGAACCTCAAACAGAACTCTTCAGCGTTTATCTTCTATGTTACGCATCTCCTCGCAATGTTCAACCTGCTATAACTACCCCTAGGATGTACGAAGTTCCCTCGGTCTAGCCTCTGCTTATAGCCCAAATCTCGTGCTATCTAATTCCTCCTTATAGAATACTTTTTCTTTTGTAACTTAGGCCTACTATGTTGTAAATGGTATGTGTTATGTGCTTTCGAGTAATAACTAGAGTGATAATACGCTTGCTATCTATAAGTTGAAGCCCAATGGCTGTCTTCTTATTTCAGAATCAAATAGTTTTTATGTACACTGCAGACCACTCAAAAACACATAAAGATTCCACCATGTCATGGGAGTCTAAGAACATACCCATATATAAGACTATGGACATATATATTTTTGGATACGTCCTATCCTCCTGTTTACCTGTGATAGCTATATGATATGCGGTCACAACAAGAATGCCACCCTCCACCGACTATGCCGCTGCCCCCTACACCACCGGTGTTGTTAGAAGCCTGGTCTGCCCCAGTGTTTACTGCTATGAGTGTGTTATGCTGTGTGTTATGTGCAGTGTACACCGCCGGATACCTGACAAGCATGTGGTCTGGGCGCTACGCCTCAGGGGCCTCCACAATATAGACCCCCTCAACAAGTAACCCTGGTATAGGGGCCGCCTGAACCAGGGCCCTCGGGACAGAGCTGCCTGAACCAGTGGATCAGGGTCTCCTGAACTAGGGCCAGGCGCAGAAAATAGAGGATATATGTTCCCAGGGCCCTTGATAAGAGAACCCTAGTTCAGCCGACCCTGGTTCAGAGGACCCCTTGATCAGAGGACCCTTGTTCCAGGGAGACCTGGTTCAGAATACCCCTGGTCCAGAGGGCCCCTGGTTCAGAGCACCCTTGTTCAGAGGGCCCTGTTCAGGGGGCCCATACTCAGAGGCCCTGAGGCCGGCCCCTGTGGTCTGTGTGTGCCTGTTATACATACTTGCTTGCATCCGTGAGAAGCTGGCACGTAGACTGCCCCGGTTGGCACGGTCGAAAGGACTGACGGCCGCTGGTGGCTCCACCAGGCGAGCCCCCCCTGATGTAACAATATTATGGTATAACTAGAGTAGAGTTAGAGTACTCAGTAGGGATAACCATTCGCTCTGCCAGGTAGAGGCATTCATACCATACATTATGCACAGCCTTTACAACAGTGGGAAAAAGAGGTAGTCACAAAATTATATTGTGGTGTAGAAAAGTTCCCAAAAAGTGTAAAAAAGCTATTTTAAGCTTTAATTTTTTGTTCCCCAAAAGTGTGAAAAAGTTATTTTAAGCTTTATTTCCAATTTAAATATAGAGTGGCATTTTGTAACAGGCATGTCCAATTGTGTAGTTATATTGGGGATGTCTTTCTAAAGAAGATATGGAATAGGAATGTACAAATTGAATTCACAGTGAAAGATTTTGGTGCTTACACAATGTATATACACTATTGGAAGTTAATTTAGATGAGAAGTGCAATATGTTCTCCAACCCTTAAAGGCCATGTATAACACCTTTCACTCTGCCACCCACACTATAGGATCTTTAGCCAAAGACAACTAGAAATACAAGATAGCACTCTGCTCTCACAAAACCAAAAGATGTGAACATGATTATGAAGCCAATATTATGAGAATAATCTGGAAATGTATGATCGATGTATAATTCTATTCTTGGAATATATCTCATGTGTATTAGGGATTTTGGATACATTTGATTTAATAAATACATATTTCTTTAGTTATGCAACATATAGTGCTAAATTTGATATCATGTGTAATTATGTGGTTAGATATAAGATTAAATGTCTATGCCATTATGGTTACATAATATAGTCTTGTAGGGATTTCTTGTTTAACTAAGTCTGGAAGTAATATAAGTTGGATGAAGCAGCAGGATTTAAAGTGTAAAAGTAATTACAAAATTTGTAAGCAAAGAAAATTTTGGATTCGTTAATAAAATGCGTGACGTTTTGGAAATGCGGCTTGATAATTTGATGGTTAATCAAAATTGTGCCAAAATTGTAAGTTAATGTGGCAGTGGGTCGGGGCTAGAAATAATGATGTGAAGAGGTATTACAAAAAAGGTAATCTTTTAAAAGAATGAATTTAATTAAATTATGATATTTCGCATATATTTTATTCATAAACGCATCTTTGAGGCATATATTTTATTTGCCATTCAATGTATTATTATGAGGCATCCCTTTTTTAATCTCTATTAGATATGTGCTTAATCTACTGCTTCATAATATGTATACATTATTCCTTACTATTATTATTTCCTAACATCTCATTCTGCTTACTATCTAGATGTGCCTTATTAAATGTGCATTATCTATAATGATAATGACTCTAATATCCTATTTAGCCAGCCTAAATAGACAGTGTTAGATTAATCTCTAAGGCGCTTTTTTATATAGGCATCTCTTTCTGCAATAAATTCTAATATGTGAATATTGCGTGTCGCATCACTAGATCACTTGGATAAGCAAGTACATGTACTTAAATGTTTGGTGAAAATGTGTTTGTCATTTTCATAGCACATGCTCCAGTGTTAAAACTGGACATTGTGTGATGGTGATAAAGAAATTCATCACAAAATTCTTGTTTTTTCACAGCAGAAACTGCACCACAAAAAGAAGCCTAAAAGCGCTGGCTGCCCATGCAAGTGGAAAGATATCCTGAATTTTGGCTTCAACAAATTCAATCTGCCATTGGCATTGTAGGTACACTGCACTCTTATGGTGAACTAGAAGTATTCTATAAGATGTATATGATGTGTAGAGCCAATGTAAAGCAGCAATGGCCACTGTTAAGCCACACAGAAGGCCATATCTGTCATTGCACACTAAGAACAGAGAAAGCCACAAATGGCATAAATCCAAGACACGCATAAAAACATTTGCTCCCATCATCCAGAGGCACAAACGCTCTTCAGCCACAGGCACCGCACAGACTCACACAACCATAGCTTGTCACTCTGCAACCTTTACATGGTGTTTGAATTGTTATTTCGGAGGTGTACAGATTTGATGTGAATGGTGAATAATTCCTCAAAGAAGTTTGAGGTGTTTATATCAACTGTCTGTAATGTTTGAAGCAAAGAAAGTCACTCCCTAGCAGATAGACATTACCTATGGTAAACCTTGTCTCTAAATGAGAAGTTAAAATGAAATATGGATGTTGTCTACTTTACTCAAATTTATGTTTTAAACTAAGCCTCAATACATATTTAAATTAGTAGGGAGAATAATTAAAATTGTTTGCTGCTGTCAACTTTGTTAATAATCAGATTTAAAAAAAAAAGTTGATTGGGTTTCATTTGGATTTGATTGCCAACATGGTATATGCAAGTACAGATACAATAGACATGAGACTATGCTACATCCTCTTTTGTGAAAAACGTCCGTTCTCTTCCCCAGCTTTGCAATCATCACCAATTCTATGTATCTACTATAGAGAGGATAAGAACCAAACCTGAACACAACTTGACATAGGAAAGAAGAAGGATATTAATAGAGCAAGTTCAATTCTGAGATTGCAATGGCTTTTCCCCCACTTCCCTCTGTCATTCAAATGTCCTTTCTATACATGCCTTCCTCCAGTGGCATCTGAGCACTTTCTTGATTCTGTCAACCTTCTCTGCTTTCAGGAACTATCTACCTACAAGCCTCTGGTCATCCTCACCACTATAGAGAATAGCTACAGTCTAACAAGGAGGCTCTCTGTTGGTATACAGAGGGGTATTTCTTATAATGAGTTTTACGGATATCGAATCACAACATCCATGCAATCTGGGCACGGAAGCCAACCGCAAAGGCTTTGCGCTAATGCCCAAGTCATCAACAGCGACAACAATGCAGGAAATGTCAGAGACATTAGCATGGCAGAAGGGTCATGCACTGGTAAAGCCAATTCCAGAGGCCCTGCATAGGAAGTCATATCACCAATGTAAGCTTCCAAAGAGTGCCAGCCTCCAGAGAGGTTCAGGCAAAATTCAAATTTCACAATCTTAAATATGGCAAGGAAGGAAGATTCAACCTTGCATTAAGGGATAGCATTGAGAGGGAGAGGCAAGGAAACAATCTGATTGGAAACATCAATTGTATAGCAGAATCTCATGCTATTTCCAAAATGGAAAGGAAGCCAATCCTTGAAAGACAAAAAAGTGATCGCTTTTCATTCAAAAAGACAGTTATGTCGTTCCATATTCAGAATCAGTAATTAGTATGTGCATGTGAAACGTGATTTATGTAATTCAAAAACCTATCGCATTAATTATGATAGAAACGCGAATCAGGCTTAAAATGAAAAGGTGGTTAACGCAAGTCATACGACCATCACCTTGGAGCTTGGTTGCCATAGAAACCATGTGTTAATCAACGACTTACACCACAAGGCAGTCTTTCCACGTATTGCACTTTACTAAACTAAAGCATTTCCAGACAAATCACAATATCACTTCTTATGCCTATGAATCTTATGAATATCTATATGTACTCAATCACTTGCCTAATCATTTGGGCACTTACAATGTATTTTTTTATTATTAAAGTAACTAATCACTAACTAATTTACTGCATTACATTAGTAATTAGTAAAGTACTATTTACAGTTCTACAGCCATGGCCTTAAGCCTAAGAAAGGTAGATCATCTACAGGATTAGAAGTTTAAATCAAACCAACAGGTCTTTAAGATGATCTCTGAATAAAATTACATTTAAATTTTCCTTTCAAATATTAAAAATAAGAAATTATGATTTTTTTAAACTTTTTGAATAAATCAAAAATAATGACTATTATCTCATTGTTATGGAAGATTATAGACTTTAATAATTTTGTAAAATAGTGATATGCTTATTAAAATTGGTAGTTATATTACTTTGTCCCTGATATGTGACATTAGCCTGGAGGTCTGCCTGGTGGTGTGAGTTAGGTAAAGAGTCACTTGCCCGCACGCCTTACACAGCAACGCCCTGCTCCCTGCCTCTATGCAGGGACTCCATTGTAGTACAAAGTTGTACACGTAATAAAATAGCTCTTTACGCATCAAAAGTATGATTTAAGCACCATTAGTGCTCTGACTACCCATGTTTTTTTTGTGTTATTTTTTTTTACATATTACAGAGTTATGATCTTAGCATTAGCACTCCCATTGCCCCGTCATTAGGTCTCCTTAGGTATTATATTGTTAGATACTATTGCTGCCCAAATACTGGTTATTGATATTATATATTATATATCAAGGTGTTGGTCAGCAGTAAAAGCAATATACATTGTATTTGAAATGATGAATAAAAGCAATTCTAAAAATTAGAATGTGCATTATATTATCATTAGAAATTATTCAGCTAAATGAGGTTATGGGCTACAATTTTGATGACCTTTTGATATATTTCTAATCATCAAAATCCCCATTCAGAATATTTGCACCCAAAGATAGATATCAGACCTATTCCCATAATAGCACATAAGTAATCCAATTCTTCTCACTTCCTTCTAATTGTTAAATATACATAAGATAATTTCTGCAAGAGTGTTCACACTAGTGATGCCCATGTTGCTGATATCCCCTGTATCCCTCATCAATCTATTCCACATGTATGTCTCAACCCTCACTATAATGCAATAACACATATTTTTCCCCTGACCTCCCTCAAGATAAAACAGTAATGTATAAACACCAATGAAAAAAAAAAGCAGAATCCCCCTTAAAACACATAATATGTAGTTAAATATATTCCCCTATTAGATCTAACTCATTAAATTTGTACCATTATATAACAACTGATGAAAAATGCATCTACTATCCCTATATTAAGTAAAAAAACACCCTCTTTTACATCTACCACAATACCCCCCCCCCCCCTGGGTGTGCTGCTGTGCTTGGGGTGGGACTGGGTGAGAAGCGAGGCGGGCATGCTTACACTTGACGCGGCCCCCGGAGGAGCGGAGGCTGCTGACGGCCCGTGACAGCGGGTTCAGGGACCGCCGCACCGAGTCAGGGGTCTCCGGCATGGAGGTAGAGGAGGGGGGGTCGCACCCGGCCGCCGAGAGGAGAAGCGAGTCAAGACTAGTTAGTGAGTCACTCATGTCAGCGGCGCTGTGCTCGGTATTACCCAGAGGGGTGGCTGCCACGACCGCCTGGAAGTACTTCTCCTGCTCCACACTCGTAGACGTCTCGCTGCCGGATGACACTGCAATCATATTTTAGGAAAGGTTTTAATAATTTATTGATGACAAAAGTATACTTATAAAAGTCTCATTATTTAGTAAAACTATTCAATTATAAAACATCATATTCTATTTTTATTTGTATGTCTATAAATTTCCCTATGCCTCACTCCTAAATAATGAATGCAGTTGTCATTTTCTTTGAAGCATACAGAGTATAATGAAGGTGTACCAACCATTGCTTGCGTTGTGATGTCCCTTCAGCATGCCCATGACACCTTTACCGTGGAAACCACTGCCTCGTAACAAGATGGCCTTGGTACGCGGGTGGCGCCATGTAGCAACTGGGAACCTGCAATCAAATTTTCAATTTAATTTTCCATGATATTTAAAACATTTTTGTGGGAGTCAGGGGGCTTGGCCCATGAGAAAGTTTCTAAAATCTAGAAAGCAAAAGTTACATTCTAGAAGATGTTGTAATATCAATTGCATTATTTTTATTTTCCAAGACATTCCATGACACATGGCACTTCTTTACAAAATTCCATGACAGTTTTCAAATCCCATGACTTTCCATGACACATGGAAACCCTGTTTGCTCTTCCCATTATAATTTTTCAAGTTTAAGAATATGTCCTACTTCTAATCAAACAGATTCTAAACCCTCATAATCCTGTGTTTCATATTCAGCTTTTTCAATGAATGAAGACTAAGTGTCAGAAGTACCTGTTTTGTCTGTGAGTCCGTGAGAACTTCCTTATACTTTCATCTGTGATGGCCTGTGGGACGACGAGCACGGCTGGATAGCTGTTAAACAAGCAAAAGTCAAAATACATTTTGTGATGTTTATTTTTGAATTCTTTGTTGACAGTCAAGAAACACTTATACCATATTCCTGTTGTGAATAATTACTTATAGATCTGGAAGCTTGAATACAGCTGGTGCTTATATAAGACGGTGCTTATTTAAAACCCAGCCAATAGAAGAGAACGTTTGTTTTTTGTCTTTCTTTATGGACAAAAATCTTAGCGTATTTCTCTATAGTGATGCAAGCTTGTAATAAAAATACCTCTGGTATACCACGATATATACTTAGCCCTCACTTCCTTAGATTTGAAAAATGCAAGGAACAATGTCTAAGGAAACAAATTATCTGAGGAAATAAGTCCAAGTATGATGGAACACATAAGACCAGTAACTAGTTACAGCTGAGAGTCTAGTTACAGCTGATAGTCTGGTTACGGCTGATAGTCTGGTTACAGATGATAGTCTAGTTACGGCTGATAGTTACGGCTGATAGTCTAGTCATGGCTGATAGTCTGGTTATGGGTCATGGTTATGGCTGATAGTCTAGTTGCAGCTGATAGTCTAGTTACAACTGATAGTCTAGTTGCAGCTGATAGTTTAGTTACAACTAATAGTCTAGTTACGGCTGATAGTCTGGTTATGGGTGATAGTTACGGCTGATAGTCTAGTTACAGCTGATAGTCTAGTTGAGGCTGATAGTCTAGTTACAGCTAATATTCTAGTCACGGCTGATAATTATGGCTGATTATGGAACATATAAGGCCAGTTTCAAGGTTTCTATCTGAGGAGGTGTCTGAGGTAGCAAATGTCTGAGGAAGCCCGGATCAAATGTACATGAATAACTCGTAAATGAAGTTATGTCAGTAAGACGTACCTTCGACACACGGTGTAGCTGGTGTTGACCATGCTGATGCGGAAGCCCTCAGAGCGCATGCGGTGGGTGCCGGTGAGCGTCCCGAGCCCCAGCCGGCTGTAGTCTCTGCTGTACAGGCGCTCTGCCAGCCGGTCAATGTTCTTAGCGTCTGTCTGTATCGCCATCACCATCTCTGCCTCATCTATCACTGGCACAGACACGGGAGCAGTTAGCAACAGTCACATTGTCAAAAGCATATATATCAGTCAAAGAGTTTATTAGCGAGATCCTCACTTCCCTTTGATTCTTATTGCAAGGGTAGTAAGAACTGGGCATTGAAGGAGAGTTCCTTTAAGCAAGAATTTATCGGGTCTAGAGGACAAATTACTACCCCGTCATAGAATTTAACAATCAACGAGAGAATTTAGGGCTGCGCTTAAATCTTTGAAAAATTCACCAAAAATTTAAGGGAAAAATGGGCTTTCCGTACAATGGGAAGGAGACAAGGATTAGAATCCAAGTAATTAAAAGCCTCATACCAGATTATTACCCCCCCCCCCCAAGCTCATCACTTAATGACTTGTCCTCTTACAAGATGGCGGTGCCTACCTGTGAGTTCGTCATCAAAGACGAGGCTGGACGGACGGTCCTTCTGGGGCTGAGAGCCCTCTAATGTCATCGTTCTCCGAGACGGAGGTGGGGTAGGCAAGATGTACTTTTGTTTCCGTGAAGACTCTTTTGGTTTGAGACCTGCCTTACGCGCAGTCTTCATTAGAGTCCGTTTTGCAAAGCCCCTGAAAATAAAAATGTTAATATCTAGCAATGCAGTGTTTATTTATTACATACCATAATACCAGGGTGTGTGTTCCTTAATAAGTATTTCCTCTTAGATGTAGGGCAATGGTAGAAGACATTGTATAAGGTTATGGAAATCATAGTTTGTAAAATAACATAATCTAAAACAAGATAACACTATTCACACCACAATATCTATCATAGATGACTAAATCAGAATAACTAACAAGGAAAGCTTCCTGATTGATAAAACTTCTACTTGTAATATTCTTTTGTCGTATATAGAAAACTTGACTTATAGACGGCATTGGATTTAAGCATTGTTGCGAGGGACAGGTTCATTGAATTTCTGCCTGATCTAAGCCACACAGATGCAGGGAATTATGTTGTTAATACTAAGAGGATTTGTTATCTTCTAAACCATGAGGGGAGAACACAGGTCCCTATCAATCTATGATACATTTAATTGGGCTAATCAGGGTTTGATATATTGTTTGTTTGGGACCCTTCATAAAGAGACACTTGAGATTTGCTCTAGGTCAGATACAGGTAGCATCACGCATGACAGGAGGGCCCAAGATAAACATGCATGTATATGCCAACCCGCTATACAGCCACTTGAATATACTAGGTGAATCCGGGGAGAAGCTAAATGGACTATACCCTGGATGGACCCTGGGAGAACCTTCGGGGTGCCTGGGATTGACCCTGGGAGTATAACCTGGATAGACCCTGGGATCTGGGATTGACCCTGGAATATCCTACATAGACCCTGGCAGTACCCTCTGGATAACCTAATTGTAGGGCTTATTCTATATGGGCCCATATTGCAGAAATATTGCAGAATAAATAGGCCTTGTCAGCTAAATAAGCAGATCTAGAGATCCTTAGTTTGCACCATTTCCACAAAGAATAGATGTGTTTTAATCATCCTTACTTATACATGTACCCTTATCTTGGGATCTCTTTATACTTATAGCCTACTGTGAATCATGATAGCATGTCTGATTATAGAAATCAAGGTCATTGTATAATTTAATTGCCAACTGCAATAGAAGATGAACTATTAAGCATAGGTTATGGTATAAATCATTAAATGAGGATAAATCTGTAACCTATATATCACAGCGGGACCAAGACGCAGGTCGCTAAGGCAGACACATGCAGATGCGCAATCACAGAGGTAGCGTACAATATGTAACCTAAAGCTCGGTAGTTCCACACTTAACATCTAACTGATATGGGTGATCACGTCCCAACATTCATTATAACGTGTAAGGAGAATCACATGTACCATGAACCATAACAGTGAAGGGTGGCAACAACCATAGAGCTGCAGCAACAAGGGCAGACAGGCAGAACTTAACGCTAAGGAAGCAGGGTACAGGAGGGCGGTGAGGGTGCCATCTGCTGGTATGTAGTAGTAGTAGGCCTATACCGGGGCTTCATCAAACACTGGTTTGTTGTTGTTGTTGTTGTAGAGACATGCTAGTTCCTTACATGGGGCCGATGGTGGCAGACGAGGCAGACATCATCATCCCGGGGTGCAGGGTGGCAGCCTTCTTCTGATGAGAGCGGTGGTGGAGCTCAAACATGGTCCCCGCCCTGAGGGACAGAGCAACGTGAGTAGGGGCCGACAACTGCCACTAGGGGGCAGCACAGGGACTGAGACGGTTGACAACCGCTGCTAGGACCATTTTATTTTGATAACTTGGATTACAGATCCACCTCTGGGATTTTTGTCATTAAAAAAAAACTAACAAATTACTAAACTTCTATAAGAATTTCTAAGAAATGGGAAAGGTTTATGCTGTCCAGCACTAACTCAACATTTGGCCTTTCAAATTGGGGATATTTCTCAATATACCTTCAGCCCGTGCTTTTTTCCCCCCTCTGCAAGTTTATTTTACCCTCCGCCCAGAATATTTGCTGTAAAAGCCCGAAACCCAAGTTATCAAATTGAGGTGGCCTAGGGGCAGCTATAGGTACAGTGTGTACAGAGAGGGGGACAGTGTGAGAAGCAGTGGTCTGCTGTCTTGTGTTGTGCCTTCTGCAGCTACTGGTAAGCAGGTCTGCAGTGTGCCGGAACGGTCGTGGTCTGAGAAATGCTGCCTTCTCCGGACAACTTTGTGATAGATGGCGCCACACAAGTCACGGATGTCGAGTCGAGTACAATAGGAGAGTGGGTCGGACATGACAACACATAGGGCAATCACAACAGGCATTCACATTGAGAGAATAGGCAGTACATTCAAATGCAAAATATAGTACAAAACAGGATATTCTTACTCTAATAAATAAATACAGGGACAAAATTAAACTACAACGCTTTCATGGTACATACTTAAATTTAAAAAAAAAAGAATGTGGGTACTTAAATTGTTGCTGGCGTTCACACATTTATAGCCAAATAATGTAATGGGATACAATATCATATAAACTACATAAATTTTGATCAATGTGGGATAGGAAACTGTTTTGGTTTTAATACAAAGCAAGAGTGTTGAGAGGAAATAGAATAGAAGAATCCAGTTGGCCATTCGCTTTAGCTGTGACATGTCCCCAAGCTGTGAGATAGGCGCTCAGTTACATTTACTGAGTTTGCCATGTGCACATATTGCGGGAACTGCGTCCTGTATTAATGATTTTAGACTTGAGGAGGTTGGGATGGGAGGAGATTGAGTGGGGGCGCAAAATGTAATGGTTGTTTTGGAGGATATGGTTGGGGGCTAGAGTGGACCAGCAAACTGTGATGGTTGTTTGGGGGTTGGGGCTTTAAAATTTGATGTTTTTTTGGAGAGGAATGGTGCTGCAAACTGTGATGGCTGTGGAGGGGGGCAGGGCTGCAAAATGTGATGGCTGTTGGTGGGGTCTGTGAGTGGAGGGGGGTTCCATGTACTTACTGGAGAGTGGGCTGCACACTGTGATGTTGGGGTGGGGGGGTTTTGTGTGTGTGGGATGGGGCGGCGTTTCATGTACTTACTTGAGGGAGACGTTTTTCTCCTTGTGCTTGTTGAGGGGGTGGGCTGCACACTGTGGTGTGTGTGTGGGGGGGGGGGGGGGCTGTATGTGTGTGTGGAGGGGGGGGGCACATTTCATGTACTTACTTGAGGGAGGCGTTTTTCTCCTTGTGCTTGTTGAGGGGGGTGGGCTGCACACTGTGGTGTTTGTGTGGGGGGGGGGGGGCTGTATGTGTGTATGTGTGGGGGTGGTGTATGTATGGGGGCTGTACTTACTTGAGGGAGGCGTTTTTCTCCTTGTGCTTGTTGAGGGGGGTGGGCTGCACACTGTGGTGCCCGGTGAAGGCGAAGGTGCTGTGTACACTGGGAGGGTTCCGCACCTTGTTCACCAACTTCCTGAACGTCTCTGCGTTCTCAGACGACACCTCCTCATCAAACGCTATCTTCATTAACTGGAATGTACAAGGATATGGCTGGATTTAGAAAAGAATTGAGAAAAAATTGATCTTTAAAACGTTTAAATAAAAAGATTTTATTCAATAATATGAAATATTATTTTCTTTTAGGTAAAAAAAAAAGAATGTGAAATTCATTCACAAACTTATGAAATACCACAGTAGGAATTATAATTCATCCTATTGAAAACATTTCTCACAGTAGCTCACCTTGAAGAACTCTTTTATTGAATTTCAATGGTTTTTCAACTACCGTAAAACCTTGGCTATAAGCCGACCTTGGCTATAAGCCGAATGTGAGTTTGGGAGTAAAACTTTGGCTTATAACAAAAGTGCTTGAAAATTGTTTTCACTTTGTTTCTACATTATTAAAACCTCGCCTATAAGCCGAATGGGAGTTTGGGGCTTAAAATTCGGCTTATAGCAAATAAAAACGCCAAATAAACTTCGGCTTATAGCCGAGGTTTTACGGTATATTCTTATTCAAATTTTATTCCTTTTGTAAATTATGTTTTACTATTTTAGTATCTAGGTGATTGATGGTATACTTCACACATGAATACTACTGTAAACATATTTAATTTTGCGCTGTGAATATTTTCGCGGATTTAAATACACCCAAATTTGAATAGAGATGTGAAACTCTACTTTTTAGCAAATTTGCGAAAGATTTATGTACAGAACTATCTACATTTACGGTAGTAGTTTGAGCAGAGTGTGAGAGGTCTGACCTGGAATGTACTTTCCTACATAATTTATTCTACACAAGTTGGTTCAATGACATGAGTGGTAGGAGTCAGACCTGGAATGTGCTTTTCTACATAATTTATTCTATACAAGTTGGTTCAGTGACATGAGTGGTAGGAGTCCTACCTGGAATGTGTTAGAGCGTAGCTGGAGGCCCTCCTGCAACCACTGGTCAATGTGCTGCAGGTACTGACCACTGATCTTCTTCTCTCGTGTCAACGTCGACACCGGGAACGAACGCATCACCACCTGCTCACACGCTGACAGGGGCAAACAGGTACTTGTTATGGCATTGTTTTTAGGAACAAACTAAAACTTTATTTATGTCACAGTCACTGCCTTATAGTTGGTGATGATTCCTTGATAATTGTACACGTGTATTAGCATAGTGCACATGTTACATAACTTTATATACTAATAATTTTATCAATACTCACAATGATATAGTATCAAAGGACTTTTCATCAAACAATGGACATTATCAGTTCAATGTCTAATTACCTACATCAGTTATCAAATCGGGATAGATTTAAATATTGCACTGCTGAAGTACCAACTTATTTTATATGATGTGCAAAGAATATGATAAAGCTATTTGAAGCATTGGACTACAATTCCATGCTCCTAACTTACATCGTATCCCACAAAAAGGAACCGCATATTATATATCATATCAAAATAAATTCAATACATATATATTTTTTTTTAATTCAATATCAAACACATAAATACCAAGTGGGTCGCAGGGCGTGCCCTTGAAGATGAGCCTGTAGGTGGTAAGGAAGATGGCTCCCTCTGCGGGAAGTAGGACGGGTCCTCCAAGATGGCCGCCCGTGCCCTCGTCCCGCCCGTCTGCTACCAGGTACACACGCAGCCCGTCCATCACCGTCTCCTCCCCCGCAAGCAGCGTTGGCGTGAGCAACTTTGGCTGCAGGAAAAACAACATTACTAAGTTATCATGTCATTCTAAGGGGTATACAGTCAGTCATAGAAAGTAAGGAAGTATGTCTGAGGATGCAAATTATCTGAGGAAATGAGTCCAAATATATGGAAACATATATGGACAGTTGCTGGGCTTCTGTCTGAGGAAGTGAAGGTTCGAGGAAGTGAGTTTAGTTAGTTACTCTCATCTTGACGCATAATTTAAGAAGCCAGTGGACCAAGTTGGCAGATTACTAATAGACTTAAGTGTCCACCCCTGGTACTTAATTGGGAGCCTTCCCCCAAGAATTGACATTATTTATACATTATAAATATAGTATTAGGTTAGATAAGTCTGCATTTTACTGCAAATATATGGCACTAGAATTATGAGTGCCCTTCTTTAGATACCCACAACTTTGATCAACTACACATGGCAAGTATTTTCTATTTAGTACGTACCTTCTGTATGGGTGGTAACCGTTTGCTTTCTTTGTGTACAGCTTCTAATGTCTCTATGTGCATAGCTACCACACCTGCAAACACAATGGGATCATGGTTGAAGAATCAATAGTCAAATGATATCATTAACAGGTAACATATGTTTATCCTTGATAACAAAGATAATATTCTATTTTGAGGAGAGGCCCTGTACATGTAGATGTAAAAATAGCCTGCATTGATTTTCATTACCAATAAATTCTTTTCTTATCATCCGAATGGGAAAAAAATCCTGCTGTTTCCTTCTTTTCTTTCTTGAATCAATGTTTTTTTAAAGACCCATGCAGCACTGACCTGGAATCATTTGATGGAGTGACTTGATGTGTTCGGTGGTGACGCCACTTTCTGAGCAGACTTTGTCCACAAAGCGTGTCACGAAGCGGACGACACTGGCCTCCACCTCAGACACTTCCTGCTCGTCAAACCCACTCTCTATGTCGAAGCTGTCGCTCTCCGCCACACTGTGTCAGGAAACAAACTCTGCATTAATACCTTATATTTTACAATGCAATACTTGTGAATTCTGGAAATGAATCCTAAAGCACCCAATATGATAAAAGGAGAATTGTTTCATGCTGGAGCCATGCCATAGCAATTCATATATTTTGCATATATTCTCTATCTATAGTACAATGTTATCCTTTTTGCATACTCTCCAGCTATAGTACAATATAGTATAGTACAATATCATTCTCAAATATACTCTATATTGCTCTATACCCTGACATATCAGTTATTATTACATTGAACATTGAACACTGAATCATAATACATTACTGGGACCTTATAATGTCACTTAAAACACTAAGCTGAATCAGGCCTGAAGCCCCAACATTTGGCATGGTAAGTAAGGCTAGTCTCTCAGTACCTACCTGTTTGTGATGTTGGAGTTGGAGCTCTCACCCTCCTGTTGGCCGCTGCCGCCCTCCTTGAGAGACTTGGAGGCGTCGAGGGGTACCCGCAGGTAGACCATGCGGTTAGCGTAGTGGATGGCCTGGCTGTACACGATCGACTCCTCGTTAGACACCAGCTCCTTCTGCTGGTCCGAGGACAGCGTCGGCCACACTCGCATCTACAGGATGTAGTATGTGTTAGTGTACCACTTTTATAAAGCGTGACCCTAGCATGCAATACAAGCTTTATTACACGACCAGAAGACAATTTTCCAGCCCCTCACCTTTTAGTTGTTGTTTACGTCGCAGATTAAGTTGTTTAAATTTGCATTGTTATCTGCTTTGTTTACATCACCCCCATTGCCATAATGATGTGACCAACATGCTGCCTTCTGATTGGTCTAGAGCCCCAAAAAGCATACCACACGCCCGGGTGGTATGCAAAAGCATACCACATCCCCAGTTGGTACATTTTCCTTCATTATCCTAACACAGGATCGTACCTATAATGCTAGGTCGTGTAATAAATACAGTGTATCACATCTATAGCTTTTTCATACCACTTGTATATACTCTGAACCTCATCTATTGCTATTACACTTATGTTTACATGATGTGTACTTTCCTTATATTCAACTCTCATTTGCCATCTCTCGCAGTGTGACTACATTGAATATATCCAACAGACTATTAGACTTAAAAATAAATTGATTAAGCCAACTCTTTTAGATTGACCTGTAAATCAAATTGGTTAAGTAAGCCCAAATATATTCTGAATTATACCACATTTACTTTTCAATATATAGGAGAAAAGCTAAGGAGAAGTCCAACATGTATACTTAGTACCAAGTACCCTACCTGTTCTGCTGCTATTTCAAGAGCGATGATCTCGCGTGGTTTAAACTGCTGCTGTTGTACCTGAGAGCGCCGCTTGGAGTCCGGCGTCGAGCCCGTCTGTTTGTTCTAAACACAAAACACAATTTATGAGCTGCTTATCTCAGTGAATGTTCATTGCCTAGTTACTTTCAGCAAGTTTTCTTTCTTATATCTAATTCATATTTGAGATTTTAAGATTTCAGATTTTCACACCTGCGTGGCTTATAGAATTTGTTAAAATTTGGGGGTGCTGCTTATATGCCAGAAAGACTTATATGCAAGAATTTGCTACAATTCAAATGTAACCAATATAAGATGTGTAGTAACGGTATATAAGATGTTATAATAGGGTAAAGGTATACAAGATGTTATAATACTTACATCTCGTGGTGAGGCAGGGCTGAGGGTGGCCCCGGTGGGGGGCTGGGGGGCGGAGGGGGACAGTAACTGCTCCTCATACTGCGGCAGATACAGCTGCCGGATCTGTTTCTGTACATCCGAGTAAAACGTGGCCTCCCAGAACCCGATACTCGCCCACACCGGGTGCTCCTGCACGCATGAGTAGGCAAACTGGATCACTCCCGTGCACAGTTTCTGAAACCAAAACACAGGGCAGACTTCAAAGGCTTTGTATAGTTCCACAGGTAAACAAGGAATAGGCAGGGGGAGGCAATTGGCAGATATCCAAGGGTCAAAGAAAGCTATGTTGGTGGATAGTGAGGTAAAGGGAAATAGCTGGATATAGGTTACAACCAATTTGTAGATAGTGAGGCAACAGCCAATTGGCGGATAGAGAGGCAACGGCCAATTGGCGGATAGGGGATCAAAGGGCAATTGGTAGAAAGAGACAAAGGCAAATTTGTGGAGGAAGAGATAAGGGACAAGTCCCTCCCCACCTCAATTGAACCATAGAATTCAGGTGAGGCAATGGCCAATTATCAGCATTTTCACACAGAATGGCTTAGTACAAGGCACCTCAGGTCTTACCGAAATTTTACATACAGAAAGAGATGTTTAACTTACCCTACAGAAGGAGGTGGCTAGTGGTAGTATAGAGGCAGCCACCCCGTTCTCATCCAGCGTCGAGTCGTTTTGTAGAGCACAGTTGAGAAGGCGCACGACCATGTCAAACTGTTGGTGCTCCAGCATGGCCCGGTTACTCTGTACATGGTAACTTAACTCCTCCACCAGAGCTAACCGTGCTATCCGACTCTTCAATGCTCGCAACACCGCCGGGAAAATCTGGGCACAGAGGTAATGTAACTTATTTACACAATGTCCAGCAAGCCAGGGATACAACATACCAGAACTCTTAAAAGACCATTTTATGTTGCATTTTTATAAGTTTGCTGAAATATTTTTCTAAAATTACAAATAGCTTACAGCTTATAGATATTTAGATAATAGTATTAATCAAGGCTTTTCATGTAATTCCCATATTCTGTGGATTCCCATAATTGGTTCTTTTGAGAAGTATACCCTCAAAGCTTTCTATTTTCTAATCATTAACATTTTTTATCAATCATAGCACTAGTAACTTGCCTTGTACATGGTATCAAAGACTTGAAAAGACGCTGTTGCTCACCTTGCGTGCATCAGAGATCTTGTTCTCAAACACACAGTTGACACAGTTCCTGAGCACCTCGAGGCGCCTGGCGTTGGAGCTGAGCAGCTGGTGCCGCTCCCGGGACGAGGCTACCGGCGGGCCGATGGGCACGATGCGCGGCTGTTGGGGTCGGATTGCAGACAACCTGAGGTGGACAAAGTAAGATGTCAGTATGGTGACAAGAACTACTGTAAAACATTGGTTATAAGCCTAAATTGGTTATAAGCCAAGAGTGAGTTTGAGAGGAAATACTTGGTTATAATAAAAGTACTTTCACTACATATATTTAAACCTTGCTTGTAAGCCAAATGGGAGTTTGGGGGTTAAATTTGGCTTATAGCAAATAAAAATACCAAATAAAATTGAAACAGTTTTAAGGATTTATGAGCTTCCTTTACTCTCTGCAAGTACCAGTTTTTGAGGTTGAATTGCAGACAACTTAAAGCATACAAAGTAAGATGTAACACTATAGAATCATGAATAGTCAACCTAGAGTGCTTGGTACTCCTTTAATTTATTAAAACTCTAGCTACTAACACTGATTGTGATCTATATTTCTCAAAACTGTAATCCTACAGATGAGCCCCTTACTTGGACTTGACGCGGTGTCGCTGCATGCCCTCCTCGATGATCTCGTGGATGACCTCCTTGTTGAGGATGGGGAAGGGGGGCTGGTGGATGCGGCAGTACGCCCCTTCTGTAGGCTTGGGGATCTTCTGCATGTAAGGCTGCGTGTTTGGCATCTCCTGTAACCGGTTCAAGATTAGTTGTTATAACTTCTTCATATTTTACAAATATGAAGGTTCATATTATTTTCACATTTTTCTTTCAGCCAAGTCTCTAGCTCTAGTCATATATTTACATGAGTTTTAATGATTTAAGTAGTCTCATTTTAGAGCATTTACACCCTGACAAGATATCCTATTCAAGTGATTAAATTGGCCTCTCAAAAATACTTTTAAAAACTTGAGGCCACAAATAAAGGTATCTGGTGCCTAATGGAGTATCTGCAACTATTACGTTCAATATGGTAAACTGTGTCAATATCATACAATGGTATAGTTTACACTCGTAATAAAATGCTCTCCTTCTTTGCTTCGATTGTGATCAAATATTAATATAAAACTTGGGTTGCTTACGTTGAGGTATAGTTGGTGTGCGAGGTCTTTGATGTTCTGCAGTATTTGGTTCATCTCTTGGACCTCGTTGTTGCTCTCCTGGGGTGGAGCTGGCGTCTGGGAACAGACAATCATAGGACATGTATACACTGCTATGAATTAGGCATTTCTCAACACGTCTCTAAATGTCCTTTTCTCTATCAGATTGAAGCTGAATACATTTAAATAGTTATCAATGTTGTTGAATCTAAATGTAAATAATCAATATTTTGTAAGGGTTTGGAAGTTTTGAGCTGTAAATTATTTTACTAGAGGAATAATATTGCCATCCTAAATGGGAACGATGCAGAACATCTTTGCATCATATGACAGCTTCTACAGTGGTGTGGTCATTTCTCAGAGGAAAAATAGCAGAGACTTACATATTCTCCTATGACTTCATCAAAAAGGTCAGTGACCCTGAAAGGGGGTCCTCTGTCTGCCACGAAGGTACTGAAGCACATGGACTCAAACACACGTAAGGCAAACTCATCCTCCACCAGCCCTCGGTGCCCCAGGAAGTTGGCCTGCAAAGGGAAAACAGCTCTGGTTAGTACATGCTCATTACTCGCTGCAAATATCTCCTTCCAATTATAGCTACTGCAAATGTAAAGATTTCTGTCTCCATAAATTTTTGCGGATATGCTTATAAGTACAATTTTGCATGTATTTGGATTCACAGATTTTGGAATATGTTAGGTATATTACTATACCTGTGATATACATCTTTACAGGGAGTTTAATATCCGGGAAATGTACCGTGCCAAATAAAAGATTGAGCTTGTGAGTGGCCTCACAGATGACTCAGGGTATGCTGAATCTGTAGCTTATCATGTACTGAGATAAAGTACTCCCTTATAATCATTCATTGGTCCATTCTGGCATCAGAAATGAATTCCTTGTTAAAAAGTACCCTAAAGTCATGTGTCATACATGTATGTTATTCCAGTTCAGGCCAGTAGGTGGGTTTGGGTGAGCAGGTGGGTGTGGGAGAGCAGGTGGGTGTGGGTGTGCAGGTGGGTGTGGGTGACGGTTGCAGGCTGCGGGCATGTACCGCCTTCTGTCCCTATCAAAAAGCCAGTCGATCTGACGATAAACGGCGACGATATGCGTGGTACAGTTTTGAACTGCTCTGGACATGCTGGACGCTGTTGCTGCCAACTCTCGTGTTGTATCATGGACTTCTCGGAGTGTACAAGAAGTAGGGGTGGCGCCACCCTTTGCTGTACGGTCAGTATAGGAACTAGAATATTTTTTGGTGATGCTCTGTGTTGGAAACTTTTATTTAAATTTAATTTAAAGTTTAAGATGGTTTTTATTGTGTGTTTGAGGGTATTTCCACTGGAGAAGATTGCATTTCTGCGTGTGAAGAGAGAAATATGGGAGACTTTTGCAAAAGTAGTGATTTCTATCTTTGCTTCAACACTGAAGCCTATGTGGCATTCATTTAGAGGGTAGCAATTTAAGAATACTTAAGAGTTTGAGGAAAAGAGAGAAATCACTACCTAAAGATCACAGGCCAATTACAGCAAGAAGGAAAGACATTTCAAATTTCTTTTTGAAGGAAACATTTGTCCCCCGATCTTGCCTGTCTCTCCATGGTCTTATTTAATGGCTGTGGGCCATGGACATTAAATGAGAGCACTTCTCCTATGTAACAAAAACGTCTTAAACCTTGGTTGGGTCGTTTAGTATTACTCAGTTACCCTGAGTCAAATATATTTACAGTAGTTGGTAGTTATTACTTTTCCATTTTATATATGGGTGTAATACATCACAAGCTATGTGTTTCAGTAGATAATGAATTTGATCTGCAGATGGTAGTTAGATTCATATTACTGATATCTAAACTGATATCTATATTGTACACAAATCAGAAACTGGTGAATATCTGGTGACAACCTACCTTGTGGAAAAATGTAAGTGGCTGTGGATGTATGCGCATCACTGTCAGGCACGACCGATAACCGAAAAATAACTCGGCGAAAAAACGAAGAAAGACGGCCCGAATCTGTTTGTCCTGTAAGACAGAAACACACAAGTGAGGGAGTGTCAGGGATTCAGGCCTCCAGGAGGGCTCAGTGAAGTATCAACATGCAGAGGCCATGCAGGAGGACAAAGTGAACTTGATGTGCCTTTTCATCTCCCCTTTCAGCTTCTAAAATGTACATTTCATCAATGATATGTGAAAACCTGTTGTTTATACATGATATGATGACATTACTTTTATAAGACTTGTCTTTCTCTATGGATTCTCTTTTTATACAGCTAACAACTTAGGAACAGACACAGAAACTTTGATTATGATATAGATCACATTGCCATGTATCTATATTGAATTGATATAGACTGAATAGATGTACTGTGAACAATATAGTAAATCAACACTCGCTAGGCACTATTGTAAAAGTGGCAACATCAAGTCACTTTGACGCTGATCGTGTGAAGTTCACGGAGGAAGCTGCAAACAGTGGAAATAACTTGAGGTAAGAACGTCGGAGTTGGACACTGACACACAGCACAGATCTCCATATCTTGTAACCTGTTTAATCATTTCGTGGATTATCTAATAAATCTGTGACGCGGACCTGATACTAAATACAGGGGTGGCACAAAGCTTTCTAGATTTTGAAAACAACTTTTTTTGTCATTTCATAAAAAGCGCATGGTCAATTAATGATATAATGGGTGAGTGCCAAAACCGATAATGTAGACTGTGATACATTATACCCATACAAAGGTGTGGTGTAAATACGGCTTATACTTAATGACCAACATTCTGGTATAGTGTGAGTGGAAGCCTGAGGCTAAGGGCCATTTTCACTTTGTTATGCTAGGTTCTGTTTTAACATGCACCCTGTCTGGGATAAATATGCTACCTGTAGCCCCAAGGTTATACAACCCCTTAGATGATATATTAGGCACAAGATGAATTAAGTTAGGCTGGGTACTATGAGTATTGTGAGTCCAGTCAGGGGGACCCCACAATCACTTATAAGTAGGTGTACCTGGATGTTTTTGCAGTAACATAAAAAAAGAGCAGGTTTATAAAATTCTAAGTGTGCCGTCATTCAGATAACCGCGTTTAGTGTCAGCCGGACGTAGCGGCGGTACCTACTTGGGCTTTCATTATATCAGTCTCAGTATCCATGCTAGAAGACTGCAATGAAAACCACAAACCAACGGAACATTTAGTAGGACTATGGGTCAGTGAGGCGAGCATAGAAATCGTCTTCATCAATCTCGTCTAACTGTACTTTAAATGTCAAACACCATGCTGCATTTTGGTTTAGTGTTAATTTGCATTCCTGGGACCTGTTTTGGTTCATTGAGGTCATTTTTGTGACAATTTGGGAAATTCAGTAACAATGGCCGTATATAAGGTTTTCCACTGACATCGAGAGAAAATGAGTAAATTTCAACATATTCTGGACAATAATAAATGGATGTTAAACTTGATTATTTTTGTCCTCAATATTGAACAAATTTATATATGTGAACATACTACGAAATAAAAAGAATGGTTTCACACATAATTGGAATGTATGGTTTGTCAATACATACTCTAAATATTTGATAAGTCTGTGAGAAAAGTCAACCTTTTCAATCCTTCCAATGGGACATCATTGTACTTTGCTATTATGAAAAGCTGAATATTATCAGTCACCAAAGTATTTCTACAGTATATATCCTTTTACCTTCCTTGTGTGTCCCAATTAAAATTTATCTTTCGCATTCGCAAACAATCAAGCAAAGACGGCAAAACTTGGGATATAAAAGCAATGGGTCAAAACAAAACATATGCAAAATTGATAATCACATTTGAGAATGTAATCATGTTTGATTAGAAGACATTGGCAAATGTGAAGAACCCTTCATTAGGGTAGGCCTATTCACCCTGCCTGCTAGGTCTATGTGTCATTCAGGAGTGGAATGCCGTAAACTAGATGAGTGTCAGTACCGCTGAGTGTCCGCATTACTGGGTACAGTCTCAGCATCATCTACCATCTAGCTGGCCACATTCGGGAAAACCGCCAAACCTACTCTGGCACATTCGTAAACGCCTTCAAAGCTTCCTCCACAAATAAGTATTGGACGTTCCTAAGTGTAAGGTTTCCTCTTTGTATTTGTAATTTATATAGATATGATATTATACGTATGAAAATGATGATTGTGGAACTTTAAATTTCAACAATTGAAAGAAACACTTCAATTCTGAAGAACATAGAATCAAACAAATTGAACATTCTTTCAATAAAGAAGTTGGTTGCACAGAAAAAGTGAAAATAGAAAGAGGTCAATAGGGAGAATCAATCTGTTAATAAAAAGGTGGAAAGAATTTTACAGATTTTTCGATAAGGAAAGGGATAGCCAGTTTAGTTAAAATCAAGAATAAAAACATGGCAAAATGGTTGGAAGAGTGGGAGGTGATAATGCGGGGAGCGTGGACCGCAGAGGAGACTTTGTGGCGCTGACTGTGTACCTTCACGACTATTGGGATGTTTCTTTTTCTCACCATCCTGGCATAGGTCCTACCCCTGCCCCCTAACGCCATCTGTGGGCAAACAAGGGAAACAGTGACTGCCGCTGCTGCTGATGTAGCACCTCGCACCGACTCATGCAAAGCAGCGCAAGATGGTGTGGAACCAGCAAAAATGTTAACAAATATATGGAATAAAATACTGAAAATGATTTCCTTTTTAAAAACTGAAAAAAAAACTCCTAAAATATATTATATAAGTTTTGAAGGATGCTATATTAACAAATACATTGATATGCAACTTTCTTTAGGTGTTTCATATAAAGATCTATCCTTTTGAATTGTAAAGAGCATTTAGGTGACAGGCATGCAAGATGGAATTCACTTGTAAAAGTTTCTACTTCTAGAGGAAACTTAATATGTATGAGATTCTCAAGCAGCATAAAACATATACCACGTTTGTGAAAAACCCATAATACCTATCTCAATTTTGTAACCAAATTAGCCAAATGTACATCATGGAGAAGCAACACTATACACTGATAGCAGGTGGCCAGAACTTACACTAGACGAATGAAGATAAGTGCACATAAAACTGGGACCAAGCCAAAAGTGCAAATATTTCTACACTGCATGATAGGTGTAAACTATTTTAACATGAATTGGTCTCTTAACCCTTTAAGGACAGCATACTGCTTTAATAGATTGAGATGCCTTCCTTAAAGGGTTGATGAACCTAGAAATCCATTTTGACTTTTTCAGTTTGTTAGATGCTCATCAATATGCCTCAATCTCTTAAAATTCATGATATTTTTTATTACAATAACACAAGCTTTTCCTATAACCTTTCAAGTTATCAAGGGAGTAATACAGACATTTTGAAAAAGTATTTTGAAAGGCAATGGTATAATATTCACAAAAGAAGAGGGCCTTGCATGTGTTAACTTACCATCTTTTCTAACGGTGGAGCCTTTGAGGGTTCGGGCGGGAAGGCAAAGTCTGCCGTTATTAAGTCCGGGTTCAGGATCTGAAACATAAACAATAATATTGTATGTCTGATCAAACTGCCTAAATCAATGCTTTGAAGTTTCAACAATCCCATTGGCAGGCATGAGAATAATTTTGTTTTCTACTGGGTGTACAAAACAGGCTTAAGATATGAGTTTTGAGATTATTCATTTTTATTTTGACAAATAATCCTTTACATGTAAAATCTTTTGACTCATGTCAAGGTGTTTGATGTATCACAGGTATGACAGATAGGAAGTAGTGTAAAGTTGCATTGGTGCAGTACTCACAATGTTGAGAGCGTTGACGGCGCGTGTCAACATGGGTTCCGGCATGAGGGTGAGGGTGACATGCTCGGGGACGTGTAGACTGCCTCCATCCAGGTCCACGATGATAACGTCCAGCTATAAAACACAACATCATGTTATATATTATAATCTTATACTATTTACTCGTTTAAGTTATTTTCCTAATATGGTTTACTTCCTTAAACTTACAGCTCTCAAAGTGTACCTTTGTTTTATCATAATTCTATTAATTTCTATACAACTAGATTCCTAGATTTCTAATTGTTTGAATAGATAAAAGCAGAACAAAGCATGTACTGGTAATTACTTTTCAGATATCTGATCTGAATCTTATACAGATTACTGCTATACTATCAATTGTTGATGATATTTTCATTTGCAATATGATAAATGTACTTTTTTGTGCATATGAATTTGCTAAAAATGTACAACTTTGCATGTATTTAAATTGCAAATATCAGAAGATGGTAGTTTATAACTATACTAGATAAATATTCACGCTGTACATCTTTTCGCGATTTACATTTCATGAAATATTCATGAAAATATGTAGAGCTTGAAATAATTCCATTTACAGTAATGCAATTGTGGGTACTGACCAGGTCTGCAAACTCAGACTTGAGAGAGGAGTGGACGCCGGCTATGAAGGGTGTGGGTGTGTTGACCACCTCGTACAGCCCGGCCGGCAGCAGGGGGATGTACACGTAACTAGGGGGGGACGGAAAGGAAATAAATCATGGTTTTAAACCCATTACTTGGAATGTAATGTGAATTCACATAGTAGTCTCTTAGTAGCAGAAGCATTCTTTAGAGGTGAAATTTTAACCATTTCCTCTCCTGAAAATATTTGTGCCATATTCCTCATCTAATTTCTCCATCTAATTTTATCGAGAATTTCAGTCAATTCTACAGGCATGTATAAGTTAGAAAACTGCTTATGAGGCAAGGCAGAGTGGGGCTAACATTTAATTACTGGTAAAAAGAAATAAATGTGTTCTGTACCTGTACTTGAGGGGGTAGATGAGTGAGGTGAGGGCGTGGCTGGCCTCGGTGAGACGGGAGTAACTCATGGAGTGGAACAGCACCTTGTGGTCTGTGAGCGCCGCACAGAACACACTGATGGTGTTAGAGATACCTGAAGGATTAAGTGAGGAGATAATTAGAAATCAATACAAGACTTAAAGCCAATTTGACAGCATTACAAGATAAAATTTCCCCATGATACCTCAAAATAAATGACTGTTTTATTGATATTGCCACATAGCTCTCATTTCAGGCACCAGATGAACAAGAGATGTTATTTGTACAAGACAAAGTAATTTTCTATAGCTGCATATTCTGTTAGATATAATATATCTATTTGTGGATAAATACATGTATATCATATATAAACAAATACTACGATATAGGTCAATGTCCCAGTTCTTCAATACCACATACAAAATACACATGACAACAACTCTTAGTCATACATATTGAGTGTCCCTTACCTAGTTGCTGGAAGAGGAGTGCACATGAGGTTCTGGAGACAGGTAGTGTGACGCTGAGGGGTGGCTGGTACGCCTGCCGGTCTCCTGCCCCTATGGAGAACCGGATCTGTGGGCCTCCTGCGGACATTACATGAGTAAATTTAGTATAGTCAAGTACTACAGGATTAGGTCAAATACACCTTTTACAAGTGCTGACAACTTACTATAATTCAATATGCTTAATGTGTGAGTTTAAGAATCTTGAACTTGTTAAAATGCAAACATTCATGCCATGTTGAGTACCAACCTGGGGGCGGGGCCTGCACGCAGCCCAGCAGGTTGCCGACTAACGTCTCCAGTTGTACCTGCATGTTCTCTATGTACACCGTGTAGATCAGCCCTAGTGAGTTCTGTAACACACAAAGCAGGACATTAAAAAAGCAATTCTGAAAAAATGTCTGGCCGATGTTCTAGTCACGGCTGATAGTCTGGTTATGGCTGATAGTCTGGTTATGGCTGATAGTCTAGTTAAGGTTGATAGTCTAGTCATGGCTTATAGTCTAGTTACAGCTGATAGTCTGGTTACGGCTGATGGTATGGTTACGGCTGATAGTTCAGTTACGGCTGATAGTCTAGTTATGGCTGACAGTCTAGTCACGGCTGATAGTCTGGTTATGGCTGATGGTCTAGTTACAGGTGATAGTCTGGTTATGGCTGATAGTTACGGCTGACAGTTGGGTCATGGCTGATAGTCTAGTCTGGATGTCTCATACATATGTTATGGCTGGCTATGCACAATGCATCTACATATGTATGGACTTCCATAGCATCAACAGTGTCTAGTTTGGCACTTACCCTGAAAGTTTCGATGGCGTCCAGTTTGGACACAAGGGCAATAGACTTGGGTGCGAACATCTTGGAGTGTCTGACGAGGGCCGGGTCTACGTCCAGATCTTCGACGTCCTCGTCGTCTGGTCGTGATGTCACCGCTGTCTCCGCGACGTCCTCCGTGAAGGTCAAACAGGCGCAGTAATGTCGCTCGGCGTCGATGTCGGTGAGGACCGACACGAAGAAGGACGGGTTCTGTCTCGCTGTGAACAGCCGCCATCCTGCCGGCTGACAGAACTGTGGGGGGAAAAGTTTGGGTCATGTCACAATGAAATAGGCAAGGAGGTACCACAGAATCTAACATTTGTTTATAGCTCTACTAGTTTAAACATTTTTTGAAAGTGTTTAATTTATTTCTTCAACTTAAATTCCAACTTAATCAAATCATTTACATACAAACACATATTTACAGGCATCATTATCTGGTCTGAGTTATATTTGGCACATTGATGATCTTAATGAGTGAAGAAAGTGTAGGGAGACAAACTAGCCATTGGACAAATCAAGTTCTTCTTCATAACAGTTATATGATATCATATAGCCATATTGTGACTGAAGTATCTAGATGGGTCATGATTGATGCTATAGATTAACACTAGGTGGCAATACTAAACCCTGCTAACCCTGGGAGAAGCAGGAGAAGGGACCCTGGATGACTGAAGTGAGGGGCTGTCCAAGGTATGAGGAAACCTGGCTGCTTAATAGCCTTGTAGTCTATTTATAATTCCTACTCTGTATGATTGAAGGCTGTCTCATACTGTAAAAGCTGTTGTTTACACTTTGTAATGTTGCTTCATATCAATCTGGGCCTGTTGCATTGCATCTTGTAGTTCAAAGGAGTCCTAGAAGGATGTACAGTCAGGGGAGGTGAAAAAGGTGTTACGTATATAGGGAGGTGTGTATATATAGTATAAGTGACTTGCTGTATAAGTGTTATAAACCAAGGACAGGGTGACTCCAAGGCACCAGACACAGATAATTACCATTGACCCAGGCTTATAACACTTATGTAGTTAGCCAGGCGTATCACATGTGACTTACACTCACAGTAGGAGAGTGTGCTCAATGGCCTTCACCCACATACAGCCATGTATGTAAAATACAGTCAGGCCATTTCTTTTCATCTCTCAGCCAGCTGTGGTGTAAAGGAATATGCAGGGAGGTGTGTAAAGGAGTACTTAAGTCTATAACAGCGAGTGTACTCGGGGGGAGGTACTCACCAGTTCTATGCCCTGTGTGAAAGGACAGTCGTCCCAGTCCCGCTCTGGGAATCTCTGGATGATCGTCCCCGAGGCTGAACCACTCCCTGCAAGACAACAAAGACAACAATGTAATCTTATATTAAACACTACAATGTCATTTCATATTAAACAATGTACTCTTACATGTTATAGGTAAAAGCACATGTCAGCTCATATCATAAGGCCATGAGCAGAAACCAGGAACATCAATCAGATTACTTTCATATTACTACCATATCATTTCAATGAAATATTTCTTTCGAGTTTTTAATGAGCTTATCAATTAATCTAGTTTTGATATGTTGCCTTTCTCCAATATTGTCCCACTTTTAGTGTAGACAAGGTGGGAGAAATGAAAGGGCCAAAACATTGTACTCAAAAAAGTTTCTTCCACTATTTCACCATTATTCACATATAGTTTGTTGCGCCATTTCCCATGGACCCCTATATTGTTAGTGGCATATTGTTATGGTAGTACCAGGTACATGCCCTCCCCATACTGTACAACCCTGATGTAGAACCCCCCTTTCACCTACTACTCACACGTCTACACTAACATTGACATTTATGGATATTGTGACGTGCAGAGGTTATAATGGAAAATCAATCATTTACCGACTGCCTCCCATTCCTCTGGACAAATAAACAATGATGATAGGCTTTATGAGTTGTGGCTGGCTGAACCCTGCGTCCACACTCTATTGTTATCGTCTACCCTGTGCTTTTTCAGCCAACACCGTTCCCGCCTGCTCGCTGCCTGACTCTGCGGCTAGCGTCAATGTTGACTAACAGTCCATACGCAGTGTCCTTTCACTACGTCATGCTCCCTGTCTAAACTCACGTGCTACCTGTCGGCCATGTTTCAACTTGTTTCAATATTAGCAGAGAGCGACAATGGGACATAATGGCCTGATCAAACATCAATATTTTGTCCAAATTCATGCTTGTCATGGCATTTATTGACTACCAACATCGTTTATTAATTATATATCTTGTCGTTTCTTCTTTGTATTTATTTCCTTCTGCACAACAGAGATGTCTTCAGTGAAACTCTAATTCCTGCTTTAGATATATTTGTTGGTATTTTTCTTAGTCACACAGGGTTTGTTTGACTTCTTTGATCTGACACAGTATTTTACTTGGAGTCAGTTGATGGCCGTACCCGAATGGCGAATAATTAGTGCCTGCGGTGAGCCACCTCCCATGCCACATGTATGTGATCTGATGAGGCATAAGCTCTTATTATGTTATATATGTCCATTACAATAGTCCTACATTGGGGCAGGTTGGTGGACAATAACAGCCATACATCAGTACACCCTGCTGCTGTACCCTTACATCAATATTACACTGGTCCCTGCTGCCTTGTATGTACACCATTAACTCTTTAAGGGCTTTGATGCATAATGCCCTTTGTCATCATGATGCATTAATGCAGCCCTGGCGACGTCATCTTTTAGCAACATGCTGTCCTTACAGGGTTACCACACACCAGAACCAGCATGATGTGTGTATAGGGGCGCCCGGCCGTGACCACCCACCGCTCATTTCTACTTCCACCAACTGCCACCAGGGCTGGTCACGCCCTGTGATGAGAGCAATCATGGAGGCTGTTGCTAGGCAACGCGTGGATGCGGGGTGAGGGAATTGAAGGGGCGCGAAGTGAGGTGAGGCTCGTGTGGGGTTTTAGGGCATTGATTAAAGGGAGCTGAGCGTGTACAATGATGACATAGCTGTGATGTCAATGACATAGCCGTTACTTATTGACTATGTCATATGATGTATCAATGAGGAGTTCATGGAAGGGCCACTAAATGATAAGGGGAGAAGTTGATTCAGATTTGGAAAGCCTAGTGTAATATGATTTATGAATAATTCTTCCCCAAAGCTGTCAATTTATTTTGCCCTTTCTTACCCTGAAATTGATAAAAACTTGGGACTTCTGCTAGATATTGCACATTATATGTTCAATATATTTGTGTGGTTGTAAAAAGAAGAGACTAATACAGGCACCATATGCCCTTCTACTGTTGGCATCTATGTGGGGTCAGTACAGCAAGGCTGGCAGGGTGTGGGTGGAGGTATGGGGGGAGGGGGGTCTGCCATGTGGCACAGTGTAATATGTGGTATTGATGAAGTCATAACCAGGCTGCCTGGCACCATAAACAGAGCATGGTGAGGGGGTAGGGTGGGCTGTGGGGGCAGTATCTAGGTCAACTAATAGGGGAAGTAGTGAAGGAGGGAGGGAGGGACAGGTTGTTAGAGGGACATGGTGACAATAGGCAAGGCATAAAAGTATGCCTGCTATTGAGCAGGGCAATGGACCGAGAAATAGGGCCCAGTAAACTGCCTGTGTATGGGTACTGGGACTGCTTCCCTCACCACCCAATTCAGATACCAGACAGGGCCCATTTAGATACCTGAACACAGCTCTCCTTTCTACCATTCTTTCCCCAACAATCTCCAATACCCGACCCAATCTGCCCGATACGGCCCCCACGCCTACTCCAACCGCCCCACATTTCAGTTAATGCCCTTCAATCCAATTAGTTAATTCCTTTACGGACCTAAAATGTGCATCATTTGGCGTGCTGATAAAACTGGCGCGGTAGGAGAATGGCACAATGTGTCTGAGTGTGTGTGTTTGTGGGAGGGTAAAGGCTGCGGGAGGCTATTGATGGATTGATGCAACATAGAATGCATCCAATACCTAATCTGCAGATCTCTCCAAAAGGAAAAATCAACTGCATAGTTAATTGCCCACAGAAATTGCAATTGCACTGAAGCCATCCTTCATGGGCCTTGCACATCCAATTTCCTTTTACACTTCCATAGTCATTGCAAACTGGGCCTCTCCTATAGAGAGACAAGAGTCCATCTGTCCTCACTGCCACCTTAGTTGTGGACATGGTATAGTACTAAAACAGGATAGGTACGGATGGTCGTAATCCAAACCCATAACTCATAGGTCAGGGCTGGTCTGGGGGATAACGAGGGACCCCTGGGCTGCCATCTGTGACAACCCATGGACTCTTAATGCTATATGGTGACATACGATAACCCCACACGGGGAGAGTTTATGTCACCGATAAAGTTGACCATTGGGAGGTTTGGGTTATTTAGTACCCAAGCATCCCTGACCAATCACAGAAAATCTAGTGGACCGTAATTAAGTGCACAGTCGTAAAATTCTCGCCCCATAAAGAAAGTTTGAAGGTTCTTTATGGTGATGATATAGAGAATATCTGAGGCAAGAAAATGTCCTTCCACCACAACTGTACAGGGTACTGTTAAAGAGAAGTGGGGCAGCGGCCAATCAGCCGGTGACATGCTTGTTGCCATGGTAACACAACGCTATGTAACCAGGGCGACCATCAGCGGGTGCTGCTCCCTGGTGGCTGTTTGCTGCGTGATGGCAGCTTGAAGATACAGCCCACACACGGCCGACATGGCCGACAAATACTCGTCTCAGTACCAATTTACCAAACACCGCCTCGGTAAGAGGCCGAGTGTCCAGCCCTCCGGGGAAATCACCATAACGTCCAACCCAAAACTAAGCAACATCGGTCAAATGGTGACCACCCCGTCCGGGGCTGAAAGAAGGGAATTTGGTGAAGTGGGACCTGAAAGAGGATCGAAACGCTCCTAGTTGAGTCTTTTCTGGGGGCGTTAAGAAAAGCGGCTCGTGTGAGGATGTTTAAGGGATCAATAATAGGGCTGGGGGCAGAGGGCCGGGCGGGGTCGGTGGTAGTGTGGCAGGGTCGGTGGTTGGGTGGTGGGGTGGCAGTGTGGTAGGGTGGCAGCAATCAGCAGCTATTGATCAGGACCTGTGTGATTGGGGGGAGCATGGAGAGGTATACAGAGTACCTAGGGGTGGCCCCTCAGACGCTCAGTAACCAGGGGTGGCCCCTCAGACGCTCAGTAACTAGGGGTGGCCCCTTAGACGCTCAGTAACTAGGGGTGGCCCCTCAGACGCTCAGTAACTAGGGGTGGCCCCTCAGACGCTCAGTAACCAGGGGTGGTCCCTCAGACGCTCAGTAACCAGGGGTGGCCCCTCAGACGCTCAGTAACCAGGGGTGGCCCCTCAGACACTCAGTAACCAGGGGTGGCCCCTCAGACACTCAGTAACCAGGGGTGGCCCCTCAGACACTCAGTAACCAGGAGTGGCCCCTCAGACGCTCAGTAACCAGGGAGGGCCCCTCAGAAACTCAGTAATGAGATAGACACCCCCCTTAACACTTGGCACTGCATGCTGCTGGGCAACTACAGAGACAGCAGGCTAGACACAGGGGTCTTTGATAACTACAGAGACAGCAGGCTAGACATAAACCCAGTAACATACTGTAAGGCCCTATAGGTGATGGCAGACCAGACTGGGGTCTGTTCTGTATAGAGATGGTAGGTTTGAGGTAGTAGGCGGAGCTGTGGGACTGTCAAACATTTTTTCCCAATCTGTGTCTAGATATCTTCTACATTAAAGGTAAATGCTTTGCTGCTAAGGGTTTTATCGCAGAAAAAGATATCTTGTTGCCACCCGTTTACTTCCTTATGTTCATTGTTCTGATTATTGTCTCTAAGTAATAGTGCACTTTAAACATGGCTTCTATTACATGTGATATCACCTTATACATTGAAGCAATCAGAAACTATTTAGTGAAGATCAAAGGAAGACATATGCATCCAGAAATAGCTCAGTGGGCTCTATCCGTGCAGTATTCCCAGGACGTGCATATTCACAAAGCGGTGTGATCCGTGGGAGTGATGTTTCTCAGTAGAGCACTCAGCGGGCAGGGAGGGGAGGGCTGACGTCTATACAGAGCTACCTTTGAACACTCTATCCTGTATTAGGGCACCCTGATGCTGCTACATGCTGGGACTGGGGCTAGGTGGTTCCCAGTGCTCTGTAGGTAGTCAGGCTAGTATACCAAGCTAAGTATAGGAAGTGAGTGTCAACTCACTCTGCTACAGGTGTACCATTCATGGCTTGTTCCGATGAAACCAAACCAACTGGACATTTTGACTTTGACAGCCCATAGATATGTAGGAATAGTCAGATATATATTTTTAGCCATTCCCATCAGATCAGGTTCATGTAGAGCTTCAAGGTATATGTACTTTTGCCTACCTGTGACCAATATTGAGTGTGTGAGCAATCAGGAAGAGGCCAAAATTAGCTTTATTGTTTATAATATAATAAAAAATCATGCACAGTATTTAAGAATAATTAAACTACCAAGCTTATAGTCTAGTTACAGCTGATAGTCTACCGTAAATTCTCGCGTATAAGCCTAACTCGCGTATAAGCCGCACCCCTAACTTTGACAAATTATATAAGCCATAGAGGGGGTCTGAATATTGCGATTTTGGTACTGTAGTATACTAATAAAAACTCTCGTATAAGCCGCACCCTATATAGGCATGTTTGGTATCAAAAGAAAGCTGAGTCTGACTCGCGTACAAGCCGCGGCTTCTACGCGAGAATTTACGGTAGTTACGGCTGATAGTCTGGTTACGGCTTATAGTCTAGTTGGGCTGATAGCCTGGTCATGGCTGATCGTCTGGTTACGGCTGATAGTTATGGCTAATAGTCTAGTCACGGCTGATAGTCTGGTTACGGCTGATAGTCTGGTCACAGCTGATAGTCTGGTTACGGCTGATAGTCTTGTTGGGCTGATAGTCTGGTTACGGCTGATAGTCTAGTCACAGCTGATTTTACACAAAGTTTGCTAGGCCTGATACCTATATTATATGAAGGAGAAAGGCTTTGTACCTCCTAAAACATTAATATGTTCACCCCTCTTTTAATGATAGTCTTTAATGACTCTTTTAACCCTTTAAGGATGGCATGTCTTTAAAAGATTTGTCATAATGATGCACCAATGCAGCCCCAGCAAATTTTCGGCGAGTAACTCCCCGCTGCTGCATTGGTGCGTCATGCCAATTCTTCTGCAGTGTCTGAACCCCGTAGGGCCGGCATGATGCTTGAATGCAATACTGGCGACCTAATTGCCAGGGCTGCATTCATGCATCATGACAACCAAGGGAATGATGCATTAAGGCATCATGTCGTCCTTAAAGGGTTAAGCTACAGTGACACTTCACAATGAAAAATAACTTTTTTGGATGGACCAAATGGAGATTTCAATAGTTCACCCAATTTGCCCCCTTGCCCTCAATCTGTCTGCATGTTTTGTGCCAATCATTTAATGGACTGGAATCAGCCAAATCGGAATCAGAAAGGCCACCCGGAAGGGTAACAGCATTACAGGCAATTGAGACCTCTGAAATCTCTTTTCCCAACAGTCAGATTGCAAATGGCCTAATATTTCGCGATAAAATTGATAGAAAACGTTTTCGCCAATTCTCACGTTCACAACTTAATAGAAGGCTCCTGCAGGGCTTTGCAGATTTGTTCTCACTTTTTGGGTAAACCGAATGATGGGTAATCTTACCATTAAGGGAACACATGATGCCTCAAGGCTTTATCTATATTTTTGTCACAATGCCTCAATGTTAAATTGCTGGTGACATGTATTTGGGAGTGTCTCAACACCATAGGGCTCCCATAATATGTGAATACTACACTCAGAGGTGCTGAATCCATGCATCATACCTACAAAATATTAATGTTATCTAAAGCAGAAGCACAATGCTGCCCTGAAAGGGTTAACATAAATGTTTATCGGCTGAGTGAGTGTCAGTGTGGGTTGTCAGCAGTGAGCGCTCCTCGTGCAGAGACCAGAGACTGACCACCATTACATTGGTATACGCGGGATGCGTATTGACTAGGGACCAATCAGCACCCCCCTCATTGGGTACTGAAGGACCCACTACTCTGTCATTAGGATCCTACCAATACCCCTCTACACTAGGCACCCACCCACAGTATCTCAGCACTGTGCACTTACTACTGGTTCTTCCTACCCATACTTACCTCAACTAAACACACCCAGTCTATGTATCTAATGAGTCAACTGTAGGAGTTATCTCTTATACTGCCTTCATTCTGCCTCTGTAGGGTTCGACCTTTACATTAACATGATAAGTGCTGCACAAAGACGCGATCCTGACATTAGCCATAAATAGCGCCTCTATGAATATGTATCTGTGCATACTTGGGACAATGGTGCTGTGTTTGTATTACACGATTCACTCGTCAGAGCCTTTATGAAAAATGGTTCATGGGTCATGAGGCATCTACAATATACGTACATTATCGTGAACAATGCATCTTATTTTGCCAGCGCTCCGTTCTAGGTATTGTTTTTGTATCTTCTTTCCTCATTGTTTTCATTAATCACAGAAAGCACTACAATTTGCCACTTTGAAGGTCAAAAATGTATAATCAAGGATGAATAGTAACATGGCATTCTAACAGAGAAAAGGTAACTAGAACAGACTAAATCTTTGAGAATCATGTCTTCTTGACTACATACTTCATAGTAAGATTCATTATGTTCCTTTTATGAATAATGCCATATTAGACACCTTTTCCTCTACTGAGAGCTGAGTGTTGTTGTATGTAGTAACACACAGACAGGTCTGGGTAACCTGCAGGGGGAGAAGTCTGCCCAGAGCCTCCCCCTGCACTCAGCATGGCGCACTGCCAGGGGAGGTCACTGCAGCAGGGGCTAGGGTGGGGGGGGGGGGGTGACAATACATGTGATACACTGTTGTACTTGATGATTCGTTTTAAAACCCATCGTGTAGCATTGGGCAGGCGTACAATGCCGTTTATAGGCTATGCCAAAATTATAATAGAATTTATAGGAACTGGGGAACTCCAGATGGAATTGGAGCGACGCATTGGGCTAGAGAATTTTGTATTCATATTGTACTTGTACTGCTTTTGTACTTTAGCTGTCAGCATTTCTTGTTTGTTAATGCTGTATACAGTGCACTCCCCAACCATGATAATGTGCCAAAATGTAGTTCTGACTCATTATATACCAGCAATGGCGTCACATGACATAGATGGTATGCATGAGTCCCTGGAAGCACAAAACATGTGATAGAGCAGAGGTGGTGCAACATGGAGCTACTGTATAACACTTGTATAGTGCTACATAGATACCGTAAATTCTTGAGTAAAACCCTATTACTCATATAATGTGCACGTCTAATTTTAATAGATTATTTTAGGCTCTAGATTTATTTAAGGGTTCTAGATGGTGCTAGATAGTTCTAGATGGTGCCAGATAGTTCTAGATGGTGCCAGATAGTTCTAAAGGGTTCTAGACGGGGCTAGATAGTTCTAGAGGATGCTAGATGGTTCTACATGGTTGTAGATGATTCTAGATGGTTCTACATGGTTGTAGATGATTCTAGATGGTGCTAAAAGGTTCTAGATGGTTCTAGATGGAGTTACATGGTGGGGTGGTGCCTGGTAAGTTGGCAGCTGCAGCAAACAGTCCTCCCCGTGTTGGCTCCGACTCCCGCCCAGCTCTAAAGGCCACACCATGAACCTACATCGGCACCACGTGGGAATGTCAGCTGATGTAGGGCCGTGTAGAGGGACAGAACCTAGTACAGGGGTGGGGGTAGATTATAGAGGGACTACTGTATCATTGTGTATAAGTGTCTCAACACAGGAGGCTCATCAAAATAATTTCCCCTGGTGCACATACAGGAAAGCAGCTTATTCAAGATTAACTTTCAGTGTTGAAGATGGATCTGATGACCCCCTAACCCTTGTGAATTTTGACCAGCATTGATGTAACATGTGACATCTGAATACAGTAAGTCAGATGAGGGTTGGTATCTGCCATGGATTCATTGCCTTGCCACAGGTTGTTGTGCACTGCAACTGTGGGATTGTAGTCAATGCAGAGGGGCGGAGAGGGAGTATATTATATCGGGATTCAATGTAGATAACTACCCGGCAGTAGAATCAGGCAATGCACCAAGTTGGCCGAGCCTCACATCCAGTACAAAAGGGCAGACGGCGCGTTATAGACCCCGGCCAACAAGTAGGATCACAGCGAAATACCAGCTTGGTTCTGGTGGTATAGTCTCTCATATAGGCAGTAGGTTCTTGTATTAACCCTCTAGGGACGGCATGTTGCTAAAACATGACATTTGTAGGCATGCTGCACCAATGCATCCCTGGGCAGTAACTTGCAGGGGCTGCATTGGTGCATCATGACAACCATTTGGAACTGTCTCAAACCTGTAGGGTCAGCATGATACTTGAAGGCAGCCCTAGTGAGTTACCCAGCATGGCTGCTGCATTAATGCATCATGACGACCACAAGCATGATGCATTAAGCCATCATGAAAGGGTTAAAGTGACGGGAAAGCGGGGTGTTAGTACGATATAACATACTGCGTTGTCAGCTACAAGCCTTGTGTAAAGGGCAGACATGTTGTATCACACAGAAAATGTCAGCTAGAGCTTGGTATAGGGGTGGTACAGAGAACAGTATCTAGGGGGACTGTGTAGGTGTTGGTGGTGTCCCTATATGAGGGTGGGTGAAGGCACTGTGTTGGCTCACACCCCACAGTAAAGAGCAAACCTCGCACAACATCACAGAGAAGACACCAGGGTGATCCAGGGATGGTAGGGTGTGTGTGGGGGAGGGAGAGGCAACATAGCATTATATCATATAGGTGGTATACGTTGGCTTAGCCAGGCGCCAATGAGAAAGGGTAACCTCCCCCCCTGCTATGTATGGATCACAGAGCAGAGAGAATGTCAGTGTGACAGTGAGTGGAGGTATAAAGTGTATGAGCTGTTCTAGGTGTCTCTGTATAAAGCCATGCTAGTGAACTGGATAATGCCAGAGTGTTGGATCAACCAGGCACCAATGGTGAAAGGGCAGAAGCCTTACTGTGACTGTGTGGCTGCTCACAGCTACATGTCCCTGCCAACTCATTTATATTACATTTGTACCACAATATATTTAATCCATAGCACCTCTATATCAGTACTGTAAACCAACTAAATCCTGCCATTAAAACAATTATCTACATTATAACTGTACAACACTTTAATCCTGCCGCTAAATACGAATCTACATTGTTCCTGTTATCCACTTAAATCCTGCCACTAAAACACCAATCTATTGTGAAGCACTTAAATACCACCACTAAAACACAAGCCTACGTTATAATCCAGTCATTAAACCCCCCTGTCTCACAGCCTCCAGCTATAGCCGTTACGCCGTATTGATATAAGATTGTCCCCATGGGACGTGCCACTTTTTAGCTGCATAGATCCCACACCAGAATCCACTTATGAATAAACCATACGGCGGGCGGTAGGTGGGGGCTGGCTAGGTGCCCCCCCTCCTCCAGGGTAGGCAGGGTGTGGTGTTTATGGCTGTATTAATATTGTCATCATAAAGCGTGTGGCTTTTTACACACTGCTAGCCGGCTGCTGCTACAGGTCTCCACACCAAGATGCTGCACACGTGTCGCTCAATCTCACATGTTATATTGGGCCTATAGATCTGTGGATATATTCTATAGGGCACCCTTTGGTGCTAAGGCCCCTGCAATGAGGGGTTTAACACCATTGGTTAAGTGTACTTTACTCTCAACTTAACCTGACAATGAGATCTGGAATAGGATATGTTATTGCATTATCCGTTCAGGAATTCCACAACTTTTGACTTTACTTCAAAAATGTTTTATTTGTGGAGTGGGATCAACTGAGAAGATTCTGGTATAGAGGGACTAGGGGGGGGGGGGGATACACAGCTTTAATTTGCAGGCTAATTTTGATGAGGGTTTGATGTATGCTACGATACCTCAAGTTTCAGCAAATATAGGCAGGTTTAGCCCTTGCCATGTTGTTAATGCTAACTAACTAACTAATTCTACTGGTGTGAAAGACTACTGTGTGGAAAGGTCGGACACACAACAAGGTGGATTTACGAGTGTTTGAAGCTGCAGGTCTATATGGTTTTTATATGACGTATAGCGTTGGAGGCTGTGGCTGGTGGGGCGGGGGAGGCGTCTAGACGAGGCCGGATGCCGTGCATTCTGAGCGGCAGATGAGTTTGTGTATCACCATGGTTACACCACATCACCATGGTTACAGGAACATAGCAACAACCCACAAACAGCAGCACACAGCTGGGGGGTAGACTCACTACTTAAGTCTTCTTGTGACTTGTTATTCACTTCTCTTTTACCCCCAATCTCCTCTCAAAACTCCTTATATTTTCTTTTTCTGGGCATCAAAATTCAAATCTTGAATGTGGTTCAATCTAACACTTGTCACCTGTTACTTGCACAGCATTGGTGCATCATGCATTTGGAGGTGTATCAATCCCATAGGGTCGGCATGATACATGAACATACTACTAGCTAGTGACCAGTGAGTTACTAGCTTATACACTGCATTGATGCATCACATGCTGACAAAGGGGCATTGTGTATTGAAGCACTCTGCTGCCCGCAAAGAGTTTAGATATAAGATGAATCGTAATTTTTTGAAAATTTGTGAATTTGCCGGCTCTGCTCTGGCATATTCAGGGCTGCATACCCTTTTTTATCATTATTCTATGAGGATTCAGGTTAGAAGTAAGGAGTCTTTATTATAGTGCTTGACTGCACAGTGTCCGTTTGCATGCAATATGCATTACCGGCGAGCCACTTACTGGTGCTGCATTCATGCATCACACCAACTCGAGGTGCTTGATACACTTGTGAAGGATATTAAGAGCTCATGAGCTCATGAGCTCCCTCCCTCTCACACCTCCCCGGTCCCTCAGGCCTGCAGCTCCGTCCCTCCCACACCTCCCCGGTCCCTCAGGCCTGTAGCTCCATCCCTCTCACACCTCCCCGGTCCCTCAGGCCTGTAGCTCCCTCCCTCCCACACCTCCCCGGTCCCTCAGGCCTGTAGCTCCCTCCCTCCCACACCTCCCCTGTCCCTCAGGCCTGTAGCTCCATCCCTCTCACACCTCCCCGGTCCCTCAGGCCTGTAGCTCCCTCCCTCCCACACCTCCCGGTCCCTCAGGCCTGTAGCTCCATCCCTCTCACACCTCCCCGGTCCCTCAGGCCTGCAGCTCCGTCCCTCCCACACCTCCCGGTCCCTCAGGCCTGTAGCTCCATCCCTCTCACACCTCCCCGGTCCCTCAGGCCCGCAGCTCCATCCCTCTCACACCTCCCTGGTCCCTCAGGCCTGTAGCTCCATCCCTCTCACACCTCCCTCCCTCAGTCTCTTCCCACACCCATCAATATAGCTATATGTTCTACTGGTACCACAGGTCTACCCACATGACTCATGGTGGATCTATCACATAAAGCATGCCCAGCTTACAGGTAGAGGAAGCAGGCAGTGTTTGGTGCTGATGTATTGCTGTATGGAGCTTGTCATCATCGTGGTCGTGTAAGAAGGTGTGATCACCATCATTTATTACACAAGTGCCTAAAGCCCATAGTTTATGTTTTATGTTTCAGTGAGTTTTATGTTTCAGCAAGTCCGAGTTTACAGTTTATATGTTCACTTCCTCTACCATGTGAGAGGTTTATATTGACAGGAGCGGCAGCTGTGTACGTCTTCCGCTGGTTGCTGGTTAGCGCCTGAGGCGGCCATACAGACAGCAGGCTGGTAGATGGTATGCAGTATAGTGGAGTAGAGTGAAGTAGTACAGGGAGTTGGGGCTCTGCTGGTGGCAAGGGAATGTGGAGCAGGCATTTCTAAATCAGTCTAAATGTTTGTTTTAGATCCCACTTTAAATACTAGCTTTAGACACAATTTAAGAGACCCACAAGTTATAAGCTGTCAATAAGATCTTTCACAGTGTATTTATCATTGAATTGAATACATGTATACATTACACATTTTGGCTCTATCCTCCGGACTAGAAACTACAACTTGTGTCTTAAACCATGTGGGAATAGCAGAACCAGGTACATACATTACTCAGGCTAGTTCATATATGATGGTAGCTGTGACCTACATCCAGTGACCCCCTTCTCTCCCTCCCTTAATGGTCCCTTCAGTGATGGCTCACTTCACAGACGATGCACGTCTGAGAGCGTGTCCTGTCTGGGCGGCTTTAGTGGGATCTGGGCGTGATCAGTGAGGCGCAACATGTAAGATTGCTCTGCCCTCCCCGTGCAGTGTGCACGTACATCTTGCTGATCCGTGTTGATTCTACCTCTTAGTACGGCCGCCTGCACAGCGCACCCCGCACGTGACGTCATCACGGACACGTGACGGGAACGTTAATGGCAGCCGTTAGAGTAAAGCGTTGGTGTAAGGGTTGGGCTATGTTAGCAGCAATAATGGCTAGCGTCTCATCAGGCTCAGCACCAAGCAGATATTTAGAGTTATCATGCACCCTGGTCAATTTCAAGCAGAGACTGTTACAGTTATTGAAACCCACTGACTCTATTGTATATAAAATAAATTCTCACGTAGAAGCCGCGGCTACCAGGGCCCAAGATTACTGGTGCGGCTTATAGGATCAGCCCAGGGTCAGGGTTATATGCGAGTTTTAGCCACTATGGTACGGTACTAAAAGTTACCACATTCAGATCACCGCTGCGGCTTATAGGATCGGCTTATGCATGTGCATATGCTTGTATGCTAGAATTTAGGTAGTTCCCTTCTCTACCACCGCAGATGCTGTGCTGCTGTATGTGCTCGTTTACACCCCTCTGTGGGGACTGTGCTATACTGCAGGAGGGAGGCTTAGCTGGGGATGGCACTGTGGGTACAAGTTAATGGGCAGATTACCAGTCACCACAGCAGAACTGTTATTCCGATACGCAAGACTAAAATTATCAATAGCAATAGCTCATGTCATCCTAAACATGTGCTTTTATAAAGGTATGATGCATGATTGCAGCAGCAGTGGCTATCTCATGCATCATGCCAACCCTAAGGGTCGTCATGATGTAAACATGCAGCAGCTATGATTTAGTTGCCGGTACTGCATTGGTAGAAATACCCACCTTGAGGCATCATGCTATCCCTGTAATCCGCATCTTATTGTACATTTCTGCTGTAGATTGCATCAACAAGTCGGTTTACTCTCCTAATCTGCCCAACATTGAGAAAGAAGTGACATCCCCCTGTCTTGGTGCTCTATCTGCCCTGTGCCTGTGACCCCCTCGGGCAGACTCCGCTCCTCCCGCCCCTTCCCCATCTCCCCCTCATTACACCAATTACACACACGCGTCTCCCACATCATGCCCCACAGTCACACACACGCCAGTGCCTCAGCCTCTCATGATGTTTCTACAAATGCCTTATGCATGAGGATGCCTTCAGCTTGTGATGGTATTTTTGCCGCAGGGGGTTGCGGTGGTGGTGTAGACTGCGGTGCAGGGCTGGTGGGGGTGTGTGTAAATGGCAGGCTGTAGCCGTGTGGCCACAGGGTACATGCTGACATTTACATCTGGTGCTGCTACGTCAGAGCTACTCATGCTGTAGTGGTAACCCTGCTAGGGCAGCATGATGCACCAATGAAGCATCATGATGCTTGTTTGTGCATCATGCTGCTTCATTGGTGCATCATGATGCTTCAGTCGTGCATTATGCTGTGCGGTACACACTGAAATTTACATCTGGTACTGGGTATCTCAGAGCAGCTCATGCTGTAATGCAAATTCTAGAGAGGATTCCATACAATATTCAAAATATCAGCGAATATTGTAATGGTGCATCCAAAATATCAACATTAAGTACTGAGTATTCTTAGTTGAAATATTTCGCTGAAAGCCAAGGACGTTGGCCTAATTGTATGGGTCTATAGACCTCTAAAACTGAGATGGGAATTTCTAGGACTTTACAGTGACATGGAGCATTTCTTGAAATGGCCAGGGGCCCTGGGGACCCAACTAGGGAAGTCTTCTGCTTGCTACTGAGTCAAACATCCCATAATAACATACTCATCCCTCACTCTCCACCCACCACCCCAGCACTCTCCCAGCACTTACTTCACATACATAAACTAACCGCCGTGAGACGTCCAATCCCAGCTCCCTGATTGAGCGCCATCTTTATGAAGCGGTCCTGCTGTCTGGACCGCCCGCCCACACCATCCAACTCCAAAGTCTATTGGAACATCTTACTGTCATACTTTTTTGCTGCATGTGCCATACTTGGATATTTCATCATTGGGTTATGTTAGCAGCAATAACGCCAAACATCTCAACTGGCTGAACACAAAAGAGATCTTTACAGTCATTATATGCCCTAGCTATCATTTCAACTACAACTACAACACTTGTATATTGAACTTTAAGCGCCAGGTACTAAAATAGTCTCATAAAAGAGCGGCTGGTATAGGGCCTTGGTCTATAAAACACTTAAATCTGGTGTCAAATCTGTATCTCGTATTACCGGTGCCAGGGGGGGAAATAGTTTCCAAATGTATAAGCGACGGTAGTAAACATTAATGTATGAATAAGACTTTAAATATTTGCATCTTATTGCCCTGCTGATGGCCATGTCTCTTCTCAATAGCAGCCCCCACATCTACAGTGCCATCCCCTAAACAGTACACAGTGTATCACCAAAAACCCACTCACAACCGTCCTCCAGACGTCAAACCACCTCCACCAGACAGGGCAGGTTTTATACAACCTCCGCAGGGAGAGTCAAGCACCACGCCTGGAGAGTGATACATCCTCCTACCCAGCCTGCCTCCAACAGGAAGTGGTGATAACTTCCTGTGGAGACACTTCCGCTGGTGTCTGGTGGGTGCTGCTGGTTCCGGTCTGCCCCAGGGTCCACATCACACAGACAGGCAAGGAGGCAATCTCATCGTCCTCCACTTTCACCCCTTTGTGGGTTAGTTTTTTGCAAAAGATATTTTTCATCTCTGAGGTTGTGAACGATATGTTCTCCCTACAGAAAGTACCACTGGGGATTGCCTTTGATTATCTGCAGTTCTCAATTATTAGTTGGCGGAAATTTAGTTTGTCTATTCCATTTGCGGATATACAGCAAAAACTCTGAAGGCAAATGGAAATGCCAATCATTGTAGCAGAACATCCTTGCAGATTGTAGAAATTGGGAGGAGATTGCCCAGGACAGTAGAACACATGTCAGCTGTCATCTTGTCCAGGCACCTAAAGATGACTTTGCATGCATACAGAACTGTCTATACAGATAATGACAGCAATTTTTACAAGTTGAAAACGGACACAAGGCGATGGTGAGAGTTTCTCCAACTTTCTATCGTTGAAATGCCTCCATTACTGCAGTATGTTGCTATTGCAAGCTCAATGTTAGACGAGTCAGGAGACAAGTCCAGATTTACCTCGTGACAACAGCCTCTTGGGACATTATCGACCAGCGCTATAATAAGCCCCATCTACAAGATTACTACACATTACGGTTATCGGCTATTTAAAGACTTCAATTACGCGGTCTGCCATAATTCATAACATACAAACACGCTATATCTATTTTTAGACCTTCGCTGGTACATCCATGTTCCTTACAAGTAGCACTGATGGGCACCTCCCCCTGCGGGATACCAGCAAAACGCCAATACATCACGTGATCACTAATCTGGCCGTATCTCCTGCTTGCTCACGTGACAACGAGAAGCGACTGCCGCCCTGCCATCTGCTGGCCAACCGCCTCTTCCGCCTTCCACTCCCCCAGCAGATTGCCTGATACTCAGCCGTGCATGGAGCCTTGGGGCTGCCCCGGGGGGAGGTGGGGGGAGAGTGGAGCGGGTATCGTAATTGGATCATCATGTGGGGGTTGTCTGGAGGGGCACAGAGACCCTTTGGCTTCAATATCTGCTGCCATGCTCCCTGGTCTGCCCTCTTCCCCCTCACCATGACTCCCTCCCCAGTGGACACTGCCCCCGGCGTGTGATCACCCCTCACTCTACACTCCCCCCTTGACCTTCCCTTCTCCCTAGTTTGGCCTTTACAGTGAAACTCTCCCTCTATATCTGTGCTTGTGTGCCACTACAACTGTCGGTCGGCTCGTAATGCAATCGCTGTATTTCCATCCTGTACCCATCCTATCATGTTCTCCTGTGCAGCTCTTCATCTCTCCTCTTTATTGGACAGTTGGGTTTAGGTTGTCCTTTTTATGGCCTGACCTCCCCTTGAATATAGATACTTACACCCAGGATGTTTCATGGGTGTTTTATAGATGGCTATGCCCAATACATATATGGACTTCCATCATAGCTGGCTAACCTTTCTGCTCAAGGGTACATCATCAGTATAGATAGCATGTCTGAGATATACAGTGAGACCTTGATAATCCAACCACCCCCGTTTCAGGAAAAACAGGGCCGGGACTTAAATCTGCTGAATTATTGAAGTATATTTATATGTGTGGGGGTACTATTGGGTGTGTGTGTTTGTGGGGGTACCATTAGGGGTATGTGTGTGGGATAGCATTAGGTATATGTGCAGACAGACAGATAACATAGTGGTACGACTGAGTCTAGTCACGGCTGATAGTCTGGTTACGGCTGATAGTCTGGTTGGGCTGATAATCAAGCTATTGCTGATAGTCTGGTTACGGCTGATAGTCTGGTTACATCTGATAGCCTAGTTATGGCTGATAGTCACGGCTGATAGTCTGGTTATGGCCGATAGTCTGGTTATGGCTGATAGTCTGGTTACGGCTGATAGTCTAGTTACGGCTGATAGTCTAGTTAAGGCTGAACCAGTACCTACAGTCTCCCTCAAACCCATGTCTACACCCCCCCCCTTCCCCTGTTGTGTTAATAAATGAGGCACTTGGTGGGGTTTACCAACAATAACACACTCTCCTCATTAACACATCTTCACAATCAGAATTAAGAAAACACACCGCAGCAACCATCGAGTGCATCAGGCTTCTTACAAATGGGAATTAATGACCAAGAGCTTAGTGTTAAGAAATGTCATTAAAATGAGATGCCTCAATAACCAGGTGTTTTATCCTCATGTTGGCATTGCATGTTTTTATCTGGCAGCTTTTATCAAGTATGATTAAATTCTAGCATTTCAAAACTCATCAGCCAGAAACCCCTAATTTCAAAACAAGGAGGGTCGCATCAATGGGAATTATCCATATTTTACACAAGGCATGTGTATATTGGATCCTCTGGTATGGTTGTGCTATACCCTAGTTTATCCAAATGTGACAGATCTCACCACCACTGCCCTTCCATATCTAATTGCATCATGGGGCTTTTAAGTGATTGCCTGTGGTGGTGGTAATGTTCCAGGTCTCTTATAGATGTAATGGTGAATCCATGTTCCTCACTAGTGTCCTGGTAACAGACTCTCCTGTTAACCCTTTAAGGACCGGCTGCATGATGTGTCTCCGTTCATGTTCATTTGTCAATATGATGCACCAATGCAGCCAGAACGAGTTACTCTCCCCCATGCCAACTTGTCAGGATTATATCAACAGGTTATGAGTTGGCATTAAATATGAATGCAAGACTGGTGAGTTACTCACCAGTGCTGCATTTATTCATCGTGCCACCCAAAGGGCATTTTGTACCTTTAAGTGTTTTGCTGCCATTAAAGGTTCAATTCTGCTGATTGTCAGTAAATGGCCTCATTAGGGTTAGAGGTGACCTACAGCAGGCTGGGTACAGAAGGTACAGGGGCCTACAGAGGACATGTTCACCCTGGGCACTGCTAGATAAATAAGGGCAGGGCTGGGGGTATGGATGCACATTGGGACAAATTCACCAGATGACTAGATGCTGCATATATTACCTGTAATCTTAATAGGTTTATATTTCCAGCATGGTGCAACCACTGCTAATGAAAAAAAAAAAAAAACTTTTTTGAAACTGAGAGCCCAACTACATGTATACATTGTAATCTTTACAGGTAGTATGTGTGGTGTCTAGTCACTTGGTGAGTTCGTCCCTTGTGGCAGTATTCATGGAGAGGACATAGAGAACCAATGGTAGAAAATAAATGGGAGCAATTCAAAGCGGGACTGCGACCATTAGCTAAATGATAGTGGGAGTCGTGAGTGGTGGACTCGGGTTTCTACGGCTCCTTTTTACAAATGGCTGAACGGCTGCAGTAAACGGCTGTCTGAGTTACAAAACCGGCCTCTCCAGCAATTACACTCATCAGTCTAAGAAGACACTAAGCTGCAGAACTGGATCAATTAAAATAAAGTCTCCTAATTCTTGTTACGCGCCGGGTAATTAAAGACAAATACTCAACTAGAATGTGACAGATTACACATGATGTTCTCTGATGGCCGTGTCTCACCAAATCTAGACAAGTTGGAAGTCTATCCCTGGGTGCATTCTATTACTAGGTGCAATCTTTAACCAGCATGGAAGAAACAGCTTATTTTGGGCAGATATACATAGAAATAGCTGGGAAAAGTTAATGGATGTTTTAACACTGATTTGATACAGATTTTATGTATTTTGATTGAAAAAAAAATCAAATTCACACTTGCCAGTGATAGACTGCACACAGTCATAGACTTTCAACTTGTCTTAATTTGGTAAGACAACACCTGATAGTCCACTGCTTGACTGCTGACTACAACCTACAGTCTGTAGTTTACCTTTCACCTTATAAAGCAGCATGCAGCAAGGCATTGTGTCTCAGTTATCCAATCATACACAGCTACAATTTAATCTGATTTACGTCTGTATATTACTGACATGTAGCAGACAATGACTGTCATAATCCTGTGTTTTTCGTTCTGTGACATTGAAGTACTCTGATGCTGTATCAGCAAATTAATACATTTATAACAATGCTGTACACGTATGGCAATTAGATATGTAATTACTTCATGTCCCCAGCTAGTCATGATGAATTTACAAACTCTATACGTTACCCCCTTGTCTTACTTCCCGATTTAACTCAGCAAATTGTACGTACCTGCAACAGGAAAGGAGGGACCGTTTGTAAGGAATCATTATATAGCATATATCGATATACATATTATGAGGGCATAGGTAAATCATTATTGTATCAGACTGATAGAACTGCTAATACATGTACAAACTGCTGGCTCTACAACAATGGTCTGCCATATGAGAACTTACAAATCCTGATGCAGCAACTCAGCCTAGGTTTATGGAATAATTTCAACACTATTAGAAAGCAGTATAAATGAGGTCATGTATTAAACAAAATGAATCAAATTCAAGAATGATGTAAACACAAAGAACAAGAGAAGGCAACTACTGTCAATATGCACTCTGTATCTAGAGAGGAGTCAAATGTTGAAGCTGCAAGACTTGTAGATATGGTATAAAGGCATCTGAGCCATTATTGTGAAGTTATTTATTTCGACATGTATGTTTATATACAATGTTTATAAACAATGATGTCATGTGAACACATCCTGTCGCTTTGCAGAAGTCACACCAAAGGCGACTACAAGCGACTACCATCAACCACTATAAGTACTGCTTACACGCCCTGACTGTAGCATGGGTGATAATACAAGAAACAAGGCATCCCTCCACTATAGGGATGCTGCAGCTCTATAGCGGACAATGGGGGATGCTGGTATAGCTGAGGATATCTTACAGCAGTTTCTATCATCAAATATCCCCCACACGTAATGTCTGTCATTCCCCACATACTTAGCACTAATCTCTATCTTCCTCTGCAGGTATAAGGACATATTGAATGCAGACTTTTTAAAGAGAAGATTCAGGTTGGAATCTCACAATGTAATCAATTTCAGGGAGGGAGCATGAAAAATGCCTCCCTGTATAGAATTGCCTCTATAGGCAGCACTGGGGACCATCACAGTGCTGCCCGGGGCAGCCTCCCCGCATGCCGTGATGTAAAGTACGTATAACGATTATACATGGTCTGTACCCCGCGGCTGCTGCCTCCTCTGTGTGTTCTGCACAACCCAATAAGGTTATCCCTTTCAGGACGGATGTCGCTAAGAGATGACGTTTGTCGCCATGATGCAGCCTGAGCAAATAACTTGCCAGTGCTGCATTGGTGCATCATGCCAACCCTTCTGGGGTGTCTAAACCCCGTAGGTTCGGCATGATGCTTGAATGCAGCTCTGGCGAGTTCCTTTTCAGTGCTGCATTCATGGGCATGATGCATTAAGGTATCATGGCGTCCTTGAAGGGATAAGGCACCATGCTGCAGGACAGAGACATCTAAGTGAGAAACCAGGCCGTAATTGAAATAAATGGATCTTCTCCGTGTATTGATGGCCTGATGGAAGGCATGTTTCAAAGTGAACTTAAGTGGGTGTCCTGTTTAATTGTTTTCCTGCAGATTTATGGTGTTAGTGGTAAGAGGTATAGTCCAGGCAATCTAGATGGATTTGAGGCCAAATCGAATTGCAACAGAAGAATAAGTGTTGGTAGCCATCTTGGATTTAGGGGTGTTCCCCAACCTAGAACTCTTAGGACTCTTAATATGTTATTCCTAGAGGGACTTAATAGAGATGCATTGTGGTGAAAAACCTTTTGTTGCAATTTGTTTGACCTCAAAGCCTATTTTGCCTGGACAAGTTTGTTGGTACACTGGGAGCCATAAGTACCAGTCCTAAAGCATATGAAGGTTTTACCACCTGCCTGTATGTTTCCCACTTGCAGTTGATTGAATGCAGCACAGCACACCATATTAACAGGCACTGTAATGTGTTAATGGTTATTTGATTAAGATATGTAAATCTGGCTAATGGATTCCCATATTGAATGTACACATGTCGAAGATGGCTTTTTTTAGTTCCTTGAAATTGACTGCTACTTTTAAATAAATAATTAACTCCTAAGACTGAAGTCTCATTAGTCCAAAGTAAATTCAGGAATTCCTGAATTAAAAAATAAAAAGTGGCTCTTTCTGATATTTAGATACCTCTGCTATTGTGAGTGGATGGAGTGATGTATGTCTGGTTCTTGAACTGCCTCAGTCGGTGACTGAAGACCTGAGAGCCTCCTCAGATCTCTGCGCTCCCCTACATCTCTGTCTGAGCCCTGCGCCTTGTTCAAACAGCCCGTGGTTTGTCCTTATCTGCCTTTAAGTTTTATCGATTGGGAACCCCAAGCACTGACAATACCCCGTGCAACTTCAAATAAAATCTTTTCCCCAAGTCTGAGGCGGTTTTCTTTGTGACGGGGCTCTGACAAGCTACCTTGGTAAATACTGAACAAAAGGAGCTTTTGAACCCTCAAAGCTGAATAAATATTTAAAAAGACGACTTTTTTTTACAGAAGGAGATTTTTAATCTCAGACGGATGATTAAACTTGGGTTTCGTCTGAGGTGTTTATGGATTTCTGATTTTCTCTCCAAATTGAGCCTATCTTCTTTCCTTAAAGATTGCTCCAACCTTTGTACCAAACACAGTGTGCTTATTTTGATTATAATGGTGGTATTATATAGATGGTAAAAACTCATTTACACATTTTGCTGCTACATTTGCATTTCTCATTTAATAACTTTAATTGCCTCACTGCTTTTTCCTCATTTTAATATTCTCATTTGATTACTTGAACCATTTTTTTCTCATTAATCTAGGATTTGAGAAATTGTTTGTGCTTTGAGTGCAAAAATCTGGCCACATAAATCAATCCAATGTAAAACTCTCCCACCCTCCTGCAGCTAAAGAATGACCACCATTATCAGGCAGACTACAGATGCACAGAGAGATGTGACTACCGTATCTCCCACACCACACTCCATCTTCCTCCGCTCTATCTGTCGCGCTGTCTCTAGTTACGGAAAACAAAATGGGTGCCCGCTGCGTCTAATAGAGGGCTCTGCGACATCACAGGGAGCGGGACTAAGACGGATGGAGGCGGCTAACGGGGTATACAGGCTACATGTCAGACCGAGCTGCTCAATCCACCCAGCGAGCTGCTCGTGTGGGGGAGGTGAATAAAGACTGTCTAAACCCAGATAGAGCTCCATCAGAATACAAGGGTGGGACAGCTATAGGGGAATGTAGAAGACTCAGGGTGAATCCTAGCAGTCTAAATGTGTAAGGGGAGGCAGCAGGACTGTGGGCTACAGAGCACCATGCTGCCATTACAGAATATATAAGGGTCCATCAGAATGGTGGCCAAGGGGTGGGACAGCTTTAGTGGGGATGTAAGAGACTGTAGCAGTCCAGATGTGAATCTCTAAGTGGTCCTGAGGACTCTAGGATCTGCCTGTATCTGAACAACTCTCTCTACATGGCTGTTTTAGGCCACACACAAAACACAGTCTAAAGAGTCTCACTCCATATTCTCACTGCCTTTATGTCTCACTCCATATTTTCACTCCCTTTATGTCATTAATTGATCACATTTTGTACCCTGGTTATTGTACTCTTTCTTCAAAGTTTAATTTCATTGAAAATTACGACATTGGTTAATTTCATGAACGAAATGAGAGTGGAATGGCCTGAATCTGAGCCGTACCCGGGTTTTCTTTTATGGAAGGCCTTCCTAAGCTGGAGAAGCAGGTGTATGTTCGGTGAGTTGGTAGGAAGCTGCAGTCTCAATGAGACAATGCTATCAGCCTGCACCACACCACTAACATGGCCCTTCATAATCTGCATGCATAAACCCGATAAGGACGGCATAGTGCATTGAATGCAGCACTGGCGAGTAACTCACCAGTGCTGCATTCATGCATCATGCTGACCCTATGGGGTTAAGATACCCCTAATAGGGTCGGCATGATGCAACCATGCAGCCCTGGCCAGTTACTCCCCGGGTGCATAATGAGTCATCTTTTAGTGATATGCCATCCTTAAAGGGTTAACCCTGATGAATAATATTCATTACAACTGTCTGCGAGACCTCCGCTCTGCCAGCAGTTCTTAGAAGTTGTCCATAACGCGTCAGGGAGTGGTGGTGTTTGTCTGTAGCTGATGCCACTCCCCGTGATCCTCTGTTAGTCCTGCCAACAACACGGTCAGGGTCTACACTGTGGTACAGGGGTGTTGGGACTGGGCGCTATCCAGAAGCGCGCAGTTCTTAGCTTCCTTCGCTTCAGCCTAGTGGGTGGGATGTTACTAGAGCCGTCTGCTGGCTGATACAAGCTGGCTGCACACCATACTATTTTGGATTCATATGAGATTGAAAGTTCAGTGAATGGTTAGCGCATGCACAGTGGTTGTTCACTGACTGTTACAGTACCCACAACAGTCATACATGTACAGACTCTGTAACTGACTCCAGTTCGAATAAGTTTACAATAACTGTGTGCTTATTGGCTGCTAATGTCAACTCTCTTTGGAATCTACCAGAAATGCTTAGCGCTGGTGACTTTAGTACCATCCCGCAACAAGTCAACCTGTACTGAAGATACAGAGAGACAACCCAGCTAACAATAAAATGTTATTTTACGTCAAAATAACCTTTTAAATTTCACATAACGTTATTTCATATTAAAGAGCATTAGAAAAACGTTGACATATAACGTTATATAACGTTATAAAATGGTGTATAACGTTGTTTGTTTACTGGGAAGGCTTCTAAGACAAAACTTTGGTTTCAGACAGAAGTGACATCATTCTTAGTTGTTTCCTCTATACATGCTATACAGTATATGCAGTAGCCCCCACAGTGTTGGACTGGTGGCAGCATACAAGATGGTGCCAGTACAGCCTATGCCTTACACTTGGTGTGTGGTCACTGAGTGCTGGGCTCCTAGAACTAACCCGTGTATTGGGCTAATGGATTGTGCGCATTAATCTGATTGTGCTATCTCAGTGCTGCCGGGACTACTTCCTGAGCACACAGAGCTGTGTCGTGTTGACGTAAGGACCGATCTGCGGCCCGCTAAGACGCTGAGGGCTGATCTGTTATTGACCACTGTTATATGTGTACTGAGGGGGATGTACTGAGGGTTTGTGTACTGAGGGTGGGGTGGCATCTCCTTAACACTGCCCACTGTCCACCACTCACTGCCATACCAGCTTACACAGGCCACCACCTCACTTATTTCCTATTTAGTTTGTCCATGTTCTCTCTCAGCATCCGCACCATCTACTCTACTTCCTCGCCTTTTCATTTAACCCCTACAATCATATTTATTTTATTTCTTGCACAACCACATATTTTCTCTCTTGAAGGAAAAATTATTAGTTTTTCAACTGAGCAGAAAGCATGGTCCACACGCCCCAGTGCAGAGGAGATATCTGGCATGAACCGCTTCCATTTCCTTGTCCTATATTGCCTGCTTCAAAGTTCCCTCTAATGATTTCTCAATATGACAGTTGGGTCACATCTCATGGGTTTCCTAATCTTTCTCGCATCCCTTCCCAATATCATCCCATCTGACCCAACCCAAACCCCTTCTCCCCTCCCCTGTCAGCTCACCTCACCTCCCCCTGGTACCTCAGGATATCCCCCTACCTACCTACCTCAGCTCCCTTCTCCTCCCCCTGCTTCCTCAGGGATCCCCCCCCGCTAGTACCCCAGCTGCCTACTGAGGCAGTGTGTACACAGTGATAAAGACCCCCCAGGGGGGTGGTGTGACTTAGCAGCCTTATAAGATGGGGAGGCAGCACATGTATAGGGTGACTGGTATACCATCACAATCCGCCACAGCAAATTCTGCTTATCGCATAGCGTTCTAAGGATATTCATAGGAGCAAATTTTGCTCATCGCATGGCCCTCCCAAGGTTGCATGGCCCCCTGCAGTAATACTAAAGGTGTTCAATATTCCCATAAAGATGATTTCAAATTTCCCCAAATCAGATTTGACTGTGTGAGCATAGGATGAGAGATGCTTAGACGCTTTTCAGGCAGCCAATGATAAGATGTTGGATTGAGCTTGAAGAACAGCTCTACCCGACAAGACCCTATCATACAAGTCAGACAGATCCAGGAGATGTGGGAGAGGGGAGAGACTAGGCTGCTGTGGGGGCTGTCTGTGGCCTATGAGATGTGGGGGAGGGGAGAGACTAGGCTGCTGTGGGGGAGGGTATGAAGCCTTGCCTGTGCTGCTGTGGGGGCTGTCTCTGGCCTCTGTCTGTGTGATAGAGCTGGGTACTGCTGTGTGTGAGATAGAGATCAGGCTGTGTCATCCCGGTGTGACACGCTGTAAGATGTATAGATAAGGACCCTGACTGATGCCTCAAACACACCTAAGGTTACCGGCCAAACTCCTAACTTCCAGACGCCTGCCTATGTCCGCTCACTGGCTCTACCCTCTTAGACTATAAGGGCAGCATGTCATTTTTGTCATGACACATGAATGCAGCCATGGCAAGTAACATGCCAAAGCTGCATTCATGCATCATGTCAACCCTAAACTCTGACAGGCTGGCATGACCCAATGGTCGGTTATCCAATAGAGCATTGTTGGTGCCTCTTGAAAACAAATGAACACAAGGCGCTTTTAAAACCTTAAGCGTCCACTGCCTTAGATATAAACAAGATTGAGCGTGTGAGTAGCCTCACAGATGACTCAGGGTAAGCTGAATCTGAAGCTTATCATGTACTTAAATATAGTACTCCCTTATAATCATTCATTGGTCCATTCTGGCATCAGAAATGAATTCCTTGTTAAAAAGTACCCTAAAGTCATGTGTCATACATGTATGTTATTCCATTTCAGGCCAGCGGGTGGGTGTGGGTGAGCAGGTGGGTGTGGGAGAGTAGGTGGGTGTGGGTGTGCAGGTGGGTGTGGACGACAGTTGCAGGCTGCGGGCATGTACCGCCTTCTGTCCCTATCAAAAAGCCAGTCAATAGGACGATAACCGGCGACGATATGGGTGGTACAGTTTTGAACTGCTCTGGACGCTCCTTTTATCCTGACCCTGTCGCTGGCAACTCTCGTGTTGTCTCGCGCAGTTCTCGGAGTGCACGAGAAGTTGCAGTGGCATTCTTTCATTTAAATTTAATTTAAACGTTTTAGATAGTTTTTATTGTGTGTTTGAGGGTATTTCGAGTGTAGAAGATGGCATTTCTGCGTCTGAAGAGAGAAATATGGGACAGATTGGCAAAAGTTGTTATTTCTATCTTTGCTTTAACACTGGAGCCTATGTACCTTTCATTTAGAGGGTAGCAATTTAAGAGTACTTAAGAGTTTAAGGAAAAGAGAGAAATCACTACCTAAAGATCGCAGGCAAATAACAGCAAGAAGGAAAGACATTTCAACTTTTTTTTCGAAGGAAACATCTGTCCCCCGACCTTGCCCATCTATCCCTTTGGTCCTCTGATGTCTATCTATAACACAGGCTGAATGATAGACATTCTCCTGTGTAACAAAAACGTCTTAAACCTTGGTTGGGTCGTTTAGTATTACTCAGTTACCCTGAGTCAACTAGCCTTATCTTATCCTTCCCTAGAGAATAAATTGCAGCAGCAAGCAGCAATAGAGTAGTGTACTGCTAGACACTGCTTTCATTCATCCACATGCAATCAGCCCATCAGCCGGAGTCAGTGACAAGTCAAGATGGCACTATCCTTCTGACGGGAGGCCAAATAGCAGCAAGACAGCAAATATTGAAAAGGGGACCGAGCGCAGACTGCACTAACTGCATGTCATACTGTATTAACTGTGAATGCATCCGGATAGCAGGTTAAAAACTATAGTACCTGATGCTCCCACCCTCCTGATGCTATTGTAGAAATGGTAGACAGTATGTGTGTGTGTGTTGGTGTGTGTAAAAGCCGCCAGCTGGCGCTGACCGCAGCTCCCCCTACAGGAAGCCGCAGCAATCAATCACCCGGTAATTGGCTTCTTCCTCCCCCACCCTAAACCCCCTCCTCCAGCTCTAACTACTCCTATCTGCTCCCCCCAACCCCTTCCTCAAGCTCTAAATACTCTAATACTCTGGCTTCAGTCTCTATCTCTAAACTTTGTGCCTCAAGTTTGGTCGATGCCTGTTATTCACCATTTACAGTATAAAGTATACCATTTTTCACTGCACTATTTTATACCATCGCTCGAGTTACTGACACCACTGCCTCTTATTGAGGCTGTTGTCATGAGTGAGGGTTCTACTCTAGATGCAGTGTCCTTCCCCTTGCTGAGGAGTCACCCTGATTAACAGTGAAGGCCTTGTTGAGAGCGCTGATAGTAATGTAGAATGTGGGATACCGGATAGGACAGCCAATCCTTCATCAAATTTTCTTGGGTTGCCCACTGACATTAGCAAAATATGAGATGAACCTTTGATGTTCCCACAGGCTATGGGGTTGGACCTGAGACATCTACATCCATAGTTTGATGCTCTATTTATTTGGCTGATGGAGAGAGTTTGTCCATCAGTGAGCTGAGAGACGGTGTATAGAGACCTCACCCGGGGTCAGTCTCCGTCCTCATCTACCGTTTAATTGACTACTTACAGACCGGGCAGCCAAGGACGGCCGTAATACCCGCTAAGGCTGTAATTATACTCTATAAGTCTCAATGTTATTAACCTCCCATGTCTGTAATTATAACGGTATTAAATGTACCATTACACATGTACTACCAAATACACTCAGAGTCTCAGTGTTATCAACCTCTCTGTACTCATACAATTATTGTGTACCAATCACATACCAATCAGAATGTCTGTAATTATAGCAGTACTAAATACACTAAATACACCCAGACTTGTAGTCACTTGTTAACCTACAATCTCCATGCCCATAATGGTATTTTCTTATGTTTCGATGGAAATGATGTTAATTGATTCAATTACCCGGAAGCGTAGATTGCCTGCACAATTAAACCAGTAATCAATCTGGGTGAAAAAGAAACTCTCGATGTGGGTGAGGAAGGCGGAAAGAAAGGATTTAGAACAAGGCATGTAGGGAAGTAATGCTTGATGGTAGCCCTGGTGAGTAGCTCGCACAGGTGGGCATGATGCACAAATGAAACTCAAGCCACTGCATCGAGGCATCATGACAACATGAACATTGATGCAAAATGCTGTCCTTCAAGGCTAAGGAGGGAGTCAGAGATACTGCAGGCAACAGAGTGACAGACTATTAGGGGAGGCCACAGGACAGGGACAACTGCATGTAGGAAGCCTGTCTCTACCTGCCCCATGTCCTGTGTCAGAGACAGGACTGGGGCAGGTAGGGAGGAGGTCAGGGAGGGGCAGGCAGGCTAGGAGTACCCCCAGAGCCCCACTATTGACAGTATTGGGTTGCGCCGCGCGGTGGACTGAGGTTGGGGAGGTGGTGTCAATACTAGCAGCAGTAAGTAGTACACAGACGGGGGTTTGGGGCCGGCACCGTGACCTACAGGCTGCAGCAGGGTGAGGCACACGACAAGGTTAGTGCTGTGGGTGGCTGGGGGGGGGGGTATTTGTAGTATTGCCACGACAAGGTTAGTGCGGTGGGTGACTGTGGGGGGTATTTGTAGTATTGCCACAACAAGGTTAGTGCGGTGGGTGACTGTGGGGGGTATTTGTAGTATTGCCACGACAAGGTCAGGTGGTGGTGGTGGAATCTATGATATTGGTAGTAAAAGGTATATATACTTTTATATATTGACAGCCATACAGTATGGACAGTATGGAGAAAATCTCTGAAATCTCACTGAAAAGCACAAGTTTTCGCTTTGAAAATGGGCAAATGTACGACCCTTTCCAATCTCAGTATGCTACATCAGAGCACTCCCTGTAGTGAAGGCGTTAGTGTGTAGGTGAGATGAGGAAGGAGCTGACAGGGAGGAACCCCCCAGGTACTCCTTTAGTAGTTGGGCTGTTAGGTTGGGGGCAGGGGTCAGTACCAAGCTGTGAGTAGTGCAGGGAGCTGGGGGTTTGCTGGTGGCACATGGCTATACTCTGTCCAACTCCTGACCTTAAGTAAAGCTAGTGACAATAGCATCTTGCCTCGTGACTCTGCGGGGGAGAGCGAGGGGAGGAGCGTATATGATTTTGACAACTTGGACCCGCCCTCGACCATTATTAAAAAGTGAGCACTCTCCAAAGGCAATGTAATTAGCCCTACGGCAGCTGCAGACAGAGTCGGCGACATGTATACTACATTACAAGCCACAGATTACCGCTGACACGAAGTACAGACTGAAGACGGGGTATAGTTTACAGCACCTTTAAGGAGGCAGACAATGTACACTTTGGGGCAGAAGTAGGGGCACAGAGCAATGTATCAGCACACATCTATAAACATTGACTGGGAATAAGAGGGGCCTTGTGGAGGGTCCCTATCTATAACACTATAGTACTTATAGTATATTCTGCAGAGACAGAATACTGCATGTAGTGGTTCCCCTTCTGTGGTTGACTGATTTTGACTGATGACTTTCATGGCATGTCTCACACTGTTCATCATACACAGATTGCATGCCTGTCTCCTTCCCTCCTCCCCCCATCCAGCCCCCTGTTCATGTAGCATGCTGTGGGGCGGGGGCATCTATTGTACCCTCAGTGCCAGACTCCCTGGGTGGCCGGTCTGAATGACATCTGAGTGGCATTGAACCTCCTCCAGGGTTGCTCTGATTACCTCAATTATCAATATCATACTGACGGACGGTCAGGAAAAACTCAAACGGCCGGGAAAATTTACCTTTAACCCTTTAAGGATGGCACAATGCATTAATGTACCATGCCCTTGGTCATCATGATGCATGAACGTTGCCCTGGCGAGTAACTCGCCAGTGCTGCATTCATGCATCAAGCCGATCATGATGTACCAATGCAGCGCTGGTGAGTTACTTGCCAGGACTGCATTGGTGCATCATGATGACAAATGATATCTTTTAGCGACATGCGTCCTTAAAGGGTTAAGGCCTCCTTACACGTAAGGCAGACTTTACACGCGACTTACTGTGGTAGTACAAGTGACATGCACAGCTAGATATAAGATACAATTCAGGTAAAGGCCTGTCAATCTGCATGTACAAAACAACTGACTTCTCCCTGACAGGTGAAATACACATGACCTTAAGGGAAGATCAGTCCATTTGTCGCAGCCTGTACAAAAAGACAAATGGCACAGAGGACTGAGGATGACTTCCCCCAATGTGATGCACGACTTGCTGGGACTGCACGCATCACCAGCAACAAGATTACAGTCAAATCAATCTGCGTCCCCTTTTAAAAAGATTGCAGTCAGTTTGGCCTGACAACCAATCCTAATTCAATCCAGTCCAGGCTGTGAAAGTTGGGGTTCAGTCTTTTATGGGATCTCAATTAGCTGAACGAGTGAGCAGCTCTGAGACTGAGAATCACAATTGTATTTATGAGAAAACATGTCCTATTGAAGAATCACTGTTTTACAGGTGGCATTAAAATGCCTCTTCTAGTTAAATGTCATCAATTCCCGAACTAACGCAGAGAAAATATTTTTTCCTGGAATTCCTAAAGATGAGGCAAACTAAGGGTTGGGATAAGAACCATTTGGGAACGTATATATGGCCATGTCTCACCAAATCAATACAAGTTGGAAGTCTATGACCGGGTGCAATCTATGTCTGGGTGAAATCTATGACTGGCATAAAATGGGTTATTTTGGACAGATGTACATAGAAATGGCCAGAAAAAATAATGGATGTTTTTAAGACTTTATGATACTAATTTAGATTTATTTAATTTGATAATTTTTCAAAGTCATACTTGCTAGTCATACATTGCACCCGGTCATAGACTGCACCCGGTCATCAATCTGGTGAGACACGGCTATATATTGAATCAATCAGGTGCCAGTGTGAGGAAACTCCAGCCTAGTTATGTCTGCACGACCGAGCACAACTCATTCTGGTCTGCACGCCTGGTGAGATTATTTTTCCTCTTTTCGTGCGTTGAGTCTTATTGTATTTATTTACGTGGTTGATCAGGCTGTTAGAAATACCCGTCTAGACGCTGTGTTTTTGTTGGGGTCTGTGGTGTGCCTCCGCAGAGACCCACAGCTGCTGGCTGAGAGGCTGATTGATTAACACTAGTTAACCCTTTAAGGAAGGCATAATGCTTTAATGCATCATGCCTACTCTTTGGAGTTGAGACACTCACCGGGGCTGCTTTGGTGCATCATGACGACCAATGTCATCTTTTAGCGACATCCGTCCTTAACATGTTAACCCACTCAGGGACGCATACTACCTCAAGACTTATCAGGAAGTAACTCGCCAGCATTGCATTGGTGCATCACGGTAAAAGCTGAATTCCCTGGATGGATCATTTAAGTTAGATCTAATAAATATCTCAAGGGTCAAGGTTTGTTCTAATTGCTCAAGATAAAAGGTCCTATTTCTACTTGAGTTTAGGACTTGCTGAGTTATACAGCTGGTTAGGCAGTAAACAGTCCCTGTTTAGCTGTGTGAGGGTGTGCCCAGCCTGGTGGTGGTGGTGATGGGTGGGGAGGGGGGTTTGGTAGATTCTGGGGGGCTGGTGGCTGAGGGGGTCTGGGGGTTGATGGATTACCACTATTTAGCAGCACAGAGCAGCATGTTGGGATGCCTAGTTATTTGGATAATCTGGCAGAGTTATGGATCTCAACACAGGAGGTTCCTGGCCGCCTTAACTATTGCTGTTGCTTTACCTACAATGGTGATGATTTCCCTTTGGAGAGCACCTATCAAGCACCGACAAATCTAGTCTAAGTCTACGATGAATGATTGATCAATGTGAAACTTTGTTTACATGTGTTGTGTGTCTAGAGTGTGGCCAAGGGATATTGGAGGAGTCTGGCAGCAAGTCAAATCTAAAATTACAACCTCCCCTACAACCTGCCTGCAGCAGTGTGTGAGTCTGGCAGCAAGTCTAATCTACAACTACAACCTCCCTACAACCTGCCTGCAGCAGTGTGTGAGTCTGGCAGCAAGTCAAATCTACAACTACAACCTCCCCTTTAAGTATAACCTGCCTGCAGCAGTGTGTGAGTCTGGCAGCAAGTCTAATCTACAACTACAACCTCCCCTACAACCTGCCTGCAGCAGTGTGTGAGTCTGGCAGCAAGTCAAATCTACAACTACAACCTCCCCTACAACCTGCCTGCAGCAGTGTGTGAGTCTGGCAGCAAGTCAAATCTACAGCTACAACCTCCCCTACAACCTGCCTGCAGCAGTGCATCATGGGAGTTCTGAGAATCTATTCCTGAAGCTGTTAGCACGAACTTCATGTGGGATGGTAGTTGGCGGCATCGCGTGCGTTTGATAAGTTGGTTTAACTCTACTTTAATTGTGCGTCTGGTGTGATCAGTGCAATATCTTACCGCCTTCATTATTAAGTTGTCATGGAAACCGAGAAGACATTGACGTCACACCGGTATCACATTAATGACGTTAGTTATCATATTCTTTTTGATATTTGAGTTTCAAGAATTCTACTAATGGAGGTTATTCCAAGCTCTGCAATGCTTCTCACTCTCTCGCTGCCTTCAAAGTGCTCTTCAAGTTGAAACAGTTTTTCCCAATACAATAGCCACTAAACTATTACAGCTTTATATTAGATATTAGGTCAAAAGCTTTATTGCTGCTTGACAGGACATGCCTTTTAAAACTAATATCACTAAAATGTCCAAAATATTACTCCCTGGTTGAGTGATATGCTATCCTTTTGGTCACCATTTCCATAAAAATAACATAATCTCGTAACAAGTTTTTCCTGCAAAAGCACCTATGCGAATGAACAACGTGTAATTCTGATGCGTAAAAAGCTTGTGGTTCTGCTCTCATTAGTACGGTACTTATAGGTGAGGGGTGGCTGTCAGTGTCTGTGTGTGCCATGTATCATGGCGGTGTTAGCCTTTTACCAGTAGCGGCTGCAGCCAACCGAGACAGACACACACACACACAGACAGACAGGGGGCGGTGCTCAGCAGACCATCTCCACACGCTACCTACGTCTGGCTGTTACCTGTGGAGTACTGTGTGTCTGGGGTCTACTGTACGTCTGCCCTATACATTACTAATGTTATCCTCAACTAACCATTTAGCAACAGTATCATGCCGCTTAGCCCTTTAAACCCGCAGGTCTCAGTACCCCTCCAGCGGCAGTCGGAGTGGAGTCGGGACAGGTACTCAGCGCTATATATAGGGGCACTGGGCCTTTAAGGACGACATGTTGCTAAAAGATTACATTTGTCGTTGGTGCATCATCGGAGCATCTGATCCCAATAGGGTCTGCATTATGCTTGAATGCAGCACTGGCAAGTGGCTCACCAGGGCTGCATTCATGCATCATGATGTCCAAAAGCATGATGCATTAAAGCATTGTGCCATCCTTGAAGGGTGAAAAAGTTCATGCTCAGTTGTCCTCATGATGCACCACTGCAGTTCCTACAAGTGAGCTCATTAAGTAAACTCCAAGGGCCCAGACGATGCCTGAATGCAGATCGAGTTATTTGCTGTATTTATGAATTTTACGACAAAGGGGTAGAGTGCATTTAAGCACTATGCAGTCATGAAGGCAAAATGCTTGCTGCACCTCCGGTAACAATCATAGCTTTTATAGTCTTAGAGGAGGTGTGGGTTGACAGGGTTAAACCCAATGTAATCAGCATAGGTTCCCAGATTGCCTCCTTCACTACAGTAAATCAATGTCTTGTTTGTTGAGCCTGTAACAGTTAATGACTACCACACACATGGAGATGTCATACATTCACCCTGACGGCAGATAACAGGCTACCATTTTCTCGAGCTGGTGGCTCAGATAATTGAGACAGTGAAAAAGTCAAATGTCACCGGGTGCACTATGTCTCACAGTACGGGTACAGACAACCTACCACGTGTCGTGTTCTGAGTAGTATATACTACAGGACTGGTGTTGCTGGGTGCATCGATGCTATCTTAAAAGGGCAGTTTATTACCAACTTTACTAACAAAAGCTTAAGTTCCAGCACCTATACTTTCACCTTTAAGCAACTACATTGTATATACGTATCACAGAAAAAAGGGGTAAGTGGCAGCCCTGGGTATTGACGAATCGATCAGAAGCACAATATCCCGAACCTATACTGCATAAGTGTAGGCAAAAGCAACTACATAAATCTCACAAAAAGCTAGATGTATGTTGTCCTTGGGGCAGGGAGGGAGAGGTAAGTTATGGCATAGAGCATTGAACCCAGGACCGCTTTAGATTCACACACATTACAGATGTGGCACGCAAACCCTGTAACTAGTGCACTGATTAGCGGGCAAAGTGCAGCGCACACAAAAACCATCTTGTGCCAAGCAGCTGTTAAATAGTTGATGAAGTTGTCCACATTTAGCTATCAGTGAGTACATCACACTACTCACCGTGAGGGCAGGTACCTGTACCTCACCATCCGTGACACATACTGAACCGGTTGTTAACAATTGCATGTCCTGACAACCCCAAACGACGCAAACACACAACTTGACAACCCATGTGCAGTCCTGTCTAATTAAGTGAGGTTTTACTGCATGCAATGCCTTATCAGGTCAGACAAAATCAATCTGTACCAATTCTAAATCAATGCAGCCTGGCCATACCTGGTACTTAAGCAATGCTAACCCTCAATCTGGGTCCACAATACTCAAATAAGTTGAATTAAGTTCCCGACTTTTTTACCATCTTACACCGATAATCTGCCCTACCAGGCACCTCACCTACCACCCAGATAACAGAAACACAGCTTTATTGTGTTTTTAGTGAGCAGCTCGGTGATGTAGTCAGGGAGCTGCTCTTGTAGCTGCTCGCGGGTTCCGGGCGCGACACGGGGCGGCCGGCTAGACGACCCTCTACATCATGCATGAGTATTGGCAGAACAATTAACGCGCTGAGAGCAGCTCGCATGGGGACCGAGCAGCTCCTGAGGGTGCAGCTTAACGAGCCAAAACCTGCACCTCGCGAGCTGCTGATTCTATACGTAAGGGCATGGTAAGGGCCAAACCCTCCCCATGCTAAGGGCTGTGAAAGTGTTAGATCAATGGGGGACAGAGGCCCACCTAGACATGTGGAAAGGGAAGGTGTCCAGTAAACACCTGAGGCATTGTAGTCTTCAGTTCAATATTCACCCAGGCAAGTAGGGAGGATCTCTTAGTGCGTCACTTACCCCTCCAAGCACTTCTGGGGTGAATAATGCACTATCTCTCGGCACATAGAAACTTGATTTTCGACGGGCTGCTTTTTGTAAGCCGCTGTAACTGCGCCTTTGGTGGCGGTTGTGTACCGTAGTGGTTACTGTACTGGTAAGTTATAGATGTGACAACCAGCCTGGCTGTGTGTGACACTGACAGCAGGTGAAACCGCATCTTTAATATTACAGAGATGTAAATCAGGTACAGAAGAATCGCTGAAAAGGTACTCAAATACCCAAAAAAAATTCATAATTTGAGTGTTTATTTAAAGAGGTGAGAACTTTGAAATCCTTAATTTCAGGGAAATCACTCACCAAACACATCTCTGAATATATTCTCCAAGCAAGTGAAATAGCAGGATTCCATATCTACAGAGCTACACAAACAGTGCAGGCGTGAATGTCAATGCCACCCATACAGCAGGAGTACATAATATACTGATCAAGTGCAGTATATTATACCACTGACCTAGTCACCCACACACCCACACAGACCCTCCCCTCCCCCCCTGTGGTACACAGCGCACTGGGTGTAGTACCTCCTGTGGCCGCTGGTGGCAGCAGTGTGCCGTGTGGCGGTGTGAGTGTACAGAGACAGCCGGCAGACAGAGGGGGGGGGATCAGCTGATCGACCTACATCATTATACAGCTCCCACACAGCACAGGGCCGGGGTGTGTGTAAGGAGGGGTGTGGGTGGTAAAAAGTGTGATTTATTAAAGGATGGAGGAGGGGAAGATCTGAGGGAGGATCCATGGTAGAGTATTTGTGTGTTTGTTAGTTCTGATGGTTCAAACAGGAGGATGCCACTAGTCAGCCTGGAAGAATAAAAGCTCTGGTAGAAATGTGCTGGTGATTAAAGTGAGGAGTAAATAGCCTGGTACTTGTACAGCTTTATATGGTTATACTTATAACTAACAGGCCTACTGCCTCTATGTATAGTGTGTGCCTCTGTGTGTGAGAGCAGGGCCGTACGTGTGTGTGTACCTAACCTTCAGCTGCACACTCCAGTACAGGGCCGTGTCTGTGTACCTAACCTTCAGCTGCACACTCCAGTACAGGGCCGTGTCTGTGTACCTAACCTTCAGCTGCACACACCAGTACAGGGCCGTGTCTGTGTACCTAACCTTCAGCTGCACACACCAGTATTGATGTGAAGGCCTCCATATGGCCCTAGACCCCTAAATTCGACACGGCGACATGGGCATTTCTTAAATTCGACATGCGACATGAGGCCTAGTGACATGCGACATGAGGCTTAAAAAGATAGTGACATGGGACATGGACAGTTCTTAAAATCGACATGGAACATGAGCATTATTAAGCGACATAGACATGCGACATGGCCATTTCTTAAAACCGACATGCGACATGGGGACCCCCCCATCAAGGGCCCCCTCCATCCACCATAAAAACCACCACAGCAGAAAAAGGTACACCGACTGTTACTGACCTAGCATAGTGTGTGTCAGCATCAGTATAGCACTGGCTTCACATCTATCGGCATGATACACTGCCAAAGGGTCAGCATGATGCACCAACACAGCGCCGGTTGTTCAATTACTAACCAGCGCTGCTTTTGTACATCAAGACGACAAGAGGGTAATAGTGGATTAACAAGGCATGCTGCCGTTACAGGGTTAGCGCAATCACAGACATGGTATGAGAACACCGCTGACACCCTGCTACACAGGTGTATTAGGGGTATGCAGGGATTCACAGAGAGACCAGACACACATCATGTATTATCCCTAGCTACATAGACCCTCTACAGGTACTACATTCAATGGGAATGTACCTGATTCTCTAGCTACTCATGTAGCTTTATCATATGTATAGCCTTCTTATCATCAACTAACTCTAATCTTCCGTCTTTCTGGATCTTTCGTCAATTCCAATGAGTACAATAAATTGTAGAATTAAATAAGACTTACCAGGGTAAGGTAGTTTCTCAATTTTCATTATTATCAGCTATTCATGAGTATATCTCATAAAAATCCCCATACTATACTCAGACACAGAACCAACTGACATTAAAACTGTTAACAATTTAAGGACAGCATTATGCTTTAATGCATCATGCCCTTGGTCGGCATCATGCCGATCCTACAGGGCCGAGACACTCTCGAAGGGTTGACATGAGGCACCAATGCAGCACAGGCAAGTTATTTCCCGGGGCTGCATTGGTGCATCATGATACCAAGTGTCATCTTTTAGCGACATCCATCTTTAAAGTGTTGAAACACTACAGGTAGGGACTGCAGGTGAGCAGACAGAGATGAGACTACCACTCAGACAGCGGACACCATGTGTGAGGGGCAATCATTTATTCATCCATCTCTCTGCCTCCACCCTACCTCCACTCCACCATACCTAGATGGGGATCAATAGAGCCTCAATATAGACTCTAGACACCCCTTCTCACAGCGCCGATATCACAGCTACACCCACACAGCGCCGATATCACAGCAGTCCAGTATATGACAAATATCGGCTTGACCAGCCACAAATTGCAACAGAATTTATTTCAGCAAAAGAAATTGCAACAGAATTCATTTCACCATGTCTCAGAAAGGCCTAAAGAATCACCCAAAAATAGTCCCAACAAATCGGAGTGGCGGAAAACCCTCCAATTTGCTGAATTCCAAGATGGCCACCAAATAATTGGAAATCCATCTCCCATAGCATGAATATTATTTGTAGAACTAGAGGGATTTTAACCATTCCTATTCCCCCTAAATTGAACCCAAGGAATCCAATGGTGTGTTTGGTTTGTTGCTAGGAAAAGTGGTTATATTCTGAGACATGTGGTGGTGAAATAAATTCTACTATTGCAATTTGTGTTGGGTATATCTCTATATTGACTGCACTAGAGGTATCCAACCACTCGTACCCACAGCCCCACCACACACACTCACAGGTGCGAGTTGGCAGCTCACTTTCCTCTTTTTATCTTTCAGACTTCAATATATTCAAAACTGTGTCTGTCGCTTTCACTTTTTTCATTTTTCATTTGGCTGCGGACCAGGACAGCAGCTAGCCTTTGTATTCTTTTATCGCTCAGATTTTGATGTTCAAAAGCTTGTAGGTCACTTCTTTCTTTTTAATTTTGGTGGCTTTCACTTTGACCTCTATGTTCAAAAGCCATTGTCGCTTTTCATGGTTGGTGATGCAGGAACATTCTGTCTGGTACATTCTGGCACATTCTGGAAGGACGGGTCTTTTGTGTGCAACCTAGATACATGATAAACAGCTAGAGGGTATGTATATACCTGGTATGTCCCTGATCAAAAAAAACAAGTATTTCAGGAATAATCATTTAATTGATTGATTTAGTAGTTTAACATCTGGTATAATTTCACAAATTAAAGTTACTGCTGATAGTCTGGTCACGGCTGATAGTCTAGTCACGGCTGATAGTCTAGTTACAGTTGATAGCCTAGTTACGGCTGATAGTCTGGTCACGGCTAATAGTCTGGTTACGGCTGATAGTCTAGTCACGGCTGATAGTCTGGTTAAGGCTGATAGTCTAGTATTGTTGAGAGACAAGGCTGATAGTCTGGTATAATTAACCATTCTATGATGAATCTGGTATAATTTTCCCCTTTCTATGCTGGTGTTGTATTGTGTTGTGCTTAGTAGCACACAGTGGTAGCAGCAGGACATGGTCTTCATAGTTCTACACAAGGGGAGACCATATTGACTATACTAGTATGTTGTACACCATGTCTGTTTTACCAATGGCCCACCACCACAGTTATTGTACACCATGTCTGTGGTACCAATGAGCTACTTATTGAGGCCCACCACAGCTATTCCCCATTTAGCAGGACACACAGTGTTACATGCTGACCCTAGTGCACCATGGGTATGTAGTCAGGTCACCATGGTTACACACTGGATGCGGTTGGCAGTCATATACAATGCCATGTGAGTTAACACACCCTACATCATTAATTTTATGCTTCTTTATGAATTTCTTGGATTAAAATACAACATTAATGTTTCAATCCACATGTTTGTATTCCCAGGATGTACATCATGTCGAGAAAAATAAATGAGCCCTGAGGTATTATCCCATCCTTAAAGAGTTACACAGCACACAATCTGAAACCCGCATAGCTCGGGTTCAATCTGAGATATGATAATTGTTTTTGTCATGAGCCATTACAGTAACCCATTTATAATCAGGGCAATGAATCATAACGTCGATCACATTCCCTTATTTACAGTACAACTATCATGGCGGATATATAAGCCCTTATTAGCCACGTGCCTCGAACCCACATTCCAGTCACATACTAATTATCAGGCGGTCCCATATCATTCAGGCAAACATGGGGGTGTGGCCTCTCGGCCATCTCACAATCTTTAGCTAATGTTGTAATCCCTGCAATGCTTTGTATAAGCCTACACAATGTTCCCATCTTGCGACAGATCCCTTTTAACTTGACAATAGATATGCCATACCTAAACATACGTGAATTTACAATAATTTGGCCTAGGCTTTATAGACTTCCCATTAAGTTAAAACCCATACATCTGGAAATTACTACTTTACTAAACATTCCTATATAATTCTCCATGCACTGCTAAGCAAATTAGGAAATAGAAGACATTCAAATGTCACTTGACAATATACATTATGGGTTTTAAATGTACATGTACTGCATACTTTGCTATCAGCTATCCCACATGGACTATACGCTAGGTGTATGTTTTACACCTTCCCATTTAGCTGATCACATTAACGCATCCGATAATACATAACGGCTATATCCCCTGCATGGTACACAATATGCCCTGTACCATAAAATGATATCAGCCTACAACCACTAGTGTGAACTGTGCGTATAGGCCGCCGCTAATACTCAAGTCAGATCGCCAGTGCAGCTTACAGGATCAGGACAGAGTCAGGGTGCAGCTTATCCACAAGTCTTTAGATGTATACTACAGTACTAATGTCACCATAAACAGACCCCTTCTGCAGCTTATAGGTTATACAAGTTATAGCAGGCAGTTTATACATGAGTTAGGCCCATGTGAGGTTTTACTGTATCCCCTGTATGATATTGCCTACAACCCCTATCCCCAGCCACAGACCCTTAAGTGCTAGCACTGAGCCCCTGTCTAACTCTAAGTGCTAGGACTGAGCCCCTGTCTGACTCTGTGCACTGTCTGACTGAAGTGCCACTCATCACTCAGTCATTAGCTAATCTAACACCCACATACACCACAATCTAATTGTCTGTACGTCCTAATTAATTAGTCTGTTAGCGCGGGATGTAATTATTATAATAGATACGGCACTCATACAAGGACCCGTAATGATGTAATTAGGTTCTCGCTGTTTACACGACATTTAACATTAATGACATGCATAAGTCGCACAGTCCTAAAAACGCTTGGGTCTTCCGTCTTCATTTAACTTTTTTTCAATTGTCGTAAAATAACACGCTCCTGCTTCAGAGAGTTGTACTTCATCTCTGCCCCAACCTTGAGATCTTCTGTGGAAGAAGGCGAAAAAGGAGTACTACTTTCCTGCCCTCCTAACCACCCTACACTGCCAGTATGACAGCATAAAAATTGAATATCTGAATGGTTTAATACATCAGTGGTGAGATATTCCATGAAAATGCGTAATGAGCAAAACTACAGATTGTGATGTGTAGAGGCAGGTTGTGGCAGAGAGTGAGTGAGTTCCCGGAGTGCTGACTGGAGACTGTAGCTTAGATAATGAGGTGTATTTACTTGACATTACCACAGTAATGGAACCCAGGTAGTGTTTATTAGTCCTTAATCTCAGTGTTAAGTTGTCTCATTATAATGAGGTACAAAAAGGAAATGTCTCCTGGTACAGCTCTCTAAGTGCTATGACATTTAAGGCACATGATGACATTCATAACTCACAAATGACTACGGAAGTCTCTTCCTGACACCCTTGCTTCATCTTTCAGGTTGCTTACATACCAGCATCATCACTGATCCTAGCCCTGCTTCAGAACAATCAAGCTGTACTCTGGTATTACAAGGATATATCGTAAATTCTCGCATAGAAGCTGTGGATAGTACACAAAGCAGATCCGCAGTGCGGCTTATAGGATCGGTGAGTCTTTTCTACTATAGTAAAGTACTAAAGTAACAATTTCCAGACCCTCTTTCAGGCTTATATATGATATGTTAGGGGTTAGGCTTATACACGAGTAAGGCTTAGACACGAAAATTAATGGTACATGTGATTGAATTGGTCGTCAGCTGCAGGCAATGTCTCTGTACATTGTGCTTACACTGATTTGGAAATCTAAAGATTTTGTAGAATTTTCTGCAGGAAATTTACATGAATTAATAACGAAATTCCAGCAACAAAAAGATTCCTGCAAAGGTAGAAAAAGTGCTACCTCCTATACTCTGCTAACAATCCTCTCCTCTCCTCTCCTTCCTCCCTCCACCCTGTGTGCATGTACATAACACTAGGCCATGTGCAGCAGCAGTAGATGAGAGAAGGACCCCCCCCCCCACACACACACACCCTATATACATGAGTCATGTCTGGTGTACAGGAATAACACTCACCTACTTCTCACTTCTTACCTAGTTCTTCCCTCTTACCTACCTCCTACTCTACCCCCCCCCCCCCCACACACACAGTCATGATGACACACTTACCTTTTTAACAGGTGATTTTTCCTGGGAAGGATGCAGACTTGTCTCCTTCACTAGAAACACATATATCAGCCTTGCTGGGGGGGGGGGGGGGCTTTACAGTTTGATATCAGTCATATATTGCTCATAGAATGATGCTCAAACACAGAAGGAAGAAATAATTACATGTATTTCATTTCAGTGAAATATATTAAATAAATTCGCCTGGTAGACAAATGACTGGTTTTAAGAATATAATTTTCTCGAAATTGTTCTAGTCATCAGACAAGATTATTACAATTTTTTGCTGTGTCCTGCTTCTGAGATATATATATTACTCACCAGGGACATTTTGCCTGGGTTAGAGGAAGCTGGGGGTGGATGCCACAATAGTTGTGCACCGAGAGACTGTAACTAAGGACAGGGTGGGGCAGCTGTAGCAACCTACCAGGTCTCACTAGCCGTCTGAGGCCAGCATAGTGCTTTAATCCTGTATGGACATCATGTCACTAAAAGATGACACATGTCGGCATGATGCACCAATGCAGCCCTGGTAACCTTGCCAGTACTGCATTGGTGCATCATGATGACCCTCCAGAGTGTATCAATCCTGCAGGGTCGGCATGATGCAGCACTGGAGTTTCTCACCAGGGCTGCATTCATGCATCATGCTGACCAATGGCATGATGCATAAATACATTATTCTGTCATAAAAGACTTAATGCATTATGCCCCTTTGTTGTTATAATGCATGAATCCAGCCCTGGCTCATGATGCATGAATGCAGCCCTGTTTCGGATCTCGCCAGGGCTGCAATCAAGCATCATGACGACCCTATGGGATCCATATAGTACATTACGGCAGCAATGCAGTGCCATCCGATGAACTCTCTAGCACTGTTACAGTGCAACATGCTGTCCTCAAAGGGTTAAACCACGTGTAGCACCACAATGGCGGGTGGAGCTGGATGTGATGTGAGACAAATGGGAAATAGTTGTGAGTGTGTGAGACACAGGATCTGTGGGTGTTATGTCTGTGTGATGGTGTGTGACGGCGTGTATAAACACCGCCCACTGTCAGAGAGTACTCAAAGAACTCTGTATTATATAATACCCTGAACCCTGTGTTACTTCTACTGCATCTGTCAGAGAATCCCTCCTAGTCTGGTCCTTGTGACAGTAGTTAATGTATATGTCATTATACCGTATACTCCTGTCACACAGCTGTCAGGGAATCCTTGTGACAGTAGTTAATCTATATGCCATTAGTTCAAGTTCAAGTTCAAAAAGTTGTTATTGCTAACCACACTGAAAAAGTAAACTTGTCTCCAGACTCGTCGAAGTCACTATCATAAAATAAACCATCCCACAAATAGAATCTGGAGCTGGCAAATGTCGGGTTTTGGGCTGGCACATGCCGAGTATCTCCAGCTAGAAGACCTACTTCCTTGTCACTTAGACAAGTTTTTGACTCGTTTGTTTTATGACCGTCACTTGGAAGAGTCTGGAGACAAGTTTACTTTTTGAGTGCATCATAAATTTTCCTCAGGTATTGACTGGCTCGACAGGCCTCAGTGATAAATTAACTCACATTTTTCAATTTAATTTTTTAATATTGGTTTACTGTATCCACCTGTCACCCAGCTCTGCCACAAGCCATAAAGTGCAGACAGTAATTAACACAGATATCAGATGGAGTTTAAACTCAGGGAGGATGTTGCTGCCAGGGTCAATTATATCTGCAGTTATGGTGTTGCTGTATTTCATGTTCATGTGGAACCAGATAATGTCCCATGGATATTATTCCCATTATTAGTGAATGTTTGTTGGCATGATGCACCAATGAGGCACCAGTGAGTAACTCCCAGTGCTACTTTGGGCATAAATCAACCCCAGCGGGTCAGCATGATGTATAGATGCAGCAAATCGGTCATCGGAGCTGCTTTTACACATCATAACGACGACAGGGCGTAGCACTATACTGTGAAAGTACTTATTTTCGTGGGTTTAAATTTTCGCAGATGAGTAAAAATTGGCAAATTTACAGATGTTTATCCATACTTAAGCATATAAAAATTTCGCGGATTTTTCATTTCCGCTAAAATCACGTGAATATATACCCAGCGAAATAAAGTACTTTCACAGTAGCCTATACTGCATAATAGTTTAACACTGTACGTTACCGCTGCCTCCTCAGTGCCCGGATGTTACTCAGCTAACAGGTACTTACCTACAAGGGAAAAGGACATCATTAAGTCAAGGTGACAGGTCATGAGGTGAAACTTGGGTTACAATCAAACAGGTTTCTAATGTCCCTCAATTTACTTATTGCAAATTGTATTGAGTCAGACATTTAATCATCAGATCTTTCATAACCTTTATTCTGCTGCAAATGGGGTTTCATTTATGAAATTGTTTATTCACCAATTGGTGTGACTTACCAATACCTGACCACCATTCTTTCGACCATTTTATACATTTTCTAGAGAAGAACATAATCTATACACAATTGCCCTGCTTTTCACCTATATTATGGCGCTTATTTTGGCCCATAATAAAGTGCCTTATACAGTAAAACTCGACCTATTTAAGAAATTTATTTTGGTGTTTTTTAAATTCTATTTCTATAAGCCTAATAAGTATCTCAAATTGGGGGTTCAGCTTATAAACATATGAAGAAAACACCATTTTTAAACTGGGAGTTCAGCTAATAAGTCGACCTATAGCTGGGGTTTTACAGTAATTTATTTCAAGACCTATGTGCCCCTGCTCTTACTCTACACCTGGGCAGTGGCGGATACAGGATTTTGAAACAGGGGGTGCGCGCTATAGGAAAAATTCTCCATTCCTAACTATTGAGCCAAATTTTACAATAAAAAAAAGTAAATTGGACGCTTATACAGGTCAATACAGTAGGCTGCATTCTCCTACATAGAACAGACACCCACAGACAGGTGCTGGTATAGACACTGACTCAGACCCATAAAGCACACCAGCAGTGTGTCATCTATTTGTATCCACACCACTAAAACTAAACACTAAAGGAAAGTACACATTAAAACAAACTACAAGTAAAAGGCCTCAACAAAAATCAGTAACCACCACTGCCTGCAGCCCCCACACACAGTGTTAGACACTGATAAAAAGGTGTCCTTAACCCCGGCCTGAACCTCACTCACTGAAGTAACGGGGACATGGCTGGGTGGGCGTCGTTTTGGTTTGTAATCATGTTTTGTTATTTGCTTTTTCTTTCCCTAAATGTGTCATTAACCTCAGAGAAGCATCTGGGACATCTGGGTCTTTGTTTTGTTTTTTTCAATTTTTTTTCTTTTTTCTAGTTCTACGGTACTCATCTCTCCCCCTTGCATTTTCCCAGCACTCAACCACTGCCCCAACTGTCCCTACATGTCCCTGTTGCTATAATACCCATTGCGTAGATAGGGTGGGTGGGTGTGTGGAGGGGGGGGGGGATTCGGTGTCAGTAACAATCTATGAGTGTGTGTGTCTACAAGCAGTGGCCTCCTAATGTGAGCAGCTCTGAGTCACTCACCCCAACAGGCTGCTGCACGCACACAGCATGTCTAATAGTGGGTTGGGGGATGTGTCAGGGAGGGGCAGTGGTAGAGAGGCAGGTGGTAAGGTGGAGAGGTAGATGGGGGAGGGGAAGGGAGACGGAGAGGGAGAGGGAGGCAGGGAGGAATGCAGACAGGCAGACAGGGCAAGCAGGAGGCAGACAGGGGAAGGGGAAAAAGAGGAGCAGGGAGGAAGGCAGGTAGGTCTTGTAGAGAGGGAGATGGCTGGTAGAGAAGTCTAACAAGCAACTTGTCCACGTGACACCGACTGCTGCAGCTTGTTGCCGGTATTTATGGCTTCAGACCATGACAGGCACCAGTCAGGCCCTAACCTGCAGGGGTCATGTAGAGGGTGGGGGGGGGGGGGGTGTCCTACATTACTGTCAGATCTCATTAGCCCTGTCACTGTGTGACAGACACTGTCCACACAGATACCTCCCCCATTAGTGGTCCTAGTGGACACTGAGTGACGCTGAGTACACCTACTGGACACTGAGCTGGCGGCTCTCATAATACTTGAGTTGATGACTAAATGCTCCTGATATTTCTATGAAATGGAGGGGGTTCAGGCTAGAATGACAGGGTGTAGGTTGTTATCATCTCCTTCTGTAAGGCTAGTGAGACATCGTATTTCTACTCTAGGAAGTTAGCAGTCTCTAGGAATCTTGTCATGTTGATGTCAATAGATTATGAGTCCAGGATGTCTGGGGTAGGTTGTTATCATCTTTCTGTAAGGCTAGTGAGGTGCATTAGTAGATGGACACACCCTCTTAGTACCAACTCCCTATTACTGTAATGTCAGTGAGTAGGCTCTTGAGGCAGCTGCTTATTACATAGACACAGCTCTATCTCAGACCACCATGTCTATTATCACATATCACGTGATATGTGATAATAGACATTCCAGTACAGGCTAATATGACAGAATGGGGCCTTTATAATATATATCTGACACTGCTATATTCCTACTCTAAAAGTCACCTGAAACCTTGAGTCTGGTTACGGCTGATAGTCTGGTTATGGCTGATAGTCTAGTTATGGCTGATAGTTTAGTTTGGGCTAATACCCTAGTTACGGCTGATAGTCTAGTTATGGCTGATAGTTTAGTTTGGGCTAATACCCTAGTTACGGCTGATAGTCTAGTTATGGCTGATAGTTTAGTTTGGGCTGAGCTTTAAAGACTGTTATCCATACATTGGTACAATAGCAGGTACAGGCCCTTAGTGCTCCCACAACCACTGAATGCCAGAGATGAGTTGACATTAACCCTTATTCCATGTAGCTAAGGGTTAAGTGGTGGGCCCAGCTTGCTCCCCACCTCCCCCTCACCCTAGTTACACTAGCTGGTGTTCACTTAGCCTCCATGTACAGGTACACCCAGGTGTTGTCAGGTAAGTAGACACCAATTACTGACATCAAAGACACCCCACTCAGCTATGTAGGCCAGGTGGGCGGGTGGGGGGGGGTGGGTAGAACAGGTGGGCTGTGGGGGACTGGGTGACGTGGGAAAGAGGAGGGGACAGGTATACCTGTGTGGTGGTAAAGGTACAGAGGTATTGATATGTGTTATAGACTATTAAGACTAGCTTTGGTTAAGAATGAGAATTATTCACCACACATTTTTCTCTTGTAATCTATTGTTATCATAAAATCTTTTCATGTTATACATCAGATGTTGTTCCTATTCCAGAAATTCTATGAAGCAAAATAGTTGAAACATCACAGCCATCTCAACCACTGCTCAGTGCAAGGAATGCAAAGGTCATGAAGCCATGACAGCTGTCTGTGTTTGGGGGAGGGAGGTTATTACAACAGGTGGTAGGCACACTCCGGGGGTAAGAGGGGAGGAGGGGGAGCTGCTCTGTGTTCTACCACGAGCAGCTCAACCCTCACCACACACACACACAACCTAACCACCCCCCGCCCACTAACCACCCCACCCCCCCCCCCCCCCGGGCTGTGGTTGTCCTTTTGTGCAGCAAGTCACCTGACCTCCTCCTATTACACCCACCTGCCTGCAGGAATGCACCCTCAGGCATGGGCTGAGTCCTCCTCTGTGTAGAGGAGAAACCCTCCCCCCACACTCCCTATGTGCTCTTCCTGGTTGCATGTGGAGGGTGCCCCTCTGTCCTGTTGTCATGCACCCTACCTCCTGCTGTCCTCTGTCTATACCATATTGTATTGCTGCCCTAAATCCCCTCTTAGTTCTACATTATCTCTTTGTTTCTGCCAAAGAATAAAAGAGTTTTTTTTGTTACACTCTTTCTCAGTGCCTCACAGTGCATTCTACCACGTGTATTTAAATGACTATCGGAGATCGCCACAGAGCTGCTCTCTTACTGCCTGTACAGCCTACATATACAGGGATGAGCTGCTCCGGGCTGCGTGGGGAAAGTGTGTCAACTGTCTCCCTGAGACTACAGTATGAGACAGGAAAGTGCTAGTGGGCATTGTGCACCTGAGCGTCAAGTTACTGTAACCCACACAGCCTCAAAGGTGACAGCAGGGTGAGGCGTATGGCTCATGTCTCACAGCCTTGTGACAGTCACTGACTGGACTGGGAGCCAGCCACACTGACGCTGTCCTTACCCCCCCCCCCCCCCCCCAATGAACCCTTATATATAAGCTGACATAGCGGAGTACTGTAAACCTATTTTATTCCGCACTGTACATATTTGCGAGAATGAAAATCTGCAAAAATAGGTTCAGCACAGGGGTGTGGCAACCAGGGGGAGGGGGTCGAGATAAATTCGTACAAAATTGCAGATCTTTTCCTCGTCATTTCACCGTGTTTGCACAATAACCTTATTTGTCACTCTCGCTTAGATGATGGTGTCAGATTGATGAGAGCTCATTTCTAGCAGTCACATGTACCATGTATTCATGCCTCATCACTGGCAGCCAAACCTTCAGTACAAAGCAGCACCAGACATGCTGACCTGGCTCAGAGTAATATACCCCAACCCTGAGGGGGTTCAGGCTGTTTAGTCTGCTGCTGCAGCCCTAGATGCCACTGTGTATTGTGGGGTTTCCCTACGCACCCTAACCTGACTCTATGTCATGTTTATATATGTAAGTAAACATGTATTTGTGTATATCATAGCAACCTACACAGGCGTTATTGGAAAATAGGACTTCGCTTCTCTCTATATTTACTTTTGCAAAGGGCGCTGAGAATGAGATGTCCTCAAAGAGGGCCCCAGACGGGAGGTAGCTGTGTCACTTGTCGATTTTAAGAAATTAATCTTGTCCTTTGTCACCAGCCCTCATGGCACTTGTCGATTTTAAGAAATACTAATGTCACTCATTGATTTAAAGAAATAGGGCCTGTCCCTTTGTAGAATTAAGTAGTTTAAGCAAGGGAGGAATAACTAGAACGTCCGCTCTGATTGAATCCAAATTAATAACTGTTTATTAGTTGCTGTGGGCCAAGCCAGCACAGGCTATCTCATCAATATTCATAAGGTACATATCAGCATAATCAGTAAGGCACATCATGCAATCTGGGTCGGCTTAACCTAGATAAGGAGGCCACCAGGTACACATACACCTGTCCTTATCCTTGCTACTTGTTAGCCAACAGTCATCCATTTATAATTGAATATATAATTATTATCCATCACCAATTCTAATATCAATTATACATACGTCACATACATATTCATAATAATAACTATTACGTAATCAACCTATATCTTCTCCTAGAATAGCACATTCTATTCTACATATGCCCCCCCCTTTCTTTTATGAATCTTTGGACATATATTCCAAATATTCATCCATATATCAACATCTGCATTAACATCTTGACTAACACTATTATTATCATTACCTTATCTCATCATTAGTACATATCATCCTGTATGGCAAAGCTCGCTCTCGGTCTGGTATCTTGTGCCCCCATTCCCATAATGTTAGCTATTTGTTCTGGCGTTATTGTTACTGTCATTTCCCTGTTATGTGAGTGGGCATATGCTGGTGGTAGCTGGGGTAGGAGGGGTACGGCCTGGTTTATTACAGGACTGTTAGGTGCTGTCGGCTGTGCATTGGGAACTGTTACTATAGTAGTATTACTAGTCTTCCCCCCTTTAGTACAGTCATTTTGTTTGATGTTATTTCGTCTCCCTTTTATACAAAACATGTATACATTTATACCTAATACAATCAGGGATATTATCAGCGCTACACTTCCTGACCCCGAAGCTACATAAGGATGGGTAACAATGTCCTCTATGTCCAATACCTGATCCTGGTCCTCCTCCCACTTTTGAATTTTAATTACTGGAACATGAACATGATCAATGTATTTCAAGGTGTTTGACACATTAATATGTACAGAATTCGGCCAAGAAATATTAATACTGGGAATGAAAGCCGGTGTTCTTTGTTCCTGTCTTATGGATGTGTGAATATGTTGCACATTAACAATACGCCAAGTAGTACTTTCCAAAATGCATGCATCGGGAATATTATATATAGTCGGTTTGTTAAACACAATTTTCAGTGGAATTTTACTGGAGCACCTCAATACCGTATTTTCTTGGACCTGTGTTGGAGCGATAAGTACCATAGAGTCACCTTTTTGTACTTTCATTACCGTTGATGATGTACCCTCAGATTTAACAATTTTAACTGAACAAGATTTAGGTACCGTACCACTGACCAGTTGACTTTCACATGAATTACCTAATGTCTCTATATCTGGCCAGCATACTACCGGACTCTTTCCTACACAGTCACTGGGGACAAAGGAGGCTTTCGTCATAGTGTGTATTGCAACCCTATCTTTACCCTGGATCACACGCATATGTTCTTCCCCAAATGGTACAGGCATGTAATTTAATGTATATTGAATAAAGACCTGGTCATCTAGTGCAGGTAACATGGCTCTGAATGCAAGGTGGTCTATCCCCTCCCAGATAGGATCAATAGATATATATTGGTAGTACCATTGGTATGGGAGTACCGTAAACCCCTTGTTTCCTATCTGGAGCAATATGGATGCTAGTTGTTTCTGATTAAGAACACGTTCAGTTAACCACCCTCTTTCAATATCAGTCTTTTGTTTATGATAATGTTTCAGTTCATGTATATAACGCTTTACTATCCTCTCAGCATGCATGACCGCATCATTCAGTGTTCTATATACCCGCAGTGCTGTTATAGAATTATGGGTTGCATTTGCATCATTCAGCAGTGCTGTAAGTACCGTATTAGTTTGATTATTGACCAGTTCAATGTGATTAGCATTCTCACGTACTAAATCTCTTGTATTGTTAATCATTGTAATCATTTCATCCATGTGGTGTTTGAGTTGTTCCTGGTGGTTATTGTTCTTAACTATTAATTTTCTCAGAGCCTCTATGTCTGTAAAATCGGGAATGTTAAATAATGGGCGGACCCATCTTCCTATTATATTAAAGAGTCCCCTCTTTAATCTCCTTCTGTTTAATGCTGCATCCTCTGTATACGTCCCAGTAGTAAGTGTTATTTCCTTTAATAGATCTTGCATTAAATCCTTCCATTCTTGGTATCTGACCCGTATTCCTTTGTCCCCCAGTTTCTTTGACGCTACCGTAAATGCATCAGTAATCTGTGTATTCAAATGTTCAGTCAGTAGAGTCTGTGGTTCTTGTAGTATGACTACTAGTGACCATGCTGCTCCTACTCTCCTTATTTCTCCAGTGTCTTGTATAAAAATCCCATCTTTTTCAAAGATTGGACTTGTCGCTGTATATGTCCACAGTAGACATGTGGACATGAGCAGTATGTAGATTCTCATGGTGGTCGTTACAGAATACTTTCACAGCATCTATACACTGTCTCTTGGCTTCTGAACAATACTCCTGGTCTGGTGGTTGTAGTTGTACCCTTTTAGCAGCATTAACCTTGCTCCTTGTCCAATGCCCCTCGATTTGTGCCGGACCACCTGGTGTGGCCTGTCTCTTCAATGTCCGTTGGGGGTGTGTGGTGGGTGGGTGGGTGGGGCCGCTAGGTGGCGTGACCAGCTTAGCCTCAGGTCGTTTGGGCTGTACCTCTGTCTGAGCTTGTTTGATTGGTGGGGGTGGGTGGATACGGGCTGGATTACCCTGTCCCACGTTATCAGTGGCTGTCCTCCTCTGTGCTCTAGTTTGCTTGCCCCGCAGATAAGCCCAATCTATGTCAGGCTCCACCTGACGTACTTGATCCCTGGCGACCTGTTTGCGCACGCCGTTTGGTCCCACAACCGTTATTACATTGCCCCTTATCCTTGTGACCATAAACCCATGATCCCACCTGGGATCCAGCTTTACTCCATCCTGGGCTAGTATGATAACGGTATCTCCTTCAGATAATGGCCCTACATTGGCTTGTGATGTTAATCTATGCATGTTGTACTCCCTGTTCACATATGCATTACGTGTCGCAACCTGTAGTGCTGTAGCTAATTCGTCTACGGATTGTGCCATTCTCGATTTTTGTTGTCCCTTTTTTCTGGTTATTAAATTGTAAAAGGTATTTGAAGGGTGACGCCCGTACTGTAAGAAAAATGGCATGAAACCAGAGACCGTTGATACTGTCGTCCTGTGCGCTAGGAGTGCATCTCCTAAACAGTCTTCCCATTCTGCCGGCCTGGCATTTACCAGCTTTCTAAGCACGTCTTTCAAGCTTCTATGGAACCTTTCAATTTTTCCGTTAGAACGAGGCGTCCATGGTGTTGTTCTCCTTACATCCACCCCCAGTTCCTTTAAATAATCTTGCACTAGAAGTGAACGGAACTCCATTCCGTTATCAGTTATACATACATCCATTGGTGTATTTCTAGGAATGTAGTCTCTTTTTAGACACCTGTACACCGATAGTGCAGTTTTATCAGGGATGGGATAAGCTTCTGCAAATCCTGTTGCATGGTCAATGAATGTGAGCAGATATTTATTCTTTGTTTGTGATGCCGCGAAGGGACCCGTTATATCCATAGCAACCACGTGGTTGGGGTACTCAGCTATGGGCATAGGGTCAGGGTATACTTTTTCAGTCCTATCCTTGTTTACTGCACATAATGCACACTTTCTGACAAACACTGTCACATCTTTAGCCATTCTACACCACTTGTAGGCTTCCTGTACCCTTTGGAGTGTTTTTACAATACCCATATGGCCGACCTCTTTGTGTGCCCGTGTTATCACCTGCTGGCGATAATCTGTGGGCAGTACTAGCCTAGGGTACTCCAACTGACCTGGAGGGGTTTTGAGTGTAAATAAAAGGCCTTCAGATACGTAGTAATCCTCTTCTTGATCCTCCCCCAACTGGTACTCCGGCATATTGCGTTGTAATCTCAATAAGCCTGGGACGGTGATGTTATCTATCTTCAGCAACCCTTCATTGAAGTGGTCCCCTAATATGGCAGCTGCCATTGTGGGATCTAGGGGGGCTGTCTCTGGGTTATCAGTCCTAATCCTGCTGAGCATGTCAGGACGCAGGTGTAGTTTGCCTGGGCGGTACTCTATTGGTGCAGCATACTCAGCTAGTGTCACAGCCCAGCATTGTACCTTTGAATTCTTAATCTCGTTTTGGAAGAGACACTTCAAAGGCTTATGGTCGGTGTAGATTGTAAACTGTGCTCCATGCAGATATGGCCTCAGTTTTCTGAGTGCATAGATAACGGCATATGCTTCCCTCTCCACCACCGGCCATCTTTGCTGGGCTTCTGACAGTTGTTTAGAAATATATTGTACAGGCCTTTCTGTACCGTCAGGTTGATCTTGTAATAATATTGCTCCAATGCAATATTTAGAGGCGTCTGTCATGAGCTTGTACGGCTTGTCCAACTGTGGATAAGCAAGCACCGTGTCTGAAGCTAACATGTCCCTGATATACTCCCAAGCTTTGTGACACTCACTAGTCCACTGGAACCGTGCATACTTCTTTGTCAGCAGTGTGAGTGGTACAACTACCTCTGCATAAGAGGGTATTAATTGGCGATAATACCCACTCATTCCTAGAAACTCCCTGATTCCTCTCAGATTCCTAGGTGGTGACATCTCTCTGATAGCTTTCACTTTTTCTGGGTCAGACTTTATACCGTCGGCTGAGACAATATACCCTAACAGTTTCACTTCTTTCAGAGAGAAATGACACTTTTCTGCCCGCACAACTAATTTGTGCTTTTGTAGTGCTTCCATGACCAACCTGATGTGCTGTTGGTGTTCCTCCTCTGTCTGGGAGAAGATGATAATATCGTCGATATATACCATACAGAATTTTCCCAAGTATGGTGCTAATATATCATTCATGACCCTTTGGAATGTAGCTGGTCCATTACATAGTCCAAAAGGCATTACATTGAACTGAAATAGACCCCGGTGGGTGGCTATTGCTGTTTTCTCTTTGCTATCTTTGTCCATTTCGATTTGCCAATACCCAGATGCTAGATCTACTGTAGAAAACCGTTGTGCCCCCTGTAATGAGTCAAAGATATCCTGTATCAGTGGCAGTGGGTATGCATCTTTGGTTGTAATAGCATTGAGTTTCCTATAGTCTACACAGAAACGTTGTTTTCCCCCTTTCTTTGCAATTGTTATAGGGCTAGCCCATGGACTCCTTGAAGGCTCTATGATACCTGCATCTAACATCTTGTCAATTTCATCATCTACAAATTTCCTCTTCAACAGTGGTAGTCTGTATGCCCTCTGGCGGATGGGCATTGCATTTCCTGTTTCTATTTTCATTAAGACAGTATCAGAGTGGCCTTCTAATCTGCCTCCTTTAGGAAAAACCTGAGGGAATTGTCCCTCCCAATAATCAATGTCTGTGTGTATGCCCGCCATCGTGGGTTGCACACATGTATTCCACACTGCTGGATAAGAAATTCCCAAAAATTCCACTTGCCTGTCTTGATAAGATATTTTGGCCCTTAACAGGTTTAATACGTCATCTCCCAGGAGTGCATCATGTAGAAGTTCTTTTACAATGTAAAATTGACATTTCCTATTTTGTATCATGACATGGGCTGTACCCAATGTCTCTATCTCATGTCCTGATAATGCTCTTAATCTCAGTCCTGGAAATGTCACCATAGGCTGCATTCTGGCCTGACATATGGCTCTCCATACATCTTCTCTCATCATTGACCTTGCTGCACCGGTATCCACTAAAGAAATCACATTTATATCTATTAGATTCAAATTGATACTTAATCTTTGGTCCGGTGCAGTCTCTAGTTTCCCGATTGACTGTGTTGGCTTCCAAATCGTTGGTCCAATACAGCCTGCACTGCTGCTTGAAGGGACGCGTGTTTCTGCTGACAGTCCCTTATCATGTGATCAAATGAGCCACACTCATAACACCTACGTCTTGGCCTCTGGGGGCTGAATTGGGCCTGTTGTTGCTGTTGATGTTGTTGCTGATGTTGCTGTTGTTGTTGTTGGGAGAACCATGCTGGTGGTTGATTGTACCACCATGGAGGTTGTTGTCCCCCCTGCTGTGGCTGACGTTGTTGATGTGGCATGGGTGCCTGTGGCTGGTGCTCATTCCCCATACTACTACCCCCTCCTAGTGGCGCTGTAGAGGTGGTTATTTTTCTCAGTGACTTTAGTTCCCCCTGTACAGTTCCCATTTGTTGGGTGAGTGTCTTTACAGCCTTATCCAATGTTTGTTGGAATGATGACGTCATTGCAGAGATATCCATAGGTTCCTCCTGTCTAGGTGCAGATGAATGCTGTACCTGTATCCCACGTGCCTCAGATACAGCTACCTTGAATGAACGTTCCACATCTCCCGCGGCCGTCTGTGCAGCTAGTAGTGTTCCATGGCGAGTTACACACACTTGTTGTCTTATGCTTTGATCCTTTAGTCCTCCAATGTACAAGCCGATCAATCTGTTCCTTACACATTGAACAATCACCTCGTCATCTGTATACGCCATGTCCACTTGATTCTGGAAACGCCTGGTATACGCCCCCACATCTTCAAACGGCTGTTGTATACATTTATCCAATCTTGCTTGTAAATACTGTGGTTCGTCAGCATCTAGAAACTGTGTCGATACTAGTGCTCTTACATTCGGCCATGTAACTTGTGCTCCTTGTAGCCCGTCCTTAGCTCTGATCAATGCCTTGAACAATGCCCCTGTTGATAATTGACCCGCTAGGTCTATGATCAATGAGTCTGGAGCATTTGTCCACTGCCGTACATCGTCGATTTGGCCCAGCCATGTTCTTAACTGGTCCCTATCATCCCCTGTACACACAGATATGCCTGTGGAGAAGTCCTTGAGTCTCTTCTTCACCTGATCCATGTGCTCAATGACCCTCCTTTGGTCATTGATTTGATTCATAAGGTTCATTTGTTCCGCCATTATACAACGTTTTAACACCAAATGTATAATTTATAACTATTCCTCCCTTGTGTTGCGGTCGTTAGGCAGTAAACCTAAGTAGACTGCGTCGTGGTCGCCATTGTAGAATTAAGTAGTTTAAGCAAGGGAGGAATAACTAGAACGTCCGCTCTGATTGAATCCAAATTAATAACTGTTTATTAGTTGCTGTGGGCCAAGCCAGCACAGGCTATCTCATCAATATTCATAAGGTACATATCAGCATAATCAGTAAGGCACATCATGCAATCTGGGTCGGCTTAACCTAGATAAGGAGGCCACCAGGTACACATACACCTGTCCTTATCCTTGCTACTTGTTAGCCAACAGTCATCCATTTATAATTGAATATATAATTATTATCCATCACCAATTCTAATATCAATTATACATACGTCACATACATATTCATAATAATAACTATTACGTAATCAACCTATATCTTCTCCTAGAATAGCACATTCTATTCTACACCTTGTTACAATTGTTGAATGGGCCCATGGTGATTTGTCTATTTTACCTGTCTGGGGCCCTTCTAAGGGTGCACAATGCCCAGTGATACCCCATGTAAATTCTCTTTTGACATTGAGCTAGTTATATATGTGAATATATCCTACAGTAAATAGGCAGTCTACAGCTGAGTAAATAGTGACTGTACATCATTGTGTTATTCTGAAGGAAAAACCAACGGCTCCCTACATGGTTCCTGTGTGCACACACCATTGTATGGGGCTTATACTCATCATATGATGGCTGGTGGGAAAGGGGATGCAGGTACGGCTGGTAAAGGTGATCACTTCTGTGAGTTTAGAGCACGATGCAGGTAAGATGTATCGGCACTGAATTGTCTATGAGCACGCTCAAAGTCAGTACGCTAACACCTTTTTTTCTTTTCTTAGCACAATTGCAAAAATAAAATGTCAAAATGACTCACTTTCATATTTAAACGTAAAGACATGTTTAAACCTATTTCCTGAAGCTAATAGACAATTATTTAGGCCATTGAAATAAGTAGAAGGTTATTATTCCTGGCCAAAGATATACTGAAATCTATAAAAATATGAATATTCTAGAAAATAATCCTCAAAATTGAGAAAAAATGCTACGGTCGCCCTATATTGATTCTTGAGTCAGGCTGCCTGAAACGCATCTTTTTTGGACTAGAGTTCAAAATATCACATCAGTGTGTAGCAGGTTTGAGGAGATGGCTGGCAGGGTGAGGCAGTAGACGCCTGCTGTACAAATTGACCCATCCCTCAGCCTGCTACTACTGCAGCCTGTGTGTGTGTGCAGGCCTGTAGGCTGGGGCTGGGGCCGCAGACATGATAGTTGATGTTTACATGTGTTAGACATTACGGCACTGGAGGTGGATGTTATGTAGATGCTACAGACTAGGGGGAGTACTTCAATGTTCACCTACACCTGCCGATTAAGTCCAGACAGCACCAGCACCATTTTATATGCGATCAATTACCCAAATGAGATGATCATTTAGATTTAAAAAAAATTAAGGTGACTCAAATGGGTAGTAAAGGATGCTTATAAATCCACTCCAGAACCTAAGACAACAATGCTATGTGTTCTCTTCTTGTGAAAGTTTTAAAATCTTCCAAGGCACTGGGCATACCCCTTTGGCCTTTGAAAGAAAAAGGAAGCAAATTTGAAATCATGGAAATATCTGAAAATGCCGATGCAGTACCACAAGGAGCCTTACTGAGTTGTTCTGGGAGTGTGTGCAGGACTGGGTGTAGAGTAGAGGTGGAGGCAGGGTGTGTGAGTATGGAGGCAGGGTGTGTGAGTAGGGGGTAGGGGGAGTCTGTACCCACATACCTCTATATATCAGCACAACGAGCAGCATTCCGCTCACACTACACTTACAGCTACAGCCCTGCTCCTGTCACCTTCTAACACACTAATGGTGTTTTCTATGACAGCCAGAAGAGTTTCTGCCATCAACTGATGCTGCCACCAAATCCAGCATTCAGACTCAAACTCTATTAGGCCAGAAAGACACAGGGCAATAAGGTCAGGTAACCTAGCGATCATCTTTAAAGGCCCAGATGTCGATACCCCTCCAGCAACAGAAGAGGTACTCAGCCCTATATATAAATTGGGTGGCGGTTTAACTGGACAATGTAGTACAATGTACCGAAGGACAAGGGTTGGTTTGTACCCAAGGACCAAGCCATGAGGCAAGAGGCAATTCTGAGAGGCAATGAGTATTTGGGTTAAACCTGGACCTCTTGTGAAGATTCAGGGCCTTTCAGAAGAAAGAACAAGACATTAGGAGGCAAAGACATTTGTTGCCCAGGTCAACCACCTCTGTGAGGAGCCTGGTTAACCCATTAAGGGCAGTATAGTGCTTCAATGCCACCACTTTGGTTGTCGTGACATTTTCCCAATGCACCCAGTGTGAGTAACCAGTCAATGCAGCATTCGCGAATCATAATATGTATAGACCACGAATGCAATTGAAGTATCATACCGTCTTTAAACCAGCACCTCCTCTCGAAAGGCCTAGAGTGTCTCACTCGACTCTGACTGCTACAGGACGGGTAGCACCTTTAAAGTGTTAGCGGTACCTGGCAGAGACCTGGAGATGGTGATGGGGGTGAGAGGTGATGGTAAATGACATGAGATCCACACTCAATCCCATCTCCCTGAGGCAGCCCACTCCCACCCTGTCCACAAACCTCCCACCTCCTAATGGTACCAGGCATTAAGTGACAACCCCCCCCCCCTCATCCAGGTCCCATCACCTCCCGGTCCTCGCACTCCGGGTACAAAGGAGATACCATCCATGTTACAGCTTTTCAATACCTTACCACATGATTTAGGCCAAAAGATTCCCCCCTTTTTCCCAGCAAAGCACAGACATATAGGCCCTTAAATGTCCCTTTATTAGTGGAAGAGCGCAGATCATTGGTTAGAATCCTCAGTATATATAAGGGTATTACTCGCTTTGTATTTTGACAAGATACCCCTTTTGAAGAACCACAGTGAGCTTGAGAAAAGACTAATCATCAGCAAATACTGCAAAGATTCCAGGTTTGAAATAGACCCTTATTTCCACGTTTTCTGATGGTGGATGGTGTCCTCTAGGGTGGGGGAGTGCACAGACACCAGCATCATTTACCCCCCAACTTCACCCCCCCTGGTCGCTCCTCCTATTACCTGCACCATTTATCACCTGGATGCAGCTTTTAGCCCCATTTACAGGATCCCCCTCCACTCACCTCCTCCCACCCACATCTAGCAGCATTTGGGTTTCCTGTACAGCTGCCCTGATTGCTGGCAGCATGCTCTATTACTCTACCTGCCTAACGAGCTCCTTTACAAATTACAGGTCCCCTTTGCACCCAGTGCCTACCTGGCCCTTTGCTGACTTCCCAAATCATTTTCTTGCTGCTTCTTTATATTTCCCCCTTTGAGTATTGTTAATATTTTACATACTATTTAGGCTTCACGGTGCAGGAGCCCACCTTTGCATGTTTCCCAACTCCCCCTCGTGCATTGATTATCAGTCACCAGTCTTTGGTTCCTTTCATGTTGCTTTGATTGCTCCCGTCTTCCTACCACAACCCCCCACCCTTACCCTACACCTGTACCCTGCCCCACACTACATGTGTACATGTGTTGGAAGCACCACCACCACCTCTGGCTACCTGCGGCCATCAATACTCATTCATTCCCCCTCCATCAGTCACCATTGGTGTCTTGTATTTTCTTGTCCGCTTCACCTGTCTCCTCCCACCTTTACCACCTCCTCCCACTCCCCTCCCCTCACCTTTACGACCTTAACCCTTTAAGGGCTTAATCCACAATGCCCCTTTGTTGCCCCAAACTCTCGAATGGTCAACAAGACGATCCGATTCAGCCTAAATGTGTCCCTGACTGGTCGTGCTGCATTGCTGCATCATGACGACAAACGCGCCTCTGAAGGCATGATAATACTGCCCTTAAAGGGTTAAAACACCAGTCTCTGGCTGCTCCCCCCATCTCTCGCTGTCCCGGTCTCTGGGGACACTTCTCATTACTGGTCTCCATGACTCATTCCCAGCACACTCTCCAATCACCGCCCCTGACAAACCCTGCATGCCCCAGGGTACCCTGATTGTGCTGGGAGAGTGGGCTGACCTCCTGGTGACCCAGTGACCTTGACACCATGTTGGGTTGGATCCTCCTCTGGCGGTTGGCAGTCTCTTGTTGAGTCTCTTATTTTGGGTGTGTTTGGATAGCAATTACTTGTTTTCCCTTTGGGTAATCTCTGCTTGGGCACGTTCAGAAATGATGACTTTGCGTTAAATCCCCAAGCCATTACTTTATTATTATCCTCAAAATATTACCCGAGTAAAATTCCGATGCAACGGAAGACAACGGCGAAGGCAGAATAAAAATGCAAAGAAAATAACCGAGGGTTTATTTTGATGCATTCCATCATCTTTGCTTTAGGCCTTTTACATAAATCAGCACTGTATCGAGGGTAGAAGATTGACCTAGTTACCCGCTGGATGGTGCTATGACTCTCATGTTACCGCTTAATATGTAAGGTAATGGTGCCTGCCTTAGAGCAGTGGTATGCACATTAGCCACTTCTAAGGGTTATTTGCATTCACATTTAGCTGCCTGTAGAGCCTGGTAGTCCCTATGGCTGACTTCTGTCTGTGTATATACCCTGAGGCAAGGCCAGGCCTTCATCGTCTAGGGATGGGGCAGGAGGTATTTAGGCCTTCAGTCAGACATTGTGAGGTATATAGGCCTTCATCTGAGCACTGGGGAGGGGGTAGTTAGGCCTGGACGGCTGTATTTAGGCGGTGATGTAGGCCATGTTGTGGTTAGACTGAGAGAGCTGTGGTGTGTGTAGATTAGCTATCTGGGTACCTGGTTATCTGTTGATGCTGCTGCTGCTGCACTGTCAGTATCAGGATGCCAGGCCATCCTCAGTCTCAAACTGCAGCACAGGCACCCAGTGTAGTCATTCTACAGCACAGGCACCCAGTGTAGTCATTCTACAGCACAGGCACCCAGTGTAGTCATTCTACAGCACAGGCACCCAGTGTAGTCATTCTACAGCACAGGCACCCAGTGTAGTCACACTACAGCACAGGCACCCAGTGTAGTCACACTATAGCACAGGCACCCAGTGTAGTCATACTGCAGCACAGGCACCCAGTGTAGTCACACTACAGCACAGGCACCCAGTGTAGTAATACTGCAGCACAGGCACCCAGTGTAGTCACACTATAGCACAGGCACCCAGTGTAGTCATACTACAGACTCAATCACAGGGCTATAGTGTATTGAAAGCTGATAGGTTTGAGGAGATGGGGGATTCATGTTTATATTATCTGAAGTCCAGCTTGTAAAATCATTGGCCAAAGTTTGTACTCCCAATAGATGGACAGTTGATGGTGATTCCTGCTGTATAGATACCAGCTTGTATCTATTTGGGTGCTTTATGGTAAGGGTGTGTTGGAAGAGGCCACTGCCAGAAGTACACAGCACCCAGTGCCAGCCTACAGCATGGTTCCATGGGCAGTGATGAGTCTTGGTACTGTCTGGGGACTATGACCACAAGCCCAGAACTAACCCGCAGACCACACCATGGCCATGTCTGATGTGGAGCGACAGAAATAATTTGTTGCTTTTGGTTCCAAACCTTATCTTTGGGACCTTGCATTATCTATATTTTGATCACAAACTGTGACAATTAATTACACTCCATAACTTACATCAGACCCATCCTGGTCCACAAGAAGCAGGAAAGCTTACCATTTTGGTCAAAGATTTCCTATAGAAGCATGAAAGGTGGCAGATGCTGTGTGGTAGAGCTACAGTCAGACCTGATTGCCTCTATCCAGGGCCTCCCGGATGCACCACATCTACCTGAAACCAGACCCCCAGGCCATCTGCCCAGTCACACGCACACAAATACATAAGGCACATATCTTTCATTATTTTCAGACCCCATACCACCCTGAGCCCAATTCCAGCTCCCCTCAGCCCCATTCCGTCTGCACCATCTGCAAACACGATCCTCTTTTTACCCCTACCCCAGGTGGGCTGCACGTAAAACGAGGAATGCACCAGGCGGCTGGTCGGGGGTGCCTGGTAGGTGTTTGGTAAAGCAAGGCACAGGTACGCAGCAAGTCTGTGAGCTGTTTCTCCATCACAGAGCGAGTAGCATCAATGACCATTGCTTATTTCGTAAAAAACGGAAGCTAAGACAAGATATCTCTACAACTAAAAAAACCATTCATGCCAAACTTCTACAAGTTTCAAAACTATTTTTGTCCCCGATTTTTAGTTTATAAACTCGGGTTGGGATCTATACAACTAGTCTGACCCGACCTTAAGTTAATGCATGATAAAATGCCGGACGTCTTGAAGTCTGATCGGTCGCCCCCACAATACATCACTTATAATATACCAGCGCATCAGACCGCTCAGTCCTGCTGCTGTATCCCCAAGAGCCTATAACTAGACTAAAGTACCAGCTCCCAGATAGAGAGGTGTGCTGTAGGTGGGGGGGGGGGGGGGGGGGGTGCTGTAGGTGATGGGGGGGTGAGCCCTGCTGGTGTTGAGAGGTATGTACACCTTGTGCTCAGGCCTGGTTAGTGTCTCACCCTAACTACCCCCACCCCCACCAGGCGGCGTGCAGGCATGTTACTGCCTCACCATCCTGCTCTATAACACCCACATCTTCACCCTTAGCTACTCAGACTGCTGCTTCATTTACCATTTTGGTTAAAATTTGATTATCTTGCAATTATATAGTAATGTAAAACTTCCCAGTGAGGTCAAAGTATTACCATTAGCAGAGTTCATTTTGCAATTTTTGACCGAGCGCTGTGAAGTCAAAAGTGTTCAATAGTGGGAATGGCTCATTGGAATATTGGAACATCTAACTAATCAATCTGATGCCGACAAACTCTGAATGGTGAAGAATCTAGGATTGATTGACTGATTGGTTGATTGATTATTTGAGGTTGACGTTCCAGCACACAATAAGTACATTACGGGACTGCCTCAAGTTAGTGAGGAGTCATCCCCAAATAGTGGTAGTCTGCCTCACAGTAGGACAGATATTTATTTGCTGCTTGCCCCAATACAGCAATGTTGATGCATCAGAATTCAGTAGCATTAGCAGGTAGCCAGAAGAGGTCCTTCTCAGAGTACTTTCCACATGTTCATCAACAAATTTTTATATGCTTGATAATTATCATCATATATCATAATGGACAATAGCTGCTATTTGTCATAACAACCCCATAGTCTATAAGCCATGTCCATGAGAGAGTTGAGCGTTTAACGAGTGTTCTCGATGACCCGCAGGCCGTGTGATCTCACACCCATCCTGCCTCCCCCCTCCGTCAACATAACCAACACCAGCCCACCTCCTTACTAAAACAATCTCTGGGCTGCTTTTTACACAACCACACAGTCCCCGGTCACCTTTTTATACACGCCTACCTCTGTCTGTAATGCACTGTATGCTATATCCACAAGCTACTGGAAGACAGACCTGTAGGTATGGCTTGTGGTTCTTGAGACAAAATGTCCTTACGATCTAGCATTTAAATTCTCCGCACGTTTCTAACTAGCTCGCGAGTGTTTCATTATTCCATCATACCAGCCCCTTGGGGTTGATACACTCCTGACCTGAAGGGTCGGTACAATACACCAACATAGTACATGTGCCAGCACTGTGGTTAAAGAGATAAATCTTTACAATCACAGAAAGCGCCTTCCAAGACAGCTGCATTTAGTGGCCGGCTACAATATTAGTCTTTACATGTCAGTTAGCCCCAAATATGTATAGACACTGTACCACCAAGGCCTGTGGGTGCCATGGCAGTATTAGTAGATGTCCTTTTGTAGTGGGTGCCAGCATGTGTTGGACACACACCAAGGATGCCCCCAGCCCCTCAGATGCTGCCCCAGGTCTCAGACACATGGAGTGTGTGGGCAGCAGAAAGACGGAGGGCCACACTGCCACGTCTAGTCACATGTCACAACCATACACCCTCAGCTCTCTGGGTGCTGTACAGGGTGTTAACAGTGTCCTGTGAGATCATCTTTCGGGACCCAAAAGTGATTCAAGATTTCTCAAAATGGCCCAGAAAACCTTAGGGTAGGGCCCAAATAAATCAGGACAGGTTACGTGAACACAACCTTTACCTCCTTCAGTCAGGACTACCTCTGCTGAAGTCTCTCTTTCCCCCTTTTTTTTAAAGTCTCCTTCTTCAATTATCTCGGTGTCCCTGGGGGCATGTAGATACCATATGGCCCTGTACATGAACATCAACAACTGCTGCCTGCCCCTCACCTTGACCTGTACAGAAGAGCAGCATGGTACGTATGTAGTAGGGGCAGGTATGTAGATTATACCACTCACTAGGTCTATTATGGGAGGCCATACCAGCAGTAATCGCCATCGGCCCGAGCCAACATATTCAACGCTGCAATTAACTTTTTCTTACCGGTCCATCAGTAGGCAGACTGGAAGTGGGCTTAGCAATGTTAGTTTTTACAACTGGACAATTGTCCATTTGAACAGGTATTTCTACCAAGATGGCCTCCCATAGCAGCCTCCTCCCAGGGTCCTGTACCAGGGTACTAGCCTGCTGAAAGTGTCTCTCACTGAGCCTCACATAGAGACCTCACCTCCACGGGGCTCTGTACGGGGGGGGGGGTTTCACCTAGAGGCATAATCATATATTCTTTTTTTCTGAGACAAAAATATACTTTTCTTTGATGGAGAAGCAACTTACCAGTCCATTCAATCTTTACATTCACGGTTTATTTCTCTTAATAAGTTAAACCTCTCAGGAATACTGGGACACTGAATATTTTGTAGCTTTCAATTGATGCGCCTCTAAAATATAGGTGCATCAATGCTATTCCCAATGAGAACTGTTACACTTAATTATGTGTTAATTTGGGCTTTTTCCCCTTGTCTCCTAATCAACTCAATTCAAGAAACAACAAACTAAGTCACTACCCCTACTGAGCCTCGCTACCCGGAATCTTACAGAAATGCCCCAGACACAGCCGTCTATTTAGAGACGACTGTCACATGTTTCTCCTTAGGCGCATGCAGTGCGAGGCGCTGACAAAAACTGGTGTGGCTGTGGGCCCCCATGCAGGAGACTGGGCAGGAGACTGGGCAGGGAGGTATTCAGTCCATGAGGGGTAGAACATACACAGTGCTAACACTATACCTGCACCTACAGACTGACAGTGTAGCGTGTAGAGATTGGGGCGGTTGGTGGGGGGAGGGGGGCATGGGAGTAGAGATACTTGAGGGAAAGCGGCAGTGAAAAGGGGAGATGGGAATGGCACAGTTCTAAGGTAGGGAGTCAGTTCAACTTGAGGTAATGTGCATATTCTTCCTGTAAGACATCTAGATTCATATCTGGTCCAGGATCATCAAGTTTATCCCCAAGGTAACTTGAAACATGAAGGATATGGGGAAGCAGGAAGCAGGAGTTACCATAGTGTCCTCAACTGTTGTCTCACCCTTTCCAGTGTTGATGCAATATTTGCAGTCCAACAACATCCACAATTGCAAAGACCTAGTAGAGATCTACGGCGTGGTATATCCACGAATCATGCTTTATTTTATTTTATTTTCTCTATTTTCCCTCCCTGGCCTCCCTTCTTTACCCTCTCTGCATGCTGAGGTTCTGGGCATGGTCTACCTCTTTCCCCCGACCCACTGAAAAAAGGAGCTGGTTCCGTGCATGTTGTTCATTTCCTGGTGTCTCCGGTTCTTGTCTCAGGTTCTTGTAGACTGACAGGGCTTGTTTGTCGGATGTCACGGCTGGAATGTAGCAGCCCCTCCCTTATACTCTGTCTGTATGTATACTGAAGACAGCTACAACTGCCAGCATTATTTCCCCACCCTACCGTACCATATCCTGTAAGCGCCCTGGCGCTCATAGATTCAGAGCCATATATACCCCGGCGCTTAAAAAACAAGACCGACCATTATTCAGGACCCTATTTGAGTGTTTAAGAAAGATTGGTAGACTTCTCTACTCCCAGCGCTTATATGAGAATATTTAAAACTGGCGCTTAAAAGTGACAGTACGGTACATATGCAGGGATGAGATGGGGATGGCAGAAGCAGTAGGAATGCACCTGGGCACATAAGGTACATAAAACCAATCAGGTTCAGGGTAGGAAGGGGCCCGGGCAGCAGCCGGTAGGGCCATCTTCCTGCTGCCTTTGGCAACCTTTGGCACCCTAGGTTTTTAACCTGTTTTCCCTGTCCTTTTTCTATTGGCGTTGGGAGGGCCTCAACTCTTCTATAGTTATCCAAGCAAGCTTTCCCTACTAAACCCAATGCTCTCTGAACCACCCTCCCCACACCAATATCACCGTGACAAATCAAATAGACACTTTGATAAGGAGAAAATAATAGATTTCCCTGTGAACTCCATGGTGTGTCAAATAAGAGTTACTCCCCCAACCCAACATATCCCCTGTTCCTCCCCCTGGCATTTCTCTCCATAGCAATCATTCCACTCCACGTCCTATATTGACATTCCCCTTCCCCATCATCTGCCCTTCTAGGAAGACTCTTCCTGGCAGGGCTATACACCCCAACCCAATTCCCTCCCTTCATAAGTCCCTTTCACAATCTTAGAATTCCCTCTGTACACTCAACCCCTGCATTCCTCCCAGCACCCCGTTCCCCCGGGAGTCCCTCTCCGCCCTAATACTCCACTACCCGAGCTCACTGCATGCCCCAGCACTACCCCCCCCCCCCCCCAACTCCACCCTCGGCAGGTCACCCTGTGCAGTGCCCGATCCTCCAGATTGAGTCTTGGTGTATGCCCGGTCAGCCCGACTACAGCCAGGGCTTGTCGTGTCCAGCGCCAATCTGACATCTTGTGTCTCCCTCATTTCTACTACTGTCAAATTCCATTCCATAATGTAATATCTGTTCTAACAGCCTACATACACAAATGAACATGGCTTCCAAGATATTTCCGTCCAGCAATAAGTCCTTGTAGCACTTGTATTATTTGTACGTTAATCAGTATATCAGATAACTCTATATTGTCTATCTATCTGTAAGACATCCTTATTTAATTTGACTGTAATTAGACCATTATATGATGACCTATTCAGAGTTTACTAGTGACTAGAGCTGCCAATCATGCTGTGTAGACATTATTTAATTTGTGGGTGAGTGTAGCATGATATCCTATACATTTAGCTCATGTACCAATATTCATTTAGCCCATTGATCTACAACAATAGCCCTATACCCACACCCCAGTGCACGTGACCCTGAGTGCTTCATACATGTCTATATAGGCAGGTTGGGGAGTGTTTGGGGGCTGCCAAGTGACATAAAAGGCCTTTTGTTGGTTGAGATGTGTGTGTGACACATCCTGCCTGGGGCTGTATGGGCTGTGTAGTAGTACAGACTGTACTGTAGTACAGTGTTATATACTATATAATAGGTCAGACTGGGACTACGTGGTATACAGACATGCTACCCTGTCTGTCTGTCTGTCTGTCTGTCTGTCTGTCTGTGTGCTACACAGTCCTCTGTACCTGGTCATGTATTATACACCCCGTAAGGACAGTGTGATGCCTCAAGGCTTCTGGTACATATTTGTGGCCATGATTAGCTCGCCGTTGCTGCATTGGTACATCATGGGTGCCAAACCTTCGAAAGTCTCGCGTCATGGCAGCATTTATGCATCTTGCAGACAAAATGGTACAGTGCCTTAGATCCTATGCTAGACTTAAATGTTCAATACCCAGGTGCAGACATACACAGCCACGCCCTACATATTATACAACCACCCAGACACAGAGAGGGCTGTATGTGTCATAGAGTGGCCCTGATCTGTCTACAATGCTGACAGACTGCAGTGTGATATAGCTTCATAGTGGTACTATACTGCTATCTAAGCTCACAGTCTCTGCAATACAATGGTTCCACTACTTTTGTCTGTGGCAAGATTGCCTGTTTTCATATACTACTACCCAGCTATTGTCCTGTGGGATTCTTATTCACTTTCTTGGCAATATTTCTCGCCTATTCTCCCAGCATCATTATAGTAATACTCATAGTAGTACTTTACCGAACTTGCTATAGAGGTATATCCCTTAATATAATAGATCAACAACAGTGATTATTTACTATGAGGATTTCCCGTTTAGCAAGAGGGACTTCTAAACTTTGACGCTGCATGTAGGCAGGGTGAGTTACCCACACGTCTTAGGAACATACACAAGGCTTTCAGACATTTAAGGTAACTTCATTTCCCTGTAATGGGACTTTGGACTACCGCAGCTTTACCTGACGGCTAAGGTCAGGTAGGTCCACGAGTGACACATGTCATGCACGCAGGGAGCCACACATGCGAGCCACATTAATGGGAATGTCATAGTCATAGTGTAGCAATACTGGTTTAATGCTGCACAAACTGAGCACATCCTGAATCAAATTACCTCATTAAGGTCATGTACCAATGTGGTACAGGTGGCTGCATGACAGGGTGGGAGTACCAAATCCTGCCATGTTGACTGCGAACTACTCTCATTCCCAAATACTTCTGAAGGAAGGCTCTGGTGCCAGCCAGTATGACACTGAATTGGATATTGCTGAGTTTAGGAAGTCCCTGCAGTGGTTAATTTGGAACCAGTGAACAGGAACCAGAACTGGTAAATACAGGTAAAACTACCATCATAAATGCTGGTTCCTGTTTGCTGGTTCCCAGCTACCAGCAGGGGTTGCCCAAACCCAGCAAAATATCCAAGTTCAAGGTCATACTGGCTGTCACCAGAGCCTTCCTTCGGGAGGATTTGGGAACGAGAGTACAAGTGAACCTGAATGAGAAAGGTTTGATACTTAACCAATAATGAATGGATATCAGGCACTCGGAATTGTATATCGTATGATATAGGCATGAGTGCGTAGCACGAATGCCTATATCATACGATATACAATTCCGAGTGCCTGATATCCATACATTATTAGGTTTCTTATACGATTTTTCGATTCATATGTCCTTATTTACCTTTAAAATGTCCTAATTTCGCCATTTTGAACGATATCTAAGTCTTCTTGTACAGAGGGTGCAGTCGCCATGTTGTGGAAATCTTCAGTAGGGGAGGTGAGGATGAAGGAGCTAGGCGCTCCCCTGTATACTTTAATATAGGCAGCGTTTCCCTACCCTTTTACCATGGCCAGATATGAATGGGCACTAGCGTGTCCGCCTCACACACCAGAGGTCCCCGGATCGAATCTGGGTGGAAACGTACGATTTTTAAAGTGCCTATATGTATGTGAAAAAGAAACCCTAAAATTATTTTAACGAATAGGTAAGTAAAGTCCAACTACTACCTTTATAATAAAAAAAAAAAATTTTAAAAAATTGATTTTAGGAGAAATTACATCAAAAAGAGTGTTTTCTTCCATAACTCGCTAAATAATGCCCCTACAGGGCTGAAACGCCGTCTGTAGACTCCTTGTTTTGTACCCTACTATACCCAGCGCCCCCCCGGCGTGGTACCCAGAGCGTGCGACTTCAAGTCTTGGGGTAGCGTGTTCGAATCACCATGAAACCTCGGATTTTATGTGTGACGAAATTTCGGAATAGCTCAGTCCCACCGGAAGAGTGCCGATATCCACTGGAAGAGTGCCGATATCACTAGATATCAGCACGGGGATATCACAGAAAAAGCACGATGAGTGGCCCGATCGTATAATAAAGTGGTCTGAGGTGAGTGAGGTGGATGGGTGAGTGACACAGATGTATGACATGGTGGCATGTGGTGAGGCATGTAACTGAGTGACATACATGGGAGGCAGTTAGTCATGATGTGATTGATGCCCATGTATGATGTATGTCATTGTAATTCAGTACAACCTGTGTGTAACCATACAACAACATGTATACTGAGGTCATATACCACCTGGTGCACTTAACATGCTAGCACAGGTGTACACTGCCCTACTGACACCAGGCTCATCTATAGCAATCAGCAGCTGGGGCATTCTGTCACAAGGCTTTAGGTGGCAGCGATGCTTTTACTGTATTGATTACTGTTAAGTAAGATCGCGGCTTGTAGAAGCAGGACAAGGTCAGGGTGTGGCTTATACACAAGTTTTTTGCTATGATACAGTACTAAGTGTCACCATAATCAGATCTCTGCTGCGGCTTATAGCATCGTCCCAAAGGCGGGTGCAGCTTATATGCGAGTTAGGCTTATACGCGAGAATTTACGGTACTATTACCTCTGTAGGTTTAATGCCATCTTTGGTCACTCAATAAATGTATTAATGTATTAGTCCCCTGCTACCATGGGAACCCCCATCATACCAGTGTAGTCAGCCACTAAGACTGTGCTTACAGAGTGATGCCTCGGAGTTGGCCTTCAACCATTGCCAAACACAGATTGGTTGATTTGGCTCTTGCTGGGATTGACTCGTGGGTCAGTGACCGCTGAATGACCACCCCGGCTACACCCTCTGCATACTTATCCCTGTCACGGCACCCGGGTAATCCTCTCCTTCACTGTGCTGAGTCCAGTTCTGTTTGTCTGGCTTGTTTTATCTCGTGTCTATTTCCCCTCTGTTCATGTATGTCGCGATAATTGGCACCCTGGAGCCTTTTCAAGGCAGCCTTTTGACCTGGAGCAATGATCTCAGCAACTTTAGGAGAAATTTAACAGTAAGATAAATGATCTAAGGGACTTTGTATTCTGGGACCCTAAATATGTGCACAACGTTGGGGCCTAAGGATCCCCTCTCGACAATCCCTCAGTTTTAACTTTAAAAAGCATGAGGTCAGACTGACTCCTCCCCTCGACACTGGATATTGTCCCAAATCTCAAAATCTAATCCCTGCAAGCACCCTTAAAGTATATCCAAGAGCAGTCTAGTCTCTAAGCAGTCTTGTCTCTAAGCCTACACCAATGCAGCCCTGGTGAGTAATTCAAGAGTGCTACATTGGTGCATTATGAGGCTGCATCTGTGCACCATGCCAACGAATGGCCTTGATACGGTCAAATGCTCTTCTTGGTTCACGTTCTTCTATAACAAGGGGACAAATTCAAGGATTTTACGGCAAAGCCGTAGTGGCTTTGGGTTTTTATAGGATTGTTATGAACTACAGGTGAGAAAACGAAGGGGCATAGATTTATGCTTTTTGGTGTGTCTAGGGTTCTAATGCAATTCATATGTGATGGTTTGCAGCAATACTGCATGGTCAGTTAACTTACATGCACTTAGCTAAATCTTTTTGATTTTTATTGGTTTTACTGCTGCTGGTATAGTTTTTGGTGGCCATCTTGGCAGCCATCTTGGAAATTTCCCGGATTGAAAATCTAAGCCTGAAAATGGATTATACATCCTAGAAAACCCTATTATCCATGTATCACACAAGGAAATCAGACAATCTTGAGTTTTTGGCAGCCATCTTGGCAGCCATCTTGGAAATTTCCCGGATTGAAAATCTGAGCATGAAAATGGATTCTGCATCCCAGAAAACCCTACTATCCATGTATCACACAAGGAAATCAGACAATTTTGAGTTTTTGGTGGCCATCTTGGAAATTTCCCGGACTGAAAATCTAAGCCTGAAAATGGATTCTACATCCTAGAAAACCCTATTATAAATCCATTTATCACACAAGGAAATCAGACAATCTTGAGTTTTCGACAGCCATCTTGGCAGCCAGAGGGAGGGGCAGAGGGAGGAGGAGGGGGCAGAGGGAGAAGGGAGGGCAGAGGGAGGAGGAGGGGGCAGAGGGAGAAGGGAGGGCAGAGGGAGGAGGAGGGGGCAGAGGGGGAGTAGGTAACAGGAAGGAGGAAAATGGGGTAGAGGGGGAAGGAGGGGAAAGATGGGGTAGTAGGAGAGGGCAGAGGAAGAGGAGAGGGCAGAGGGAGGAGAGGACTTGTGTTGGCAACATATTATTTTAGGGTTGTTGCATGTGGTTTCTTGCATGTGTGTGTGGGGTGGGGAGGGGTAATCATGTTGGACTTCACAGTTTGTCTTTGGGCGGGCTTGAGCGATTTCAAGAGCCACCCTGGACCACTCAACTTCTAGTACAGGTCCTGTATATGCATAGTATGGGAATTGGCATTGACATTGACAGCTTGGCTTGACATAGGAGTCAATAGTTATTAGGCTGGTACCTATCCTTGCCATTGACAGCCACATTAGAGAACTCAAAATATGGCTGTTCACAAGATGTCTAGGCCTTACCACAAGGTACACTGGTACTACATGCAGTAACTGAAAACCAGATCTAGGTTAAATTAGTCTTGCACACACCTGCAAGGACACATGGGGATACCAGTCCTAGGCAATGTTTAAGGGCCAGCTAGGGCTTAATTTAACAATGAACAAGGGGACCTATGCTAGTCTTTTCTTGCTACTTTTTCCAACTCTCTGTGTGTGGTGTCAATGGCTTTGGGGACAAGGTCCCAAAGCCAATAAACCAGTCTGTTATCATTTTCTCTGCCTTTACATTTCTGTCATGTTTTCATATTGAGACTAACTGTGGTATAATCCACACCAAGCTTTGTCCCGTGTTGATGTGTAGCTGCATGAATCCCTGATTACCTTAGTTATGTCCTACACTCTATTCTAACACTAATTGACATTCTGGTCTCCTGTACCTAGGTCTGTATGGTTTTACTGCCTCCAATAGCCGACACGCATTCTGCATACAGTATGTCTGTCCATCACCATGGCCTCTATAGACCAATGAAGCAGGAAAAGTGGGACTTTGTTGAAGTTTCTGAATATTTCTGAAGTGTGACCAACAAGAACATACCCAGCAAATTTGCGTTATACAAGCGTGAACATGCGTGAGTATGCGTGAAGGAATTTTGCGTTCTAACGCAATGTGTGAGGATGCGTTGGCTTTGCGTGAGTTGCCGCAACACTCCCGCATCCCCACTCAACTGACGCAAACATTGAGTTAGGTTTGCGTGGGGATGCGTGAGATGAGAGTATTCTAACGCAGGTCTCACTCATCCCCACTCAACTGACGCAAACAATGAGTTAGGTTTGCGTGGGGATGCGTGAGATGAGAGTATTCTAACGCAGGTCTCACTCATCTCCACTCAAATGTAGAATTGAGACAGATCTTCTCTGATTGGTCAAGTTTTCAAGTTTCAAATCTCTTTGTTCAGAGAAGTGGCAGTTAGCACAAGGAGGTACTGGAGGACGGATGTGTATATGGTAAGCAGTTGCATGTTTCCTTTCTAGCTCAGCTTAAAACATATTCTATTATCATAAACTGTCTGTACCTAACAATGTAGCATCTTACATACCCAGCCTACTGGTAACTTATGTTCAAGTGTTCTCATTGAGATATTAATAAGGGAACAGCAATTTTTGCACATGTACATGTAGGGTGTACATATATATATATATGTATAGTCTACTGTTTGAACCCATCCCAGGACTGATCTCTTTGCAGATACACAAAGCTACTACTACATTGGAACCGTGGTCTCAAGGAACAAGAGTATTTCAATTGATGTTAATAAAGATGAACATATAAAAAGAACAAGGGAGGAAATGGTATATCTACCTCCCACTAATACTAACTTCCCTCCCCCTCACAAGCCCCCTCCCTCTTCCCACCAAGCAGGTCATGTGACCAACGCATACAAGCAAACTGCGTCAACTTGAGACCATCTGCGTCTAACGCATTGCGTCAGTTTGAGTGGGTTTGCGATTAACGCAACCCCTACGCAATGTACACGTTTTTGACGCAATGCGTGATAAGATAACGCAGATGATCTCAAATAAACGCTAATTTGCTGGGTAGGTTTCACCCCAAAATCCAGCATTCTAACACACATTATTTGAAAGACAAATATTCTGTAAATCTCCTGCTATGAGATGTTGGCAAACATAGCCATTTCAAACAATGAAACACAACTTTATTGTGAAAAAGTGACCCTTTTTTGCTGCATACGTCTATAGCTGATGGTGGAGTATAGCATGCCCTGTGACTGTCAGCATGTGTAGGCTGACCCTGTGCTGTATTGCTGTACACCCAGTATAATATGCCCTATGACTGTATGATTGTCAGCATGTGTAGGCTGACCCTGTGCTGTATTCCTGTACACCCAGTATAACATGCCCTATGACTGTATGAGTGTCAGCATGTGTAGGCTATATTGCTGTACACCCAGTATAACATGCCCTATGACTGTATGAGTGTCAGCATGTGTAGGCTGACCCTGTGCTGTATTGCTGTACACCCAGTATAACATGCCCTATGACTGTATGAGTGTCAGCATGTGTAGGCTGACCCTGTGCTGTATTGCTGTACACCCAGTATAACATGCCCTATGACTGTATGAGTGTCAGCATGTGTAGGCTGACCCTGTGCTGTATTGCTGTACACCCAGTATAACATGCCCTATGACTGTATGAGTGTCAGCATGTGTAGGCTGACCCTGTGCTGTATTGCTGTACACCCAGTATAACATGCCCTATGACTGTATGAGTGTCAGCATGTGTAGGCTGACCCTGTGCTGTATTCCTATACAAAGTCTAACCCGGGTCTGGGTTAATTACCGCAGTCAGCGACTCAGCCTGAGACGGTCGTAAACTCTGACCTGAGACACAAACGGAGCCCGCTCACCTGCCGGGCTGAGACCTCCCGGGCTGAGACCTCCCGGGCTACCTGACCTCCTACCTGCCACACACAGAGGTCACACGGGTCACCAAGGGATACACACAGGTTAACCCTTTAAGGTCCCAATTAGACTTGCTCAAGTCTCAGAATTTGAATAAAGACAAAAATGGATTTTTTCTATTATATACTTTTCTCAGCCAGGCGAGGGGAGGAGGGGGGGGGGAGTGTGTGGCGGAGTAAAACTCTCCCTGATGCAGGCCAGTCTAGGCGCCAGTTTGTGTAATGGTGAAGAACTTTCCTTATACCGAACCATTGGGAGTATATCAACCTCGTAAGGGAGTGCCCTTTTTTTTTAAAGCAGGGGGTGGTACATGGTGATATTTTGCATGGATGCGCGAAATTCTTCTCACGAGGAGTCTAAATTGTTTGCCCTCCCCAGATTAGGCGAAAATCTGGGCACTGGCACGCCGCTTGAAACACAGTAGTGTGCTGGCTTTTTCATAAAGAACAAGTGAATTTTCTTTTGCCTGCCAAGAGGGATTGAAAGTTTTTAATCCGGCAAGGTGCAGCATTCATGCATCATATTTAAAGAGATAGCTCATAATACCATTCCTGCACTCTGCTGCCCTTACAGGGTTACATAGCGGCCCCTGGGGCAGTGCTGTGTGTCTGGACATCCTACAGAGACCTTTACCTCACTAAGACAATCCTGCAGCATTGTCACCACTTGTAGCAGGACCTGAGGCTTTGTTGTTAATGAGTAGCAGTTATTGTGTCAGTAAATGTCCTGCCTGCTGCGGCTATGGAGAAGCCTGTACGGTACAGCTACTTAGCTGTTAATGGCATCAGTCGGTGCACCACTGCTTAGGCCAAATTAAAAAAAAGTTTTGTTTCAGGTAACATGGGTTGAAACTCTAGGGTCGGTAGGCCTGATTTTTTTTTTCTTTTAACTTTTTTATTTTTTACATAACCCTAAAATTGACCCAAAAAAGTTCGAAAACGGGACGACTTTTTTCAAAACTTTTGAAAACCTAAAATTTACCCCCAAAAAGGGTAAAAATATTTTTAAAATTTCAAAATTGCATAAAAAAACGTAGGGTCGGCCCTGTTTACATAGGGTCGGTCGGGTGACCTGAAACAAACCTTTTTTTTTTTTTTTGGCCTTACTGTGTAATGGGATCACAAACACAAGTCAAGCTGAGATCCCTCATGCAAGACATTTTAGTGTTTTTTTTCTTCTTTGCCTGCTCTAGCCTGATCTGTAAAACACCCAGCAGTTAAAAACTTCAATCCTAAGGCCGACCGCCAAACATACAACAATCATAAAAGTGCACAGACGTCCAGAATCAATCTGAGAAATTGTTCAATTGATGTGACCATTTTCATATCATTCATTTATCTGGCTTAGCTTGCAAATCTTTTTATGCATACAGAGTTCCTCCAAAGTGGGAATTAATGGCGAGGTACCTGTATCTGAGAAAAAAGCTGCAGTGTGTAGTTGTACATTGTTACATGAGCAGTGTACACCTGTACCCCCCTGCGGTGGGCTGCCCTCAGTCAGTAGTACTGTGTTATTATATGGCATTAATCAGCCATATATCCGCCTCTGTCACACTATAACCCTTTCCAATGCAGCTCCGACAAGTAACTATGGGGTGTCTGAACCCTGTAGGGTCGGCATGATGCTTGAAAGCAGCCCTGGTGAGTCACTTACCAGGGCTGCATTCATGCATCATGATGACCAAGGCATGATGCATAAATGTGAGTAACTCGACTGGCGCTTTATTGGTGCACATCATTTTGAGATAGCCACAGTGCCTTAAAGCATTTAGCTATTACGTGGGCAATAATCTGCACCTGGCCTCTGCCATGTTGCTGCCTACACTGAAAACGCTAGCCCTATGGAAAGGTCCTCAGTGCAGATGACTGGGGGTGATCATTCCCAGTTGATCACCTAAAGTCATCACTGTGATGACCTTAGGTGATCAACTTGAGGACATAATTTTGCCACTAGATGGCTCTACTATACAACAATGTAACATACAGCCCATGCTCTAGGTGATCTATTGATTAATACCTATAATAATCCTGATCAAATAAGGATATAAACTGGAGGATATAAAGAATACTATCATACAATCAAACTAAGTAATTTAATAGATGATTGTGGCAGAATTACCAAAAGCCTAGATGTGTATAGACATAGACACCTTTTTGTCTATGAAACCATTATTACAAATGGAAGGAGTGCCTGTTGCTTGTTACATACACACACATGCCTTTATATGGTGCCTGTGATAAGGGATGGCCATGCTAGGCATATGATTGGGAGGGGTAATTATAACAGTATCTCTAAATACCACTTCATAATGAAGACAGATCAAAAACTGTACAACAGTCATCAGATTGACTACTCAGGGTTATCATATTGATGACTCTGCATCCTATTAGATCTTGCATAAAAGGTGATCAATATGATGACCCTGGGTCCTCACATATGATCACTCTAAAGAGGACCAGGTACTCCGCCAGGGCACCATCAATAGGATCACCCTAAGGTCATCACTACTGATCATCTTATGGGCCATAGGGTTTTCAGTGTACCGTTCAGTACAAGAGAGTCAATGGTGCTTGTAACAGTAAGCTACTACTTCTACTACTTACCATGTAAGGGTTACTCTTTGTATAGAGAGCACTCCTGTGTTATAAGGGTTGGATCTAACAGACAGACACTTACCTCACCATGGTCCCTCAGTATGACCCTCCTACAGAGGTCTAATCCCCACTCACCCCCCCCTCGCCTCATCTCTGCTACAGCTGTGGTATAGGGACATGGCTGCCCTTTGGGGACACTCCTGCTGTTTATGTCTGACTAAATATGCACCTCCTCATATAACATTTACAATAGATTCTGTAAGGGTCAGCTCTGAGAGTGAGTGACAATGCCAAAAATAATTATCTCATTTCAAGAAAATGAGATTAATAAACTCGCCTAACGGACAACTGACTGGTTTTATATACTAGTAAATAATTTGGCTGCCATGGCAGCTCTGTGAGATGACCCAACAGTGCGCTCAATCCCTAATCCCCTCCTTACCCCCCCCCCCCCCACCCCCGGCTGCCATACAGCCCCTACACTAACACTGTGTAACACGGGTTAGTGCAGGGTGCACTTCACTGTACGCAGACAATACCCCCTAACCACACACATGGACACAGCAGCCCGGTCAATGCTACCACAATGCTACAGGCAGCCCTTATTGGATTAACTCTTTAACCCTTTAAGGATGGCATAATGCCTTAATGCATCATACCATTGGTCATCATGATGAGTGAATGCTGCCCCAGGATGTAAGTGCATCCTTGCATCATGCTGAACCTTCGGGAATGTATCAACTCCATAGGGTCGGCATGATGCATGGATCTTATCCCTGGCAAGTCTACTACTTCAGGATGAATTCCTGCATCATGATGACAGAGGGTATAGTGCAAGACAGTACGATGTGGTCCTTATTGGATTAAGTTCTGCCACAATGGTCAATGTCCACAACTGCTGAGGGTCTCTGGTTGTATAGGTCAGTTATATACTCATACAAGGCTCAATACCTTACCTTTGTAGGGATAGCATAGACATGTTTGTTTTTTTGCATTCAATGAAGCATTGTGTTCACATCAAGAAAGGCTCTCCTTAGAATTTTCACGAAAGTTATATATGTCATGGGCGCTAGCAGGTTAAGTCGTTAAGAACTTTTGATATGCAACACCATGGGATTGACAAATTTGACTGTAGGCCTTGCGAGTAACTCACCAGAGTTGCATTATTGTATGATGACAACAAGGGGCATAGCACATTAAAGCTGTTTCTGACTGGGCTCAGCATATACCATGTGGATATTCAGTTCCTTAGGTCATACTGCCTAGAAGTGGATTCAGCCTACATACCGGCTAAAGGCTATAGTAGAGGGTGCAGCATGGCGTAGGGCAGACAAATATTAGCCCGGTCGTGTATAACAAAGCTAGTAGCAGGCTCATACAAACACGGGTAGTCTGGGTATGTGCTGTTAGTACTGAGTGTGGATTAATATTTGTACAAGACTCATTATCATGATACGGTGTAGATTCTGCGGTGTATACAGCCTCTTATAAGGCCAAAATAAAAGGTGTGTTTCAGGTTACCCGACCCTACAAATATTATCAGGACCGACCCTACCTAGCAAAACAGGGCGGACCTAGACATTTTCATCCAATTCTGAAAAATTATTTATATCTTAAGTAATTTTGGGGCTATTTCAGAGTCAATTTGATAGTCTGTTGTCTGTGTGTCGGCGCTGACGTTTTGAGTCAATTTTTGGGTACTTTTCGGGGCAAAGTTAAAAGATTTGAAAAATCAACAACAAAAATCCGACCTACCCTACCTAGATTTTCAGACTATATAACCCGAAACACACCTTCTTTTTTTGGCCTAAGCATGTGGAGTATGAAGTATTGAATCTCACATAAAGCTTCATAACCACAAGCATAAAGGATGTCTGAAAAAAGATATGTTGTGTACTAAGGTCTACATCATATATGGCTTATCATTAGTCTCTTGTGGGGTGTATATACAGACAAAATGGCCGTTTCTCTGGATTTATATTCAGAAATGACATTGCCCTGTGATATGTATGAGAACGAAGCAATCCTTCATGGAGAAGGCAATTACTATATGAGAAGTAAAATACTATAGCAAGCAATTCTTCACATCTACTTTGGATAATGCCAATTACTATGAGCAGTAAAATACTCCTACAGTGGGAAGAAATAGTGCTGGTAATATCTTTTCACTGTATACACAGAGCATGATGTACAGCTTCATAATGTGCCTCAACCCTTTAAGGACGACATGTTGCTAAAAGATGAGATTTGTTGGCACGGTGCACCAATGCAACCTTCATGAGTAGTTCGTCGGCGCTGCATTGGGGCATCATGCCGACCACTGAGGAGAGTCTCAAACCTGTAAGGTTGACATGATGCTCGAATGCAGCAATGGTGAGTTACTCACCAGGGCTATATCCATACATCATGGCGACCAAGGCTATGATGCATAAAGGCATCATGCCATCCTTAAAGGGTGAACACTGCAGCATGGTGAGTGATGCGACACCCGGGAGGCTGTAATGTGCGTGCCACCACTGGGACCTTTATAACACACAGGCTACATACAGCATTACACTATTTATAGCAGTTTACTCCCCAACCCTTTGATGGTTGCATTGTGGGAAGAAATAGTGCTGGTGCTATCTTTTTATTTTCTACAATAGAGTATGATAAACATCCCCTCCATGTGTCTTAATGGTGTAGTGTGGTGAGTGATCTGACTGTAGGGAGGCTTATGTGGAGACATTGGCCGATATTGTGTGCAGCACTGCAGGGACCTCTATACACACAGGCTACATACAACATTACACTATTTATACCATTTTACTCCAAGACCCTTTGAGGGCCGCATAGTGGGAAGAAATAGTGCTAGTGATATCTTTCTACTATAGAGTTTGATATACATCCCCCTGTTAATGTGTCTGATACTGCAGGGTGGTGAGTGATGTGACTGTAGGGAGGTGGTTTATGTGGCCGCATTGTGTGCGGTACCACAGGGACCTCTAGTAACCCTTGACAGATGGCATGTCGCTAAAAGATGCACTAATGAATCCCCGGCGAGTAACTCGCTGGTGCTGCATTCAAGCATCATAAAAGCAGTTTACGACCATTAAACTGTCATACGCTAACATATCTTGCTTGTACATGAAATATTCGTACCCAGAGGCGTTGCTTTCCTCTTAATGCAGATTCTCTAAAAGGACGGCATAATGTCTTAATGCGTCATGTCCTTAGTTGTCATGATGAATGAATGCAGCCCTGGGGAGTAACTTGCCAGAGCTGCATTCCAGCATCATGATGAGCCTACGGGGTTGAAAGCTCCTGCAGGGTAGACATGATGCACCAATGCAGCACCGGTGGGTTACCCGCAACTGATACCCTCCCAAAGTGTCGGCATGATGCTACAACCCGGTCTGTTTGTCTGGGTTGTTTTATCTTAGCCGCTGCAGCATTACAACAAATAAATATGAATATAAATATAAATATGGGCATCATGCCGTCTTTAAAGGGTTATGATAACTTTCTCCCAGCCATTCTCATGTAAAGTCATGTAAACACAAGGTCCAATACAGAGTAGATGACTAGCCTGAAATAACTACCTCCAGCATAGCACAGCACCGCCAGATCCATCCATCATTACGTCATGCAGCCACCAGTCAATCATTATCCTGCATCTTAACCCTTTAAAGGCCCAGCGCCCCTATATATAGAGCCGAGTACCTGTCCCGACTGCACTCTGACTAATACTGGACGTGCAGTAAGATCTGCGGGTTTCAGGATCGCATGTCGTTAAAAGGCAACATTTGTCGGCGTGATGCACCAATGCAGCCAGAGTAAGTAGATTGCTGGTGCAACCATTTGGGAATGTGTCTGCTCCATTGGGTCAGCATGATGATGCTTGACTGCAGCTCTGGCGAGTTACTCGCCAGGTCTGCATTCAGGCATAAGGAGGGCTTGATGCATTAATGCACTATGCCGTCCTTAAAGGGTTAAGGCCTTCTTTGAAACTTTTCTGTCTGCCACGGAATGAGAGGTGGTTTTTGTGTGGTGGGCTGGTGGTGCTGTCTGCATGTTATTATCATGGTGCTGTGTTTTAGTGTGTTGGTGTGCGGAATGTTATTCTGACCGGGTTCTGCATTAATCTCTCATCTCAGTCACAGTCGGTAAGGGACTGGTTTATTTTAACAACAGGGGTAGGGGGATTTAAGGGGTTATAGCGAAAATGCCCAGAAATGTTAAAACCACAATTTGTCTGTCCTAAAACCAGGCTTGTTATGCACTGATAAATGCTTTCAATTACCCATTTCTAATCGAATCAATATTTCCCTTGGGTATGGAAGACTAAATCATTGAATGGAAGGCAATATTATCAAACGCTAACTAGGGCTTTGCTTAGATCAATAGCTGGTTCATTCATTTTTACAAATAGCATACGTTACTACGTTTTCAGGGTTAACTCAGCAAAGTGTACGTACCTGCAAGAGAGAGAAACAGGAGGTTAGTTAAAGTAAAGGTACATGTTTATGGCTACACAGCAATACATTATACCTAAGACAAGATACACTTTATAGTTTTGACCAATGAATATATTGGCTGGTATTCAGGAATGAACGCATCTCGAAAAAGAGGTTGAAATGCTAAAATGGAGGGCCTGAATAGAGTCATTCTCTTAGTAAAAGCAGGTCTTGGCGACATAAACGAAGAACTTGGAAGACTTTCATCCTTGGGTATTTACTCCGTAATTCTTAGGAGAGCATAACGTCTTTATCAACAACTTGTGTAAGAAGTGCCCGGATGTTGTAGCATTGGTCTGTAGCAAATGTCACGTCTGAGGAGTCGCTATGAGGCTGCCCTGGCGAGGTGCCAGGCCGGGTACCCCTAAACCCACGCCTCACACAACTACCACGCACTGTACAGGGTAGATTCACCTTCAGTCTGACACAAACCTCGAGATGGACACTTGGTTTTGTCATTATTGAAACATTTCAAGTCCTATGTATCTAAATAATTGCAAAGTCTAAGTGGTATTCTTTCCAAAAAGCAAACACTAGAAGTAGTAGTGTGTATGAATAATCAAATTTCACTGTCCGTCTCAGGGTATGTGTCCGACTCATGGCGAACCTACCCAAGAGCAAGATCTTGGACCTATGACCTTTATTTCCTCTCTTATCTTTTACTTTTTCCCCTTGTCGAATAAAAAATGTGTGATGTGATAATCTGATATGTATGTGCGAACCACGCCTGGATGTGGAGTAAAAACTAGTAAAAAGTCAAGTGCAACAAATATGCTATAAACTTGGGTGAAAAATGGTGATTTCCTCCATTCCTTCCTAGAAGTGACAAGAAGGTGTACAACCTCCAGGGTCCTGACCCCTGCAGCAGCTATACCACTTAACCCTTTAAGGACGCATGTCGCTAAAAGGTGGCATTTGTTGCCGTGATGTACCAATGTGCTGCATTGGTGCATCATGCCAACCCTACAGGAGTGTCTGAATCCTGTAGGGTCAGCATGATGCTTGAATGCAGCACTGGCGAGTTACTCACAAGGGCATGATGCATTAAGGTACCATGCCTTCTTTAAAGGGCTGCAAGGGCTGCAGAATGCCTTAATGCAGTATGCCCTTAGTCGTCATGATGCATGAATGCAGCCCTGGCAAATAACACACCAAGGCAGCATTCAAGCATCATGACAACCCTATGTGTCTGATACACTCTGAAAGAACCAGCATGATGCATGCATGCAGAGCTGCAGTAATGCATCATGGCATCAAAAGGTAAAGCACCTTGTAGTACTAAGCGGCCCTTAACATGGTAGACAGCTCAGAGGGGTGGGTACACTACCCAGACCTACCAGTCAGGTACAGATCCTTATCACACAAAATCTAAATATTTTCATCAAGCAGGCATTTGCAGCTTAAAGTTCATCCACCACCTTCTGATCTATGCCTACACACGTTATTTCTATGGGAGGAATGGTTAAAGCCCATCTCATGTGTCGTCATGATAGACTGAATGCATGTTTTCTATCCAATGAATTTGGTTAAGAAGGTGATTTCTGCTGGATTTTCTTTTCACCACTGTTAAGCCATCTGGGAATTATTTGCAACCACATTTGTCTAATTATAAGTTCAATTGATCTGGACTTGAGGCAAACCTGGATAAAATATGTCACACCATGATGTTCCTTGTTCTTAAAGCATTATGTACATTACAGTTTACAGTTGATGGGACTAATTGTACACCATATAGTAAGAAGGGGTGTTCAGTGTTGGTGTATAAGTATGTCAGACGGTGGGAGACCTTCATCCTACCACGACCCGGTGCACCTCCCACCAAATCACTTCTAGGAAGCACTTCCAGGAACCGGCTCCCAGGCACCTCACTGGTATATAGGCTATGGGGCACAGATCTGGTCAATTATCATTTGTATTTTTTGGGCTTCATAGACGTCTTGAATGACTGTGTATATGTATTGATCATAGATTGGCATCCAATACCAACTCGTGTCTCTCCTCTTAGAGCCCTTGCTACTACTATACAGCTAGTGGTCACTAGACTGCTACAACGCTTGTTGGTGATGGTTTTACCAGAAGCGAGCATTGGTGCTGGAAACGTATTATTTGTCTGCACCGTCTAGGATACAGCATGTTTACAGGTTTGTCCAGTTTGACTTTACAGAAAGTCCAGAAACCAGGTGTCTGGGTGTGATGGAGTAGGGCAGGTATACCCCCTACCTACAGGTGTAGTAAAGGTACCCCCCCCCCCCCCCACACACACACAAACACACAGACACACACTGTGTAGTTGGGGCAGTGGCCGTCAGACTACCTGACAGACATACCTAGTGCTGACATCTAGCGGCCTGCGTGTGTTTGCATCTAACCCTTTACATACCACGTCATCCCTGGGAGGTCATGTTTACTGAGCGGTGTGGAACACTAATGCTGCACTAACTCGTGAGTAACTCGCGAGCCACTCACCAGCACTCATTAGGCATCATGCAGACCTTTCTTAAGTGGTTCAACCCAATAGGGTCAGCATAAATGCAGCACTGGTTAGTTACTGGCCAGGGCTGCAATCATGCATCATGACGACAAAAGGGGCACTATGCTGCCCCTACAGGGTTAGTATTCCGAGGCTGTAGTGAGGAGTTCCTGATAGAGCAGCTCTTATATCCCTCCAGGTGCCAGTTGTAGGTCAGATCTAACCCCAAAGGTTACAGTAGTAGGTTGGATTTAACACACAGGTTAGAACTGTCAGCAGAGTAGACTAAGGGAGAGGTCCAGACACACATGCTAAGAGTTCAAGGCTGAAAATGGTATGCTAGAAACCTCGTTCAAGGTAGCAGGGGCGCAGAACGAGGTTTCTAGCATATCATTTTCAGCCGACCATAAAACCTTGTGTATAAGCCGAACTCACGTATTAGTTGCACCCCTCACTTTGACAGATCCTTAGACTTAGAGGGGGTCTGCTAATTTAGCACTGTACCACCATAATAGCAAAAACACACGTATAAGCCGCATCCCAACTGATGTCTTGATCCTATAAGCCCCACTGGAGGTACTAGCCAGGTTCTACACAAGGTTCTATGGTAATTGTGATTTGCGGAATGGTCGCAATGACTGATACCTATTGCCATGATTCCCTGCACTACCACAACCCATTTTATGTTACCCTAACCCATTTATCAGACATTCAATATTGAATTCGACATTATCATGGAACAGCTATCGCATAGCCTTTTTGTAAAGACATCATTTCACGATTCAAGTTAAAAACGGTTCCAAAACTCATATCTTATCGAGCACAGATGCCTTTGACTCCTATCACCTAGACTCGCTCAACCCTCTAAGGGCAGCATAGTGCTTTCAGGCGCTGTGCCCTTTGTCACCATTATGCATGAATGCAGCCCTGGTGAGTAACTCGCGAGTGCTGCATTTCAGGCTTGCAGAATCCGGGCCTTTAAGCGGCATTATCACTGAGCATGTCCCATTTACATATCTAGTACTGCTCTAGTAGACTGTGGTGAAGTGTGAGTGGTGATATTGCCCCTTTAAAGAGCTAGATTTATCATCAATACGTTATTAAACTGAACATTATCTTACCACACACATCTCTCTCAGAAACAGTCCTTCTTTACACTGATACTACACGTGGCATTGCACACTACTTCAGGATCGTATGACATCATTTGTCACAAACCCCAAATTGAGTTTGACATAATCTCTGAAGTGGGAATCTTGACTGACACAGGAACTCTCCAGGTATGTTTATCGCAGTTCTTTTTACAGCCACAGGTTACCAGTCATCAAAAGTGAAGGCCTGATAACGTTTTGAGCCTGGGATGCAGTGATGTTGATATTACTGTAGTGGCTCGTGTAAGTGCTATATTGAGGGAAGGAATAAGGACTGTTTGGTCTGAGTTCAGGGGTACAGTGGGCCTGGCTGCAGATACGGTCGCTATGCTTTTCCTTGGTACCTTATTCAGTGCCTGTTCCCTGGCTGCTTATATCATATACAGTCACTCACTTATCCCCGGGTGCCTATACGGTCACTAGGCTTTTTCCTGGAGCAGGCTGTCGCAGTCCGCAACCTCAGAAGACACGTTACATGGCCATTACACATATAACATCCATGTTCTACATACCCTGGTACTTTACAGCCTCAGAAGACGCCTGTTACACATACCCTGGTAGTTTACTGTAATATGGAGACCATTACCAACCACCCAGAATGCAGTTCGACATCCTGTTCAAAGCGGCCATCATAAGTCATACCGCCGCTGTACATGCAGCTAGCCCCGGGCCTCACTTACTGCCCGGCCACAGCCACCCTCCATTCACACCCTAAATTATTCTCTCCAAGTCTCTTAGAACATAACTACTTCTTCCCTCAGTCCCCCCTCCCCACCCCACATTCAACCCTCAAACACAGAATCCCCAGCTGCTGGCTAGACCAAGGTCCAGCAGAGGGGAAAGGCTCTTTGTAACAAAAGGGGCTAATGGCCAGCCTTGGGCCTCTTGGACCTTTTTACATCTACACATTTTTTTAGTTAACTTTGAAAGGTGGCGTTTGCACTACTGCAGTTCGCGTACTCCTGTGGGGTCTTGATGGGGCCTTGGCAGATGTGCAGTTGGTAAAACTCTCTTTTTCTATAAAGTCTGTACAGTAGCCCCCAGCTTTGGAATAAGCCGTCGTCCTGCTGCATGTGAGTTGAATGCTCTACTCTCTGCTCTAGCTGGTGCACCTCAGCAATGCTGCTTGCCAACCCCTGAGTGGATATGTCGGGCTCCTTAGTTACCCCCCCCCCCCCCCACCTGCCTCCTCCCTACCTGACACACTCAGTCCCTAGCACGGGATGAGTAGGGCTATCTACAGAACCTGTATTACCATGGTTACCGCTGCCCAGCATCCCTGCTGTGGGAACTGGGTCACCACAAGCCACAGCTTGTAGAAGCCACAGTGGAAGCCACAGCAGCTAGCTCACCTTATTACCTAGACTGGCCGTGCCGTCCCTACAGAAGGCACTACAGCCAACTCATTACCTAGACTGGCCATGCCGTCCCTACAGAAGGCACTAAAGACAACTCGTTACCTAGACTGGCCATGCCGTCCCTACAGAAGCCACTACAGCCAACTCATTACCTAGACTGGCCATGCCGTCCCTACAGAAGCCACTACAGCCAACTCATTACCTAGACTGGCCATGCCGTCCCTACAGAAGCCACTACAGCCAACTCATTACCTAGACTGGCCATGCCGTCCCTACAGAAGGCACTAAAGACAACTCGTTACCTAGACTGGCCATGCCGTCCCTACAGAAGCCACTACAGCCAACTCATTACCTAGACTGCCCATGCTGTCCCTACAGAAGCCACAGCAGCCAACTCATTACCTAGACTGGCCATGCCGTCCCTACAGAAGCCACTACAGCCAACTCATTACCTAGACTGGCCATGCCGTCCCTACAGAAGGCACTACAGCAAACTCATTACCTAGACTGCCCATGCCGTCCCTACAGAAGGCACTACAGCCAACTCATTACCTAGACTGGCCATGCCGTCCCTACAGACGGCACAACAGCCAACTCATTACCTAGACTGGCCATGCCGTCCCTACAGAAGGCACTACAGGAAACTCATTACCTAGACTGGCCATGCCGTCCCTACAGAAGCCACAGCAGCCAACTTACCCTATTCACCCTATTACCTAGAGTGGCCATGCCACTGGCAACGGGTTAAAGGGGCAATATCACCACTCACCCTTAACCACATAGAGGACTAAAACAGTACTAGAAATGTGAATGAGACACGCGGCTTTAATATATTCCCATCGGGTACTTATTGGCGATTCTGACCATTACATAAATAGGCAATGTGATCCGCACCCACTAAGAAGGCCCTAACTGCAGGTCCCTAAGCGGCCCTGAACCAGTCGCCTGAGGCCCTCAGCCCTGTTGTTACCAGGGGTCAGGTGGGATCTGGGTAAGTGTGTCTTGCCACACCTGAGATCTGGGATAGCGTCAGTAAAGTGAATCTCTCAGGATTTGGCAAGGCCAACGAAGGGGCCATTAAAGTCTTTGGGCCAGCCATATGAGACCAGGGGTCATTAATATGTTATAAATGGCCGCTCAAACATCAGAGAATATTATCCTTAGTGCCATGTTGAATGTGTTTCTAAACTTGCGTTAGGTGGTGATATTATCTGCTAATAAGATAAGAGCTATCAGAAGGCATTATAAACTCCTTGTGTGGGGGCTCGCCTACACTGTAGATAGTAGACAGACAGACTATAGTGTAGGTGTGGAGTGCAATGCCCTCACCTGCCCCCGACACCACCACAATCAAATCATCGCCACCACAAGTAGCCCTTTAAGGACAACATGTCCTATAAAAGGTGATATGTCATCATGTTGCACCAATACAGCCCTGGCAAGTTGAAGTAACTCCCCGAAGCTGCGTGCATTGGTGCATCATGCCGACCCTTAGGGAGTATCTCAACCCTGCTTGAATGCATCCCTTACTGACCAGGGCTGCATTCATGCATCATGACCACCAAGGGCATGATGCTGTCCTTAAAGTGGTAGACCTGGGGGTGGGGGGTACACAGGGTCCCCCTGTTACTGTGACCCCTACCCCAGCACGACACAATTACAACAGGGGTCACACCATGTATGCCTGCATGCCGACATCTAATTTGACCAAATTGTCGCTTACAACATTTTATGATCAAATTTTGCTAAGGTGTAGTGACAGGAGTATTACATCAAAGCAAATATTGAGAAGGACTCCTGTGTGTAGGCCCTCCCTACATGACATGATTATGGTGCAGGGGTGGAATCAGGACACGTCAAACATGGCTTTTAAAACAACTGACACATTGGACACTTTGTGCCCTAAGGCTGACACTTGTCTTTCCGACACTACCTGGACCCAACAATAAGCTGTCTCTGCCCTGCTGTACAGACAGCTACCTATAACTAGCCTGTTTTTATATGACTGTGTCTATGGCTACCTGCCTAGTTACCGTGTTGCAGAGTCCTAAATGTAGTTCTACAGCTGACTGTCTCCATGGCTACCTGCCTAGTTACCATATTAACTACAGTCCTACCTGTAGTTCTACAGCTGACTGTCTCCATGGCTACCTGCCTAGTTACCGTGTTAACTACAGTACTACCTGTAGTTCTACAGCTGACTGTCTACATGGCTACCTGCCTAGTTACCGTGTTAACTACAGTACTACCTGTAGTTCTACAGCTGACTGTCTCCATGGCTACCTGCCTAGTTACCGTGTTAACTACAGTACTACCTGTAGTTCTACAGCTAACTGTCTCCATGGCTACCTGCCTAGTTACCCTGTTAACTACAGTACTACCTGTAGTTCTACAGCTGACTGTCTCCATGGCTACCTGCCTAGTTACCGTGTTAACTACAGTACTACCTGTAGTTCTACAGCTAACTGTCTCCATGGCTACCTGCCTAGTTACCGTGTTAACTACAGTACTACCTGTAGTTCTACAGCTGACTGTCTCCATGACTACCTGCCTAGTTACCGTGTTGCAGAGTGTACAGGTAGTGCTACAGCTGACTGTCTCCATGACTACCTGCCTAGTTACCGTGTTAACTTCAGTACTACCTGTAGTTCTACAGCTGACTGTCTCCATGGCTACCTGCCTAGTTACCGTGTTAACAACAGTACTACCTGTAGTTCTACAGCTGACTGTCTCCATGGCTACCTGCCTAGTTACCGTGTTAACTACAGTACTACCTGTAGTTCCCTGCCTAGTTACCATGTTACTACCTGTCGTCCTGAGTAGCTCACTGCCCGCTGACCTGGTGTGGGATGAGCTCAGTAACTGGGTGTTATTATTCCCTGCAGCTGCTTCAACCCCCACCTCCCCCATCAAGGTGCAGAGTGCGGGTCCTTGCTATAACTGCAGGGGCAGTAAGACATTGGCCTTTAAGTAGCCATCCATGTAAAGGTCAGTCACTGCAGGACGTGGAGGAGCTGGACCTATTTCCTGACCCGGCATGACGCCAGGTGTTTAGTACCGTAGATTCCCGCATATGTCCTATGGGTTATTCTCCGAGTCAGGATGTGGGTTATACGCGAGGTGCGGGTTATACGCGAGGTGCGGGTTATACGCGAGGTGCGGGTTATACACTTGAATTTACGGTAGGTTAAACCATGTCCGTATATTCTGGTGGAGACGTCCTCATTACCTTAGACAGATGCTTTAGTCTGAGTTGATTGCTTGCATCCCCGATATGTGGAATACAGATATATGTGATAGATGGCTGCGTATGAGTTCCTAAGGCAACTTCCTGACACTTCTGGAATGTATCAACCCTGTGAATGGGTTGTCATGATGCATAAGCTATGCATGTGCCTTTCTCCCCTCGCCGGGCTGCATTCATGCATCATGCTTATAAAAGGACATATTCTACCATGCTGCCGATAATGGTTAAGGACCTCTCCCTAGTTGTAAGTATAGGACAGAGCCGAGCAGCTTAAACTGCCCCCAAGCACTTCAGAGCAACTCGGACCTGCCCGGGTCCATTATTGATCACAATGTAAGGTCTCTCCTGGTTTATTATACATGTGGTTGTCTATTTACAGGTGATCTGAGGCCTGAGGATGAAAGACAGTATTGTCACTGTGGTACCTCAAACAACTGATGTCACATCAAAGGTGATGATAATGTTCATTGGTATCTTTCAATGTATCAACATCAGTTGGAAGATTACATCTAACGTAAAGAGTGGGGAGTATAGAGTGAATGGTAGCTTACAGAACCACACAGTTAGTCTTTTATCTGCCTCACACAAAGTGCTACTTACAGTCCATTTATCTCATCTTGTGGGCGGCTTTTTAACCCTTTAAAGACGGCATGTCGCTAAAAGGTGACATTTGTCGTCATGATACACCAATGCAGCCCCAGCAAGTCACCGCCAGTGCGGCATTAGTGCAACATGCCAACCCTTCAGGAGTGTCTCAACCCTGTAGGGTAGACATGATGCTTTAATGTAGCACTAATGAGTTACTCGCTAGGGCTGCATCCATGCATCATGATGCATTAAGGCATCATACCGTCCTTAGAGGGTTCAGGTCCATTTGTCTCATCTCACTGGCTGCTTTTTTATCCCCTATTCGTGCCTAGAACACATCACGTCCATTACAACCCGCTGTTGTCTTGTAGGTAGTATATACCCAGGGTGCTAGTTACCTACTTCCTGTATACTTATCTGTTTCCGGTCTGTACACATCACTTCCTGCTACAACAAGGACCCGCATACTGACTGCGTTTGGTGGTTATATTTAAACAAAGGTTGGCAATATTTTGGTCTATGGAATCTCAATCTGTTATAGGTAGCTATCTAACTTGTCTTGATGGAGTATATATGCTCAACGTTTGGGTTCTCTTCTCTTAGAAAATGTATCAGTCGAAACCAATGACTCTGTCTCGGGTATCCACAACGCCTGATGCCATAGACCAGGTATTGGTTGACGAATTGTGCCGTGCATTTGACTGTGAGTGTCTGGTAAGAGTGTTCTGTGTCTTAAGGTTAGGATTTAATAGACACATGATTGACAGCTTGAAACTATATCCATGTGAGTCTGCACGTTAAGTGTAGCTGAAAGGGCAGAAGTAGTTACCTCCACCTAGTTAGGTACCCAGCATGCACCACGACCACAGGCCTACAGCCACAGGACTAAACTGAGCAGCCTGTTTACACTACTTGTAGTAGGTGTCTGTGTATACCTTTTAAAATGTAAAACAGAGCTAGATCACCATCATCTTTCCACCCTGGCCAGACTGTACCATGTGTTTTGGCCATAGACAGTAGCACCCTCAGAGGTGAAAAGATGATTGTGGACTAAGCAGTTTGTACATTGCCATCTAGTGTACTGTAAATGTAGATATGTTTGCATGTATAAACTTTCACAATTTTACCAAAAAAGTGCATTATCGCATGTATCTAAATTCGTGAATTTTAGAATATTGTAGTAGTATGACTATACTGTATTAATTTTTGCTCTACTAAAGATGATGGTGGTCTAGCTCTGCTGTACCTTATGGTGTATACAGACACCTTATACAAGTAGACTAAGCGTGCTGCCCAGTTTAGGCCTGTAGCTACACACACCAGGTACCAGCACCTCCCGCTGTGGTCACGTGACACACACCAGTGGACACCACGTGACCTCCCGCTGCGGTCACGTGACACACACCAGGTACCAGCACCTCCCGCTGTGGTCACGTGACACACACCAGTGGACACCACGTGACCTGCTGCTGTGGTCACGTGACACACACCAGTGGACACCACGTGACCTGCTGCTGTGGTCACGTGACACACACCAGGTACCAGCACCTCCCGCTGTGGTCACGTGACACACACCAGTGGACACCACGTGACCTGCTGCTGTGGTCACGTGACCTCACACAGCAGGTACAGACACACAGACAAGACATGCTGTCCGGGAGACGCAAGAACATGAGTACTGCTTATGTACTGCTCGTGTTGTGCTCGCGTCCTGCTCGCGTTCTGCTCATGCGAGCGACTCATCTGTGCGCTGACCCTAGAGCTGCTCCTCCCATCTGACTACACAAGATACAGAGAGGTATTCATGCATGGGGCCTGCTTCAGGCTCCTGTTACTGCTCCTACCCGACATAGTAACCTACCCGACATAGTAACCTACACGACATAGTAACCTACACGACAGTAACCTACCCGACATAGTAACCTACACAACAGTAACCTACCCGACATAGTAACCTACACGACATAGTAACCTACCCGACATAGTAACCTACATGACATAGTAACCTACCCGACATAGTAACCTACACGACAGTAACCTACCCGACATAGTAACCTACACAACAGTAACCTACCCGACATAGTAACCTACACAACAGTAACCTACACGACAGTCACCTACACGACATAGTAACCTACCCGACATGACACTGGTTGACACAGTGGTCTACAATGCCACCATGTGGGGACAGGGGAAACATGAGACAAACAAGAGACAGAGACAGAGGGTGCTGGGTTACTACTACTGGGTTCCACTCTACAAAGCTTACACCTGGGACAGCATGATCTTTGTAAGAAATAAACTCCTCGGCTGCACTGATCTACAGATCTGCATACCTAGGTATCTGTGTCTGATCCCAACGTGGACATGGGCATGCAATGCAATAATACATTGGCAGAATTTAAAATATGAGACAAGAACAACTTTAGGACTTGCTATCTACCACCAGCACACCAACCACAAAAGTGAGTGTTCAGCAGGTGCAGGCTGAGGAAGGCCTCTACAGCAGCAGCAGCTGATTTCAAGGCTGTATGTAGCTTTCTGTCCGCAGGCCGCCCCGGGCTCAGGGTAAAGAAGGTGAAAAAGGTGGCCTTGACTTACAACCTAACCTACACCTCACCAACTGTCTCCCACAACACCTGTCTGTAGACCAGTGCAGCAAGAAGGGGCCTGGGGAGTTTTCTCCTTTTCTCAGGTTCCACTGACAAGAATGCAATCATTATATCACAATCATGCAACATAACTTATTTTATTTCTGGAAGATAATTGTCCTGTGAATCATCTAAGATGGTTTGCATGTGCAGACAATATCAAGACTATCCGGCTAAGACTAACACGATTATAACAACATTATTACTACCCTTATCTCGCCCCGGGTGTCTATAGGCGGCATGTGGCAGCCTCAGGGAGCGGCTCCTTACAACGTGCTGCTTCTGGTCTACAGAACTTACAAAGGTTACATCTACTGTACACATCTATACTACAACAAGCTGTTTGTACATGTTTAATAAGCAGAACTAGATTAATTTAATGGCGCAACTTGCTAGATATTCGTTAAAAATTATGAAAATAATGACTTGATTTGTACTCAAAACTATAATTCTAATAAGCCATATGAAATTGACCATGCTTTCATGGTTAAGTCTCTAGAGGAGAAGCCGCAAAAACTGGCACGGAGCTAATTACCTCCACTCTCAGGCCAGTAAGGGTGAAACTTTTTGGGTCGAGCAGGCCCGTCGAACTGACGCAGCCCCCCTAGTTACGGGCCTGATAAGTATAACTCATGTAGAGAGTTGATAGTAAGAAATCGGAAGATATGATGGATTTTCTCAAGGAAATTAGCATGATTTCACATAGAAGTGCTAGCAGAAAATAGGAATTCCTGCAAAAATAGAAAAAAGTGGTTTCTCTGCATGTGTGGGAAAAATACTTAGTGAGCAATGGTGATTAATTGTGTACTTTTATATAGTCTACTTTTGTGGGCCATTAGGGTTCCCCTCAGCCATTAGTGTACATGACAGGACTCAGAGATAGGTCGTCATCTGTCCCTGGTACCCGGGTAGTAAGTCACAGCTAACAAGGCGGCCTGTTTAGCTGTCTGTAAGGCGGTCATTAGTCTTGTTGTACCCAGCCCTGCTCCTCAGCCGTCTACATGCACACATTCAACGTCTGATGTATATAGATGCATGAACCGTAAAACCATGCCCAAAAGCATTTACCTTTTCTTTTTTTTATCTAAAACTAAGGAGTCCGCTCATAGCAGAATTCGTAATACAGTCGACAATCACTTCCTCGAATGACTTCCTCAGACATAAGCCCAGCAACTGGCCTTATATGTTTCATTATATTTGGTCTTATTTCCTCGGATAAATTGCTTCCTCAGACATTTTTCTTTCGGGTGGTCAAATTCGAGAAAGTGCGGACTGACTATACGTTACACGACAGACAAAACAAATTTGAAAAATCTATTCTTTCCTTAATGTAGGGAGAAACTTACAGGCGGGGTTTTTCGGTACTGCCTGTCTGCGAGTCCCAACCCCTCGTACAGCTGATGAAGACAGAGCGGCGTCCTTACTGCTTACTGCAGCCACAGCAATTAGTGCTGTCATAACCCTCCTACTGAGGTCACTCCACCCCCCTCCGCCCCCCCCCCCCCCACTCAAGTCACTGCAAGCGTTTCCCCCCCCCCCCCAGCTGATGCTCCCTCAGTACCAGGGGTGTGGGGGACGCTTGCAGGGACCATATTTCCGAGTGTATAAGCCTGCATGGGTTATACAAGTACAAAGTGGCAAATTGACCAGGCAAATTTGGTGAAACATCTGTAAAATGTACTTAATTAAGAGAATCACCATGAAAACAGTCTAGCGTCTTCCAGATTGAGAGTGGATGAATTTTATCCTCTTATAAAACTCTTGCTCTGGGCCCCTGTGAGTTGCTATGAACCCCTGTGAGTTGCTATGAGCCCCTGTGAGTAACTATGAGCCCTTGTGAGTTGCTATGAGCCCCTGTGAGTTGCTATGGGCCCCTGCGAGTTGCTATGAGCCCTTGTGAGATGCTATGAGTAGGGACCACAAGGCACTGCAGGTGGCAGGTCGAGTGTATTTATTGAGGTCATCAGAAATCAACTGCTGCTTTATGGATATACGGGGGCTCTTTTTACACTGAATGTAAAAGACATAACATAATTCTGAAATAGCAGGAATACTTAGAATACTCTGAACTAACCCCCATCGTAAAAAGTAATATTTATTTTGAATATTCCCCCTCTAAACAGGGTATTTCCACTTAAAAAGCCATTTTTCATACAGAAATAATTAGATGGCGGTTATGGGAATTCCACAGTAATACTGATTCAAAAGTCTGCTACAGACCTGCAATCTGATTTAAGCCCATTAGATGAGCCCAAAATAAATATTGATTTTACAAGAAAAAATCCTTGGGCTAACCCCCTCCCCCAAATACCATAACAATCAACTTACCTTCCACCCTATCCAAAATAGGTGAATTGCCACTCCACCCACCTCACCCCTCAGTGCCTTACCCTGCCCTTGGGCTGTGTTACTGGAGAGTGCCACTCTGAGACCAAAGGCTATCAGTCAGGCCTCAGTGCCTTTGGTCTGACCAGGGGTCAACATGGTACAATGAGAGGCAGGTATGGATTAATCAAGCATTAATATTGCTTATTCTTAATACATGAAAGGTGCACTGTATTAGATTTGAATTGTGAATTGTATATAAAGGTGTACCTGATACATTGGTAGCATAAATACTGCCCCAATGAAGATATATTGATCACAAAGAGCAGCTAGCAGATTTGGACTGATCTTTGGGGAAATGGTTTATTATTTTTTCTTGGGTAAATGCTACTGCAATTTCTTATTATATCTCACAATAACCAAACTAACATTTCTGAAATCCCAATATTCACAGCTTTCTGATCAAATTCGAAAAATAATTTTATTCCTTTTATTTCAAATTCGCTTGTGGTCCCTACTATGAGTCCCTGTGAGTTGCTATGAGCCCCTGTTAGTTGCTATGTGCCTTTTGAGTTGCTATGAACCCCTGTGAGTTGCTATGAGCCCTTGTGAGTTGCTGTGACCCCCTGTGAGTTGCTATGAACCCTTTGAGTTGCTATGACCCCCTGTGAGTTACTCCGAGCCCCTGTGAGTTGCTATGAGCCCCTGTGAGTTATTATGAGCTCCTGTGAGTTGCTATGAGCCCCTGTGAGTTGCTATGAGCCCCTGTGAGTTGCTATGAGCCCCTGTGATTTGCTATGAGCCCCTGTGAGTTGCTATGAGCCCCTGTGAGTTGCTATGAGCCCCTGTGAGTTGCTATGAGCCCCTGTGAGTTGCCATGAGCCCCTGTGAGTTGCTCTGAGCCCCTGTGAGTTGCTATGAGCCCCTGCGAGTTGCTGTGACCCCCTGTGAGTGGCTCTAAGTTGCTCATCCTGAGGTATTTCCTGCTGTACCTCCACAGACAGCAGTCTGTTAGCAGCCACACAATCTGGTAACCATGGTAACACTTACGTAAACACACCAGACCCGGGACTGATGGATGCCGGGTCTGAGACGCGGCAATCATCCCTCCTCTGCTGTACGCGGCAATCATCCCCCAGCCAGCCGGCCTCGAGGCTGCATCATTTATAATCAGGCTGCAGGCCAGCAGAGGCTATAGCCAGGGTGAGTTATAATGTAGGCGTCTGTAAGGCACTAGTCACTACCAATAAAGCTACACATTTCCTAGCAAGGGACTGGGTTTTGAAGAAAATTTCAAGATGGGGCCAAAACCCCTTCTCCAGATGGTATTCAAGATAAGTTTGATTAGATGGATCCATTCGAGACACTAAGATAAGAACCACCCCCTCTATCAATGTAAAATAATTCTCAATGGATCTTGGGTGACCATTTTAGCCTTCAAATTTTGCATTTCCGGAACAATCCCATGCCTGATCCAAGACTATCTTGGGAATAATTCTCTGTTTGGTTAGGCCTACTTGCACATGAAGCTGCCTTGGTTAGGCCTACTTGCACTTGCAGCTACCTTGGTTAGGCCTACTTGCACTTGCAGCTACCTTGGTTAGGCCTACTTGCACTTGCAGCTACCTTGGTTAGGCCTACTTGTACTTACAGATGCCCTGGTTAGGCCTACTTGCACTTGCAGCTACCTTGGTTAGGCCTACTTGCACTTGCAGCTACCTTGGTTAGGCCTATTTGTACTTGCAGCTGCCTTGATTAGGCCTACTTGTACTTGAAGCTACCTTTGTTAGGCCTACTTGCACTTGCAGCTACCTTTGTTAGGCCTACTTGCACTTGCAGCTACCTTGGTTAGGCCTATTTTCACTTGAACCTTCGAGTCAATGTGCCTGCCATCTGACCTCTGAACCCAGAACCAGTGCAGCCATTTCTATACTTGGTGTCCATCCTATATTTTGTCCATCTTGACTCATCTCATAGGCCCTTTTCTTGCTTTACTCTCGTTTGTTGAGCTACCAGAAACCCGTTCGAGAGCACAGCAGGGTGAGGGCATCTGATAGTACAGCCCCTGGAGGAAGTCACCCACATCGCTATAGGGGTGCCAGCCTCAACCATAAAGTGACCGCTGAGGGTTGTAAAAGGTGAGCTTACTGAGCCAGGTACAAGGGGTGAAGTCTATTAGTAGCTGAGGTTAATGTGCAGTATACTAGATTGCAGGGAGTGATATTCATGTTTTAAATGATACCAGAATTCAAGGCAATAATGACCTCAGTCAGGGTCCACGCCAGGAAGTCTTACCCCCCCGGTTGTTAGTGGCTATCTACCCCCCCCCTCTTACAGGTGCGGACAGAACACACATCCCTCACACCCTTTTTTAAGGCCGAAAGGCCCCGGAGGGGCCCTGGTGGTGAGCTTGCGAACTACCAGGTTGAGGCATTATATTGTTTTCATTTGACAGGAAGTCAGTACGGGTGCCGCCATTTTGTTTTAAGGGGTGCCGCCATTTTTTGTTTTAAGGTGTCACAACACAAATTTATGCATATAATGATAAAATTAATATTGATCAACCTTCAATCCTGAGGTTGATCATAAGCATACCTATACCCCCAAACATGGACCCAAGGAATTCAATGGTTCTATTGGTTTGTTGCTGAGACAGCTGGTTGCCTAGCAACAGCTATTCTAATTGTTTATCTGCCTAGCAACACCCATTTCAATGCTCCTGAGGTTGATTATAATCATACCTACCCCCCCTTACATGGACCCAAGGAATTCAATGGTTCTATTAGTTTGTTGCTAAGACAGCTGGTTGCCTAGCAACAGCTATTCTAATTGTTTATCTGCCTAGCAACACCCATTTCCATGCTCCTGAGGTTGATTATAATCATACCTACCCCCCCTAACATGGACCCAAGGAATTCAATGGTTCTGTTAGTTTGTTGCTAAGACAGCTTGCTGCCTAGCAACAGCTATTCTAATTGTTTATCTGCCTAGCAACACCCATTTCAATGCTCCTGAGGTTGATTATAATTGTACCTACCCCCCCTAACATGGACCCAAGGAATTCAATGGTTCTATTAGTTTGTTGCTAAGACAGCTGGTTGCCTAGCAACAGCTATTCTAATTGTGTATCTGCCTAGCAACACCCATTTCGATGCTCCTTAGGTTGATTATAATCGTACCTAGCCCCCCTAATATGGACCCAAGGAATTCAATGGTTCAATTAGTTTGTTGCTAAGACAGCTGGTTGCCTAGCAACAGCTATTCTTATTGTTTATCTGCCTAGCAACACCCATTTCAATGCTCCTGAGGTTGATTATAATCGTAACTACCCCCCCTAACATGGACCCAAGGAATTCAATGGTTCTATTGGTTTGTTGCTAAGACAGCTGGTTGCCTAGCAACAGCTATTCTAATTATTTATCTGCCTAGCAACACACATTTCCATGCTCCTGAGGTTGATTATAATCCTACCTACCCCCCCCCCCCCCTAACATAGACAAATGGACTTCAATGGTTCTATTAGTGCTGCTGCACTGGTGGCCACCTAGTGGCTGCATATTCCACTAAATCCCTGTAATGGCACATTTTCCCCTGTTGTGTCACATCTGTCAGTTATATCATCCTCCCGCCCTGTTTATATGGGGTCTTGAATGGGTCCCCTACAAATATACCAACCATGTAGACATTATGTTCCTTCAAATGCAAGAATTGCAGTTGTTGCCGCGTATAAAAATGCCTGAGGCATTTTTTTACGCGGCAACAACCGCAATTCTTGTTTAAAAATACCTTTTTACACAACATCAATTAACCCTTTAAGGACGACAGGATGCCTCAAACTTTTACATTCACTGGAGTCGTGATGCTCCAAGGGAGGTAGTTCATCGGAGCTGCATTGGCGAATGATGCCGACCTTTGGGATTGTATTTGCCCTGTCATGTTGGTATGCGAACCCGGGCGAGTTACTCATGAATTCCTGCATCATGACAACAAAGAGGTGCAGTGCAGTAAAGCACTATGCAGGCCTTAAAGGGTAGTGTAGTGAGTCTTTCCCCCCTCTGTAGGCACCAGTCCCCTTTTTACCGCGGGAAGCGCTACCTGGCGGCGTGCCGATGACGTGACAGACGGGGATGTTATTCCGCCATGAGTCGTCCCACAACAAGTGCATGCTGGGATTAATCGTAATTCCTGGGCCGGGTCAGAGGTCACATTTTTCGGTTCAGTTTCTGGTGTGTTACTGCTGATTTATGTCTCCTCATCCTCCTACCTCAGGATACACTAGTCTCTCTGTGCTAAACTAAGTGTCTTGGTCATGGATCAAAGTGACCAATCTCAAAAACACAAACTTGAAATGTTCAAATTGAGGCCCCTGAGCAAACGTCCTCTATAGTCCTCTACAGACATAAAATACCCGTACTTGAAATCAGGGGAAAACTTTCATCTGTGCTTAGTGTTCTTATTTCAGGGTGTTTAAGAAAGTCATCTATAAGTTACAAATTTTCCCCTAAAAAGTACTGATGATAAATCTCAAAAGAGGAGTAGATTTAGAGGCAAACACAGCTGGGTCAGAGGTCACATTTCTCAGTTCAGTTTCTGGTGTGTTCCTGGTGAGTAATGGCTCCCTAACCAGGCCACTGCCTCAGGCTGTACAGCTCTCTATGATTCTCAGTGCTGAGGGAAATGTCATGATTTCTAATTGTTCTGGAATTCAGGTTATTATAAGGCCCTTTTCTCTTGCTCGAAAACAGCATTGGTACATTAAGACTAGGAGCAGGGATGAAAGTGATCAATGAAAAAAACACTTAAAATTTTCAAATTGAGGCCCGTAAATAAATCTTTAGTTAAGTACAGATCTTTGCGACATAAAAAAAACCTTGAAATCAGTGAAAAAATTGGAAGACTTTTTATATATTATCCCTGTAAGAGGAACAGTATATTTAGTGGCTAACAGAGTTGGAAAACTCCCCTCATTAAGGGCACTGTCCGCTTGTGTGTAATTTGGATGAATAAAGTACAAGTTGTTGTGCTTGAATTTTACTCTTGAGGAATTGTGAGCACATACATAATATCAACTGGACAAATGTGCGTTATATTTCTAACGCTGTCCACTCCTAGCTTCTTCCACAGAATCCTGTCCCCAGTATAGACTGTGTATGCGTAGCTCTATATTGGCTGTGATATAACACTGTCCTGTATACGGGCCCAGTGTACATATAACCCGTCTGTGATGCTGCGATACACACACACACACAGATCGGGTTCAGGAGTGTGTATTACAGCTACCGTACTGTCATGTTTAAGCGCCCCCGCGCTTATAACTTTGGAGGGGTGTTTACCCCCAGCGTTTATACAAGACAGGCACTTATTCAAGATCTATATTTAGTGCTTAAGAATTATTTAAGGACCCCCATACCCCCAAGTTTATACAAGACAGGCACTTATTTGAGATATAGATTTAGTGCTTAAGAATAATTTCAAGACCCTCATAGCCCCGGCTCGTATACAAGACCGGTGCTTATTCAAAACCCGGCGCTTAAACGGGACGGTACGGTATACAGGGTGTCAGGGTACACGTCCTGTGTGTAAACCTCCCTGTCTATCACTCTGTGCACAGCTATATCTGTATGTAAGGCAAGCTGGGATTAAGTCTTATTCATAAATCTATATTTGTATAGAGGAAAAGCCTTCTCTTTACCATCTCCCAACATCTATTTCCGTCAAGTTTAATCTTCTCTGAAAAGAATTCAAATTTGCTATCTTTTTGAATTCATAAGCTATTGTATATCTACGTAATATAGACATATACCTTTTCATCTCATCGACTGACATTCTTTATACTACTACCATATACTCATCTACATTTCGCGGCTCTGCATGTAGTATCAGCATGTCTAAGTGACCTGCATTGTGTACAATATAAACATTCAGTCCCAGTCGGAGGGGGTGATCCTTCTGCATGGCTGCTCGTAAATATACATCATCCGCCTCATCAAACTCTTGTTTAATTTCTTTAGAAATCTATAAATAAGTTATGTTTATATCTAGCCTCAAGACCATTCAAGAAGATACACTTTATGTGGTTATAGCTGCCCTTGGTATTACCCACCATGGACTGGTTGCTTGACCTGTGGGTTTGTACAGGCTCTGGTTCAGAGTACGGGTCATGTTGACGTCTACACTGTCTCAGGTCAGGGGGCAGACCGCTCTGTACACAGCTCTAGGTGCAGGCAGCTGGAGAGGTAACACTTAGTATGGTACATCGGTGAGTAGCCAAACAGAAAAGATTTGCCTACGTCTTCTTTCTTCGTTTCGAACGAACCACCCCACCTCCCTGAAGGGGGGAAAGTGTTCCATCCTAGCGCACTGTGAAGAGGATATAATTATCAACATCTCATTTTTTACGGCTTGTCGATCGGACAATTATTAAGGATTCTGGAGAGAAAACCATGAAAGATTGATTAGGCCAAAAAAAAAAAAGGTGTGTTTCAGGCAACCCGACCCTAGATTAAAAAAAGGGCCGACCCTAGCATTTTTTTCCCAATTTTGGAGAATTTTTTTTTTTTTTTTGATTTTTATTGTTATTTTTCTCAATTTTTACAAATTCTTTCAAGAAAAACAAGCTCCCAGTGACCTCAGAGGCCTGAATAATTGATTAACTTCAGAAAATGGCTTTTTAAGAGGAATATGCAATAACTTCTTGAATTCCTAGTCAATAGAGGAATTATTGAATCATTCTGGTGAGTCGCGAGTCGATTTGTCGATTCGCGACTCATTCCTGGTTCTCTCTATGTTAAAAAAAAAGAAAAAAAAAAAAAAAAAAATCCGACCTACCTACCCTAGAAATTCTGACCATGTTGCCTGAAACACACCTTTTTTTTTTTTTGGCCTTAGATACACTAAACTCAGGTTTTTTTTCTTTAACTATATCTGAAAAGTTCCACCTCATATTAGAAAAGTCCAGTTCCACCATTGAAATAAGTGTGTCTATTTCCACCATAGCCAAAAACGAACCGCCCCACAGAGAGGGCTAGTTACGGGCCTGTTCAATTCAATTCAATTCAATACAAATTTGTTTATTTTAACTGCAACAGACAGGAATAAATTCCTGTATTATGTCTACTACAGCATAGCATGGATAATCATTTATCAACAACAAGCATGTTATAATACTCAAAGGCATCTAAGGTACTAGGTGCAGGGTAAACTCATAGCATTGTTCATTAAAGCAGGGTTTTACATTTAATGGTGTGTTACGTCAAGTCTATCATACTGAATAGTGTTAGTATACATAATATGTCATACAGTACGATCATATGGTCACACAGGGCTGAGGGCAATGGGGTGGGGTAACCAGAATAATGCTCGGGCCAGGAGCTATCAGCTATCATACTTGTTACTGACTAATTTAATCTTTTTTGTTCTTGGACTGTGGGTGACTGCAGTTTTTGGTTAGTATCTTTTGTGGGTCATTGCTCTATTGTCACATTTCATTTCAGCTTCTGACCTGTGCTATATCTTAGAGGCCTTGCTATTCAGTAACCCAAAGGGGTTTTGGATACAGCCTGATTTAGACACAGTCATTGAGACATTATATAAGTACAATTCTCCTACTTTTCCTTGCCAACTTATAACCTCTAGTCTACCCCAGCTATACACAGTGTACCTCCACAGCCCACAGCGGCCAATGTTAACCCTTTAAGGACAACATGTCACTAAAAGATGAGTTGTCGTCACGAAGCACCAATCCAGCGAGTAACTCGCCGGGGCTGCATTGTTGCATCATGCCGACTATTCGGGAGTGTCTCAACATGTCGGCATATTGCTTGAATGCAGTACTGGCGAGTTACTTACCAAGGCTGCATTCATGCATCATGATGACCAAGGGCATGATGCATCAATGTACTATGCCGTCCTTAAAGGGTTAAGCTGTACACAAACAGAGTGAGGTAAACTTGGACGGGGTTCAAACGTCCTACATCCACCACTAGACTGTGCTAAGTACCACACCTATACAACCTCTATCTCTACACAACACTACAGGGTATACAGAGTACCTTAGAGTCTCGGGTATACAGGTTACAGTTGACTCTTACTTCCTCGAACAATAATACCTCAAATCCCTGAATTCCTCAAACATAAGCCCTTTAACTGGCACTATAAATTTGATTATATTTCGACTTATTTTCTCAGATAATTTCCTTCCTCAAACATATTTCCTTGCATTTTCCAAATTTGAGGAAGTAAGCACTGATTGTATATGTGAATCAGACCCACAGTAGTGCTGGTTAAAATGGTTTTAACAGTTGGGGTGGATGTTATACGAGCGTTTTAGAAGTATACTACAGTGCTATAATAGCTATAAATCAGACCCCAGGGGGGAGGAAAGGCTGTGGATCATACCAGGGACTTTCCGGTGCATCCAGACGTAGAGTTGACATGGTGGACTTTGTTGGCACAGGTAACGTATATAGCACTCAGGGACGCGGGGTGAAGGGCGTATGAGACCCGGGGGGTGGGTCCTGTGTCTGAGTCTGTGTACTCACAGCTCAAGTAGCTAAGTCAATATTGTGAAATACACCACTGTACACAGCTGGTTTATAACTTCTTACATTTAGCCTTCCTACATTAGTGGACTTGTATTTGGTTTTGTTCTGGCTATAAAATTATTTCGACAACAGCAGCTCCCATATCTAGGATTATTTAAAATTATTTGAAATTACTTCACTCAATTCGAACTCAATTTCCATCATACTCATCTGCATATTGTCTCTGCCATAAGTAATATTTTATTATTCAAATGCTGCTCATTTCACTATAATATGAGTGTGTATCAGTATGATGGCACCTGGGGCAGAGGTGACAAGCGCTAAGTGGCTTAGCAGCTTCAATAGTTAGTGGCAGGTAGGGACAACTCAGTCAGCAGCAGTCATCATGAGACATGAAAAAAAAAAAAGTTCTGTTCAAGTATCCCTAGCGACCCTATTTTTTTGGCCCTACTCAATTTTTTTCTCTCTTTTTGGAAGGCATTTCTGTGTTTTTTCTACCAAAAGACACTTCTTTTTAAACTGAAAAATATTTTTTCCGAAATAATATAATTTTTCCGAAAATTATAGGAAAATGGGAGGAATTTTGTCTCAAAAACCTTAAAAGAATTTGGTAGAAAAAAAAAAAAAATCGACCTACGGTACCTACCCTATTTTTTTTGGGCCATGTTACCTGAACACAACTATTTATTTTTTTTGGCCTAAGCAGCCAAGGTGATGACTTCTAACAGCAGCCCAGACATACTTATTGTTATCCTGCAAGTGTACTTGTGGGTTAGCATCTGCAGGCACCAAGGTACCTGTCTCTCAGGGATATGGCACTCCATGGTCAACTAAAGACAGCAAATCATACAATTCTGGTCAACCTTGTGCATGATTTCATATAAATTGGATACAGAAATTTCTACGAAAGGAAAGCAGGAATTCCTGGCAAAGTTTCCTGTAGGCTGTGGAAAAGCAGCTCTCCTACTTTTCCTGAACTTGCTACACAGAATTTGCACAACTTTAGAACTGATGGATTTGTCATTAGAAGGTGTCTCTTGGAAAGTCGAGCCCATCTCAAGTATTTAAAAGACCATGACTTAATGATTCCCACTCTCTTCTCACTAAGTAGAACTTGTTGGGAACCACAGCAAAATACAGTTGAATGATTAGTCGGCTTGGTGAGATGCCGACTTGTGTCTAAATCTACTCCATACTACCTTACAGCTAGAACAGGAACACCAGAGGGGGTACGTACCTGGAAGGGAACAGAGAACACACGGTAAGTTATGCTGCTTATCACACAGGTAGTGTAACACATATACAGAGATGTCAGACGAGGTCAAGTTTCATACAGAGTCAGTACATTACATTGATGACACAGACACATATGTTCATGTTGATTCCCTGACAAAGGTCCGAGAGGACCAAAACTACTGTAAAACCTCACATATAGGCCGTGGCTAGCACGCGGGTCAGATCACCAGTGCGGCTTAAGGGGTGAATCCACTGAGGTAAATCCGTCGGATCGGACGAGATTCGCCCATAGGTTTAACATTGTGAAGGTTCATCTGATCTGACGGGTAGTGGATTCACCCTTTTATAGGATCAGCAGAAAGTCAGGGTGTGGCTCATACACGAGTTAGACTTATACACCAGGTTTTACGTAGTAGGAATTTATCATTAGATCAAATTTTCAATTTTCAACAGTCTATCATCCCTCACCCCACTTCACACACCCAGGTCTCAGCTATCCTGGAGGGGGGGGGGGGGGTAGTACTGGGGCATTACTTCATCATTAGGGTTGTGGGTGCTGGTTCAGGAGCAGGGTATTAGTTAACCATTAGGTCAGTATGTTGGGTTCATCCCCATCTGAAGCTCGTCCATCTGAGGCCTACAGCCCATTAGGCTGCACCCTGTGTGACTGTGTCAATCAGGGGAATCATCAGGTACTGTGTAAGGGGTAGAGCTGGGGGTTGGGGTTCAGGGAAGTACTAATGGGTGCTAACTACATTAGGTACTACTGTGTAAGGGGTAGAGCTGGGGGTTGGGGTTCAGGGAAGTACTAATGGGTACTAACTACATTAGGTACTACTGTGTAAGGGGTAGAGCTGGGGGTTGGGGTTCAGGGAAGTACTAATGGGTACTAACTACATTAGGTACTACTGTGTGAGGGGTAGAGCTGGGGGTTGGGGTTCAGGGAAGTACTAATGGGTACTAACTACATTAGGTACTACTGTATAAGGGGTAGAGCTGGGGGTTGGGGTTCAGGGAAGTACTAATGGGTACTAACTACATTAGGTACTACTGTGTGTTAGTCATGTGCTCGCTCCATTTCCTCAAACGCTTCTTTATAACTTTATTGATTGATTGTTAGACAGTTTAACGTCCACGTTGCTCATGGCATCATTTCCAAACGGCCTTGTTTATAGTGACATGTTACAAATCAAATCTGGAAAAACAGCATATCTTATGAGCCTCTGCTTCCTTCTTCGCCTGTTTTATCCACCGTGAGATGCTTACAGGTTTTGCTGTTTAAGGTTTCATGGTGGCATTAACAGGCAGCTATCTGCAGTATAGTAAACATGCACTATCTGTATCAATAGCCGACCGTTCTGGGGGCAGTGCTTTCTCCACCACCCCTAACTCTATGTGTACACCTCTGTATTCTAGGACTTGCTGAAGACGTACATCAGGGCAGTGTTTGGGTTTAGTATACGTCAGGTTACCTAGAAGTGGCTGAGGTGGTTTGTAGTATACAGTAAAACCTTACATAGAAGCCACTGCTAGTACGCGAATGAGATCAGCAGCGGTTTATAGGATCGGCCCATGGTCGGGGTGCGGCTTATATGTGAGTTTTGTCAATATGGTACAGTGCTAAAATCGACACATTCAGATCGCCAGTGTGGCTTATAGGATCGGCCTGAACTCGGGGTGCAGCTTATACGCGAGTTAGGCTTGTATGCGAGCGCTGGTTTGGGTTTAATACCGTATAGGACTGTCCCATATTTGAGGTGTGGAAAAAACACGACTTTCTAGACGTATACTACTGTACTAAAGTCACCATAATGAAAACTCCTGTGTGGCCACTAAGATTTTCCCAAAATCTAGGTGTAGCTAATACGTGAGTTGGGTTATACATGAGGTTTTACGGTAGCTGTATATCAGGGAGTGTGAGGGTTTAGTGGAGGTTTTACAGTAGCTGTATATCAGGGTGTGTTGGGGTTTAGAGTATATCAGACACTGTTTGGGTACAGCAGACATTACTGTCTCCACACCAGATCAGCCCCAGTTTACAGCCGTCAGAACACCATTAGGGCGGGACCTGGGAGACACGGGACATAAACCTCTCACACCAACGACTACTTAACCCGCTGATGACGGCCTGGGATCTTTTATGCTTTTGTCGTCATGTTGTGTTAACCTAAAGCCAGCGAGTAACTCGCTGCCACCGCCATCATGATGCGCCAGCCCAAGGCCAGCGAGTAACTCGCCCGCATTGAGTTTTGTGCATCATGTCTACTCGTCGGGAGTGTATCAACCCCAGGGTATTCATGATTTTTCAGCACTGCTACTATGTTGGCCTTAAAGTGCTAATACATGTACAGGAGGTATCACCACTTCTGTACAGTGGCAGAACCATGGTTTGAAGCGGGGCAGTGAGTTGGTTGGCTCCGCTTTGAAGTTCAAGCATCCAGGAAGACTCCAACTGGTGCCATAAGGCGTATCATTGATGTCACCCCGCCTACCTAATTTTAACTGCCACTGTACAGAAGTGGTGATACCTCCTGTACATGAAACCTCGCAGTCACCCCCGCAGCATGGACATGTATACAGATCTGAATGCCCAGGCCCTTACAGAGCCAGTAGCCCATCTAGGAAGTAGAGTCTGGTAGTATGGGCTAACCTTAGGGTCATTGATGTATAGTGACGGGTGGGAGGAGTTTACCTGGAGACTGGGGGATGAGGTGGAGAGGTAAGAGTGAGAGGGGGAGGCGTGGCCCTTATAGATGTGTCAGCCTGATTACACTGGGGCTCTTACAAGACAAGACACTTATACAATATCAGGGTTACTGCTTTAGAGTACTGGCTATAATTTAAAACATAAAATATTCAATGGTAGTAGAGTTAGGGGTTGGGGGGGGGGGCTGTAGTTGGGAGGGGCAGGTGAGGGGAGGTGAGGGGGAGGGGGTATAGGGTATATAGGAAGTGTGGGGGATCAGGTGGGAGAGGGGCTGGGGAGGTAAGGGTTGAGGCTGAGGGTCAGTGATGTATGATGACGGCAGGGAGGAGGGGAAGGTGAGTAGCTCACAGTAGCTCACGAGGCACTCATCAGTCACCTGCTCACATCTAGGTCAACTCCACTCTCCACCCACACACGGTGACACTTACACTACACTCACCCAGCAGAGTCTGCGGCACAAACACAGGTTTCTACCTGTCCGCATCTACCTGTACACATCTGATATACACAGGTAATGACCTGGTCTTCCCATTCACCTTCAGACACCAAGAACCCCCACCACCCCCACCCCCATTGATGTTAAACTATTTTCTCAGTGGATCAATAAAAATCACGGGGGTGAATTTTTACCCTTCTTTTTTTCAGATTTTGCAGGATAAATGCTTTTTAATTAATGTAAATCTGTACAAGTCTACCGTACTTGCAGTCAATTTGGAAGTCTAGGTCTAGTGATCCGTGAGTCAAAATACCATTACTTCTTGCCCAACCTAACCCCCATTACTTGCTGGATGCATGTATCATGTAGGGTTCCCAGCATACAGCGGGCATTCACCCTGAGCGGCAACCTACAGGCCGCCCTAATCAGACAGAGTGGGGCGGCAATCCTCTGTCTGCCACAAGAACCACGGCCAAGAATGCAAGGGGATATTTTCCCGTTGGTTCAATGCTTGGCCTAGGAAGCTACTCGCCTCCCCTCTTCCTCTGAAGTTATATTCCAACAACAAGCTCTTCCAAATGAGTCTTCTTGCCTTTCTGATTTCTTTGCGGCTGTTTTGGAGACCTACCTTATAACAGAATGACTGTGTTGGCCAGGGCATAGTAATATATCTTACATAGCCCCCCGGTGGTTATATCAAACCAGCGCTTATTGTAGATCAGAAATAGGGCATGTATTTTCAGTACGAGTATTCCCTGGTGTTTACTTTACAAATATGCGTAATTATTGTTCCACTAGACATGAGCATGGTTTATACAACGCTTCTGAACAAAAGCTAAAACTACTTTATTATAACTCATTTACAGTCATCATGATTCATCTGCTGCCTATTATTGTTATCTGGCGGCTTTATGTACAGTAAAATAGTGCTTTACCCCCCTAGCTGCACTCTGTGTTTACATGTGGTTCTCTCCCAATTAACATGTTAACCCGGGCTAAATAATTGTATGAGGCTTCATGTTCATAGGTCATCATTATGCACCAATGCAGCGCTGTTGATTGACTGTCGATACAGCACTGCATCTGTGCATCATGCCATACGTCCCGTTGGGAGTGCATCAACTTCGTATACAGTTGGCCAGCATAGGCCATAGTGCATTCAAGCACACCGTCCTTAAAGGGTTACATTAATTGTCACATTACTCACAGCTGCTACATACATAGGGGCTCCAATACCATACACCATGGGTGTTTGTTTATGTGGGACTCACTAATCTGTGAACACTGAATACTACTCAGTTAGGTTACAATTAGCGACCTTTATCAAATTGTAATCAGAAACTGGGTGATTTTGTTTTGCAAAAGGTATGGGAGCTCGATGGGTTGTTGTTAAAATACTACATGTTTACACTCAAATCAGTTCATTGAATTGCTGTGTTTATAAACACAACAATAAATACAGTCAACCCTCACTACCTCGAACATTTACTACCTCGGATCCCTCACTTCCCCAGACAGTTGCTGGTGAACAGCCCTTTTATGTTCCATTATATTTGGACTTAATTCCTCGAATAGTGCTTCCTCAGACATTTTTCCTTGCATTTTCTAAATTCGAGGGAGTGAGGGCTAACTGTACTCTATAGGTTACAACAGTCGTGTGCACACACATCTCTGCATATAGTACCCCTGTACAGCATAACAGACCTACCAGGTGTACACACACACATATATACATATGACACATGCCATGTAACACCCTGTGTATAAATTGTTGAGTGAGGCAATGTACTAAAGGTGCCACATTGCTACACACGTCCCACGAGGCTGCATGTCACATGCAGCTTTACATCTATATAGTGGTGAACCAGTGTTAGTAATATAGCACTTCACTTTACATCTATATAGTGGTGAACCAGTGTTAGTAATATAGCACTTCACTTTACATCTATATAGTGGTGAACCAGTGTTAGTAATATAGCACTTCACTTTACATCTATATAGTGGTGAACCAGTGTTAGTAATATAGCACTTCACTTTACATTCATATAGTGGTGCACCAGCATTAGTAATATAGCACTTCACTTTACATATATATAGTGGTGCACCAGAATTAGTAATATAGCACTTCACTTTACATATATATAGTGGTGCACCAGCATTAGTAATATAGCACTTCACTTTACATATATATAGTGGTGCACCAGAATTAGTAATATAGCACTTCACTTTACATATATATAGTGGTGCACCAGTATTAGTCATATAGCACTTCACTTTACATCTATATAGTGGTGCACCAGTATTAGTCATATAGCACTTCACTTTACATATATATAGTGGTGCACCAGTATTAGTCATATAGCACTTCACTTTACATATATATAGTGGTGCACCAGTATTAGTCATATAGCACTTCACTTTACATATATATAGTGGTGCACCAGTATTAGTCATATAGCACTTCACTTTACATACATATAGTGGTGCACCAGTATTAGTAATATAGCACTTCACTTTACATACATATAGTGGTGCACCAGTATTAGTAATATAGCACTTCACTTTACATATATATAGTGGTGCACCAGTATTAGTAATATAGCACTTCACTTTACATATATATAGTGGTGCACCAGTATTAGTAATATAGCACTTCACTTTACATATATATAGTGGTGCACCAGTATTAGTCATATAGCACTTCACTTTACATATATATATAGTGGTGCACCAGTATTAGTAATATAGCACTTAACATGATGTCCATATAATATGAATATTAAGGTGTCCACCCTATAGCTAGGATAGCAGCGCAGTACAATAATACACCTCCCATAGACCCCTGGGTGCTATGGACACAATAGCTGATGGCAGGCTATACAGTTGGCCGACAGTTGACATTTTGCTGACGTCGGGATAACAGTAATCTGACAAAGGGCCGGAATCGTGTCTGAATTGAAAATGTGAGATCTCAACTTTTTCCCATGCGGAGTATTTCTCTTGTCCAACCCTTCACCACGCGGGAAGAAAACGGAGTTAGGGATTGCAAATAAATGTCAAATCATAATACATTAGGTCATTGTCTGCATATTGGCTGTCCTATAGAGTGATATCAGGGTAACAGGGTATCAGGGTATGGCTGGTGATGGATTCTTATATCATTCTAAGCTGGACGGCTAGTCACCAATGTATATGTGTGGAGGGGAGTAGTCCATAAGACATCTGTGGCTGCACTTTGGAGAAGACTGCGGCTGTATAATGCAGCAGTATAGATTCTATGTTCGGTTGGCGTTGGGGGTACTGGATGTTGGCCTGGGTACATCATAATATAGGGGGGTGGGGGATGGGGAAGCTATCAGGGATAGGTATATGTATGGGGGAGGAGGGGGGTACAGGGGTATTGGGACAATAGCATATATCGTTGGCTGCCTCTGGCAGATATCTATAGTGGATGCAGTGTGGATGTGTGTTGTGAGGTCGGCGTGTTGTGTTGGGCTGTACTGTGTGTGGGTATGGGGAGGGAGGGGGGGGGGGATGGGGAAGCCCTCACCCCTGGACGCGGCACAAGATCCACAAGGAGGCTGAGATGAGAACGAGGCTCCTTATCTGCTGCGTCTCACCAGGGGGCAGCGCGCGCAGATAAGGCACCGGAAGTAAGACACAGGACCGGTCTGCAGGCGTCCTGTAGGGGTCCCCCGGGGGCGGCTACTGGGGGTAAGGACTGGCTGGTACTGCAGGCGTCCTGTAGGGGTCCCCCAGGGGCGGCTACTGGGGGTAAGGACTGGCTGGTACTGCAGGCGTCCTGTAGGGGTCCCCCAGGGGCTGCTACTGGGGGTAAGGACTGGCTGGTACTGCAGGCGTCCTGTAGGGGTCCCCCAGGGTCGGCTACTGGGGGTAAGGACTGGCTGGTACTGCAGGCGTCCTGTAGGGGTCCCCCAGGGTCGGCTACTGGGGGTAAGGACTGGCTGGTACTGCAGGCGTCCTGTAGGGGTCCCCCAGGGGCTGCTACTGGGGGTAAGGACTGGCTGGTACTGCAGGCGTCCTGTAGGGGTCCCCCAGGGTCGGCTACTGGGGGTAAGGACTGGCTGGTACTGCAGGCGTCCTGTAGGGGTCCCCCAGGGTCGGCTACTGGGGGTAAGGACTGGCTGGTACTGCAGGCGTCCTGTAGGGGTCCCCCAGGGGCGGCTACTGGGGGTAAGGACTGGCTGGTACTGCAGCCGTCTTGTAGGGGTCCCCCGGGGTCGGCTACTGGGGGTAAGGACTGGCTGGTACTGCAGGCGTCCTGTAGGGGTCCCCCAGGGTCGGCTACTGGGGGTAAGGACTGGCTGGTACTGCAGGCGTCCTGTAGGGGTCCCCCAGGGTCGGCTACTGGGGGTAAGGACTGGCTGGTACTGCAGCCGTCTTGTAGGGGTCCCCCAGGGTCGGCTACTGGGGGTAAGGACTGGCTGGTACTGCAGGCGTCCTGTAGGGGTCCCCCGGGGGCTGCTACTGGGGGTAAGGACTGGCTGGTACTGCAGGCGTCCTGTAGGGGTCCCCCAGGGGCTGCTACTGGGGGTAAGGACTGGCTGGTACTGCAGGCGTCCTGTAGGGGTCCCCCAGGGGCTGCTACTGGGGGTAAGGACTGGCTGGTACTGCAGGCGTCCTGTAGGGGTCCCCCGGGGGCTGCTACTGGGGGTAAGGACTGGCTGGTACTGCAGGCGTCCTGTAGGGGTCCCCCAGGGGCTGCTACTGGGGGTAAGGACTGGCTGGTACTGCAGGCGTCCTGTAGGGGTCCCCCAGGGGCTGCTACTGGGGGTAAGGACTGGCTGGTACTGCAGGCGTCCTGTAGGGGTCCCCCAGGGGCGGCTACTGGGGGTAAGGACTGGCTGGTACTGCAGGCGTCCTGTAGGGGTCCCCCAGGGTCGGCTACTGGGGGTAAGGACTGGCTGGTACTGCAGGCGTCCTGTAGGGGTCCCCCAGGGTCGGCTACTGGGGGTAAGGACTGGCTGGTACTGCAGGCGTCCTGTAGGGGTCCCCCAGGGTCGGCTACTGGGGGTAGGGACTGGCTGCTACTGCAGCCGTCCTGTAGGGGTCCCCCAGGGTCGGCTACTGGGGGTAAGGACTGGCTGGTACTGCAGCCGTCTTGTAGGACATTACCTATGGAGCTTCTTTGTACCCTAAATGCGGGTTGCATCCGTCCCACTGTGGTCCACTCCCTGGTTGACATAAAGTAGGAAACCTTCCTGTTTTGGCCAAGTCAAGGTCAACCTTTTTTCATAGAATATTATCATAACTGATTATAGAAATTCCACCGCAAAAAAGAGGAGCTCCTACAAAAAGTAGAAAAATTGGCATAGCTATGCGAGGTTGGGATCGGTACGACCGTTGCCGCTCATGTACCAGGACCCTAGCTGCGTTGTGGGAGGAGTGCGGGCTGGGACACCCGGACGGAACAGGCCGCAGAAGGAAACCCACCCAAGGCTTTGTCTTCTGGTACATCTCTCTCTATTCTCTCCCATTTCTTGCTGTTTTTGTTTGTTTGGATGTTGAGGAAGGTGCGTGGTGAGCCGGGTGCGCCGCATGCCCGGAGTGCAGCGCGCAGCGGCCGGCTTTATAAAGAAACACAATCACATCATGGTCTTCTGTTCTTGTAGGGGCACGCATTATTTAGCGGAACCCAGGCATCTCGGCACACTCCCTGCGTACTAGACGTGCTCAGGTCTCTGCATGTGGGACATAGCCTCTGTGGTGCATGTCTTATCTCTTTAAGGACGCACGTCGCTAAAAGATGACATTTGTCACCAATGCGGCAACTCGCTGGTGCTGCATTGGCACATCATGCCGACCCTAAGAGAATGTCTCAATCCCAAAGGATTAGCAAGATGCATGAATGCAGCCCTGGCGAGTTACTCACCAGGACTGCATTCATGCATTATGACGACCAAGGGCATGATGCAACAATGCATTATGCCATCCATAAAGAGTTAAGCTATAGCCCTATACCAGGCTGTCAGCAAGTCTACATGACACACACAGACTATAGCCCATAGTCTGATGCTTTAGCTCCCCTCTAAGTCCCTTCCCATGAACCTAAGCCATTGTTTTTGTGTAACTTGCTTGTGATTCCTCAGAAGTCTGGCAGATAAAGAGAAGAGTGATGGCATTCATGAATGTACTTGACATCTCAGTGACCTTGACAAGTCTCTTCTAGTCTCTTTCAGTAAAAGAAAGTTTTACTTTCTCTGGGGGATATTCGGCCTTGCAGAAAATCAACATGTAATAATTTGCAGATTTGGCAGAAACTCCCTGGTTCCAGGTTTCTGATAAATCCAATCAACAACAACAGCACAATATTCCCCAACCAATTCCCACTTCTTCCCACCTCCGGCTTATTGCAAATCTAATATCCCGCTCCCCTTGCCCCGCTCCCCCGGGCCTTATCCGCTCGTATGGAGGCAGTAGGAGGGTCAATTTATCCAATTCCTGCTCAGTAGGGACCTTAAACCTTTAAGGAGGCATGTAGCTAAATGATGGCATTTGTTGTCAAGCGGCTGGTGCTGCATTGATGCATCATGATGACCCTTTGTCTGAACTCTGTAGGGTTGAGGAAGCCACATGGTGAATGCAGCCCTGGCGAGTAACTCGCCAGGGCTGCATTCATGCATCATGACGACCAAGGGCATGATGCATGAATGCATCATGCCGTCTTTAAAGGGCTAAATCCCCCTATTATCGCCCGCACGTCCACTGGTACCTGGTGTGGATTGGTTCCCGGACTCTGACTGTCCTCAAAGCTTTCCGCTGGTCCCCGACCACCCTGAGGGACCAGGCCCTGTGTGCTGGGGAACCAGCAAATTAACCCCGTAAGGGCCGCAGACCTAAAGGGACTAAACTGGATGCTTGAATACAGCACTGACGAGTAGCTCACCAGGGCAGCATCCACACATCATGACAACAAACAGCAAAGCGCATCAGAGCACTATGCGGCCCTTAAAGGCTCTCCCTGACCAAGGTAATGACAAACTAATCTACGTCCAGGTTAAGGCGCCGTCTGGGTGAAGGCCGGGTTAAGGCTGCGAGCACGTCAATAACTCCTGCTGATTATGCTGAGGTTCCCTACGTTATGATGGAATAACCTTCAGCCAGTAGAGCGACGGGTTAAGGCGAAAAGTGATCTGCTAGGCACCTCATTGTCATTTGTCTAGCCCTTTAAGGGCGGCATAATGCCTTAATGCATCATGCCCTTGGTTGTCATGATCCATGAATGCAGCGCAGCCCTGGTGAGTAACTCGCCAGGGCTGCATTCATGCATCAAGCCAACCCTATGATACTCCCGAAGGGTCAGCATGATGCAGCTCCGCAAAGTTACTCGACAGGGCTGCATTGGTGCCTCATGACAACAAATCTCATCTTTTAGCGACATGCCGTCCTTAAAGCGTAAAGGAGGCAGACATAGTGCACAAGCTACTACTCAGGGACAGGAGGGCAGTCGGTAATCAATAAACTCATCTTGGTCTGGGCCAAAGTGGCAGCAAAACGCAATTCTGACAACCACGATGGACACAGTGTCTACTTACGTGTAGCTGGTACCTCTGGTATGGGTGATGTGAAGCTTTTGGTTTTATGTTTGACGGTTTACAGTGATGCGGTAGTATCTACCGGCCATCATGTCACCTCAGGGCGCTACAGCCAATATTGGGTCGCATCTCTTGTATCTAAATATACAGTGAAATGTCGTTATAAGGAGGACTGATATAAGGAACTTCCTGTTATAACGAACACATTTCCATTGCCAAAGTTCTCCACCCTCTCTATGTTTAGTATTGTTTTTAAGGAACTTTGCTTATAAGGAGCAAATTTGCCTTTACAATTTATTCGTCTCATATTAGATTATCTATTTTCTGACTATTGCCAACGATATCTGCACCAGTCCTTATTAATAGCTCATGTAACCAGCTTGCTACTACAGTGTCCAAAGTGCTCCAGCTACGGCTTGTAAGGAGACACAGTAGGTTTACAGGGGGCAGTTTGTCTGAGACGACTGTGCCGGTGGTAGCAGTAGAGATGATTTCTCAGGGTGGTTGGGTAGATTGAGGTGTTTGAGTGTTGGTATGTGTTTATCAGTAGCTGGTGTGACTGTAGTGGTGATGTAGGAGTTGGTGTGTGGAGGTGGTGCCACTGTGCAGGGCTACCGTAAATTCCTGTGTAGAAGCTTCGGCTAGTACCCACGTCAGATCACTAGTGTGGCTTATCGGATCTACAGTCCAGCGACAAAACTAGCCGGGACCGGCGACCCTCGGCCAGCAGCCACTGTTATGATGTTTAGATAAGGCCGGAGTGGGGCTCCCCCTGCTACCCCTCACACATTTTCCCCACTAATTCATCCTCCTACCCAATTGTGCTCCACCTTCCCCCATATTAGTACCAGCTGTTATTCCTAAAGAGGTGTGGTCAGTGGTCAATCCTCCCCCTAGTGTAGAGCCCCACCCCATATATCTGAGGATGAGATATAACCAGCGTTAGGTTTGGTTAGCTTTGTCGCTGGACTGTCTACCCAAAGTCAGGGGTGCGGCTTATATGTGAGTTTTTACATGTATACTGTGAACTAAAGTCGCCATAACGAGACCCCCTCTAAGGCTTTAATATAGGATTATCCCCAAGTCTAGGTGTGGCTAATACGTGAGAATTTACAGTGGGTGTGTGGAAGGTGGTAGCTGTGTGGTAGCAGTAGAGTGGCTGCTGTCTCAGGGAACCACAGGAGGAACCTGTCAACCCGGGGAGGGAATCAATGTGTGTGAGTCTTTAGTATTGACTCATACTGGCTCCCCTTGGTAGCTCCTGCCGGTGCCGAGCTCCTCACGTGGGAAATCTTACATTAATGTCTGCAAAGCACAGCAATCTCATCACATCTAAAAACATGTCTGCTTCAGCAACAAAAATACATATCATCACACAAGACAAACTGAACTCGTTGTCTATCTCATCTAAGTTACTGAGCAAACGCAGAGATCTGTGGTTCTCTACTACAGTCAATATCTCTGTTCACAGTTTGAACAAATCAAAAAGGACAAGTATTCTTCTCACTTGAAGAATTCAAATCGACATTTTTATAGTGCTGTGATTTCTCGTTGATGTGCCTCAGCCGTTCCTCACCCACTGCTACAGTAAGACATAGTGCTGCCTGGTCTCGGCAGGGCCAAGGGAAGCTCATAAGTAGAACAAAATATTGATTAAGCATTCATGAAAATGTAAACAGGAATTCCTGCAAAATTAGTAAGCGGCAAAGCTAATATATTATTGTAGCCAGAGAATCACACTGAACATAATTTAGTTATCCCTGAGTTATCTTAGTCCCCTTGAGGAGGCTATAATCTGCGGCAGAGCTAGGCCGGTCAGTACCAGGCACTGTGAGTGGATCGACAATAAACGCTACATGAATATCACACTCCAGCTCATTATGAATTAAGACACTCAGCTAGCGAGTAGATACAGCCCACAGTACAGTATACCCCCTCTCTTTCTCATCTTAAACATACCTATCCCCAATCTGTAGAGCCTAGAACAGTGTCTCCCCTATCTCCTGGCACAGATAAACATGTGGAGTGATGGCTGTGATATCTCTCTCCTGATGAAGCGCCTAAATCCCTTGTGTCTAAATATGTCTATATATCTGATATTCAGATCTTTGGGTGCATTCAGTGCCCTACTTGGTAGCTGTTTTCAGTGCTCATGTCGCTGGTGTTAAGTCTACAACAAGCCCTCAGCCTACGCCCTGCCAGTATATATACAGTCCAACCTCCCTTGAATTGAATACCTCTGATCAATCACTTCCTCAGACAGAATCCCTTGCAACTGTCGTTTTACGTCCCATTACACTTGGACATTTCCTCTTGCATTCACCGTATCTCACTATCTGACATGGCGTGGTCAGGAATCCCAACCAACTAGTATTCAAGGAATTTCAAATCCAGAATAGGAGAAACACGACAGAAAATAAATGTACCAAATGGTTTTCAGCGACAGATACAGATACAATGTACAGTCAACCCTCACTTCCTCAAACATTTACTTCCCTGGATCCCCCACTTCTTCACAGCTGCCTGGCACACCCCATATATGTACCATTATAACTGGACTTGATTCCTTGAAAAGTTTGCTTCCTCAGACATTTTTCCTTGCATTTTGCAAATTCGAAGAAGTGAGGGCTGACTGTGCTCAAGGCAATTTACCTCCAGAATAGAAGAAACATGACAGAAGACACATGCACCAAAGAGTTTTCCGCCACAGATAGTGGACACTGTGCATCCTGCACTGACCTCTTCACCTTATCAGTCCCCCTGACCCAGTGCTATCTGGCTCCCCCCTTATCTCCCCGTCCTAATGCCACACTTCACATACTGTAAACCTAGATATTTCCGCACTGTACATATCTTCGCTGATTTCCCGGAAATGAAAAATCCGCGAAAAATATGTCCAGAGCAGATATTTATCTAGTGTAGCTAAAGAACTAAAATACTAAAATTTGTGAATTTACAAACGAACCAAATTTAATTTTTGGCAAATTCGCAAAAATGTATATACTTGAAAATATCTATGTTTACAGTGCCACACTCCACATACAAGCATAAAGACAACACTCTGCCTGCTGGCCGGAACCTGCTGCAGCAGCAGGGTGTTCTGGGTAGTGGTGGGTGGGGGAATGGGTTTGGGGAGGTCAGAGTTCAGGCTGGGTGTGCTCGGTGATCAATACACTGTGGGGTTGGTACCAGTGGTAGTTGAGGTTTTATTTGTCCCAATCTGGTAGTTATGTGGGCAGTAATACAGTGATATCACGAGGCACCCGGGAGGGCACCGCGACATTACTGTGACACATGTGGGGGAAGCGGTATTTTGATGAGCTTCCCTGACATATATTCACACCAGCATACACAGCCCTAGGAGGTTTTATCAGTTGAGTCATTGAGGCATTACCACTTACATACCACATGTTATTTGGTATGCAGACCTTGTGCTGTTATCTACCAATGTGTATTCAGCATAAGTCTCTATGGTGTAACTAGACCTTTAAGGGCTGCATAGTGCTTTGATGTGGTATGCCCTTTGTCTTTATGGTGCATGAATGCAGCCCTGGCGAGTAACTCGCCAAGGCTGCATTCAAGCATCATGATGACCCTACGGGGTTGAGACACTCCTAAAGGGTCGGCATGATGCACGTATGCAGGCCCGGTGAGTCGCTGGCCGGGGCTTCATTGGTGCAGGACAAATGTCATCTTTTAGCGACATGCGTCCTTAAAGGGTTAGAGGAGGTAAACAGCACCCCAGCTGTCTCCGTGAATGGCCGCATCCCCCAGCTGGTGCACCACACAGAGTACGGCAGATAAGGGCTGGTAGCACATCCCCATTACAGACTTTTATTGGGGTCAGCTCAGGTTATCTAGCTTCTCTTTACCTGAAAACTGTAATATCAGACATTTCCTGGTCCAACTCGATGCTGAACCATTGTTCTTCATGACAAGCATAGACAGTAACACTGTGATATGATAACGGGCCTTTTCTGGTCAAACTCATACACACATACAGATGCACTTTTTTTTTATAAGACCTACACCAAAAGTTGACCTTACTGAGGTTCAGCCATGGTCATACTACTATTCTTCATGACCCACATGAATATAGTTTTGCGGTTTTGATTGTCGAACGTCTACACCAATACAGGTGCCATACACAGGTGCCAATCATTCCGACACAATATACAACGAGACTGATCTAGAACCAAGAGTCTCGAAAAGTAGGAAGCGGTGCACTTCCCTTATATCGACTACCAATAACTGTCTGTCTATAATAGATCAATACGGCTCGCCTCTCGGCGGCACCTCTACACAGACTTTAGCCATATGAAGGCCACATAGTGCCTTAATGCACTGTGCAGCCATGGCGGCTCTACGCCAGTGTTGCTTTCTTGCATCAAGATGGCTGACCCTTAGGGAGTGTGACATGACAAGTTATTATTATCCAGGGATGTATCCATGATGTATCATGACGACCAAGGGCATGCTACATTTACCCTTTAAGGATTGATGTTGCTAAAAGATCACATTTGTTGTCATGATATACCAATGCAGCCCTGGCGAGTAACTCACCTGTGCTGCATTCAAGCATCATACCGACCAAGGGCATGATGTATTAATGCATTATGCCGCCCTTAAAGGGTTAAAACACTATGCAGCCCTTAAAGGGTTACCAAAGGGGCGTGACCTGAGACTGGGGGTCAGTCGGTACTGGCACCCTGCAGCATACCTCAGGTACCGCCTCTGGGGCAGCAGGAGGGGTGGGGGGGGGGGGGGGTCCATGTAGACTGGCACCTACTAGTATGTACAGCTCTTACACAACACAACGCATCTATGAAGCAAGCACTATGTGTCAACATGTAAACAAGCATCTTCTTCATATATATTTATATGTCATTCGCTTGTCGATGAATTGCAGGAATCGTTTTTCTTACATTTTTGCTGGAAATTTGTACATAATACAACTTATACAAATGAATCTGCAAAAAGGCAGGAAATCCTGCGAGAGGGAGTGAGAAACAGGAATTTGTTATTGATTTATTTATGTGTATAATGACCGGGGTATATGGTAACGAGGAGTCATCTACAAGTATTGGTAGCCATCTGGGTGTAGATGGAGATGTGCTGGTACTATGTGCTGGTTAAGGAGCGTCTAGGTGTGAGGAGTCTGTGAGGCCTGGATGGAGGTCAAGGTAGCAGCAGCAGAGGTCAGCCAGGTACAGACATACAGACATATATATTCAGTAGGCCTCCTACCAGCTGTATGCTGGAGATGCTGGGGCTGCCCCTGGTTTATACACAACATGGAAACACACACTTAACATACCTGATGCTTACACGTGGTGCACGAGGTTCACGTGGTCATGGTATAAGGCTGTATTGGTGCTTAACAGGTTTGGAGACATGCTGATGCCCTAACTGACCATTACAGTAACAAATACCCCATTAGACACACTTTATACCCTTTTAGACAAACGGCGCATCCAGTGACTTACTGACTGTGTTGTTGTTGTTGTTGTTGTTGTTGTTTTTGTTGTTGTTGTCTTTAGGTGCCTATGAGAAACACTGTTTCACTGCATGAACACTTTAACTTGTCTAAATGTCATTAAACATTCTTAATAGGCCTTAATTTATATTATCTAAATAGGAGTCAATCTTTATCTAGAATTAAGATGCTGCACCTGATGCTTACAAAGGTACAAAGCCAAAGGGGCACTATGCTGTCCTGAAAGTGTTAACTGACTCAGTCAAAAATTGAACAGATCTCCCAGGAGCTGTCTGAATGCTACAGTGGCTAAAAGGTACAATGAACAACCTGAATGCAATAGGTGTATTTGTACACCCCTAATCAGGCCTATACCACTGACCGCTACAGCTGACACTGTGTGGTGGTTAGAGCTATATAGGGCACAGATTAAATGGATAGATCTGCTGTAGACCTGGTGTGTATCTGACCGTCCATCTAAACGGCTCTGTTAGATGGACCATCCACTAGTCACCCTTTACAGTCTCGACGCTTCACCTGGGAAGCTTCAGCTCACTTGTCGCTATGATGCACAAACGCAGTGTTGCCGAATAACTCGTCACTGCAGTATTCCTGACCCATTGGGATGTCATGCTGCATGAATGCAGTGAGTTACTTGCCAGGCATAAGGGCATGGTGCATTAAAGCACTATGCTGTCACTGCAGGGTTAAGTACTGAGTGGAGACCACACAGATACTGTGTACAAACAGGTCTGTGGGTTGTGCAGATGGTAGACTGATACCTCTAGGCTGTATTGTGCTATAAAACCACTACCGTAAAACCTTGTGTATAACTATAAGCCTAACTCGCACATTAGCCACATGCTGCCTTTGGGCCGATCCTATAAGCAGCACCAGTGATCTGATTATGGTCACTTTAGTACTGTACCATAGTAGCAAAAACTCGCCTATAAGCCGCACCCGACCTTGGGGCGATCCTATAAGCCGCACCAGAGATCGTACAAGCTGTGGCTTATATGTGAGGTTTTACGGTAGTGTAAAAACAAACTTGTATCTACATAACCACTAGTCGCCCCTGTCTTTGTGTAAAGTACAATGTAAGCAAACAGGTATGAGCAACCTATATGCCACTTTCTGAATGTCACTCCCTGATTGACAACATGTAGAAAATCCTGGAATTTTTCCCAGGAAATTTACATGCGAAACGAGCAGGAGTTGTTCCAAAAGCAGAAGAACCTTTCCAATTACTTCAGCTAAGACATTGAGGGTGCCCACTGTCCAGCGGACAATCAGACCTGCATATATCCACAAAGGCCAAGCAGGCACTAGGCTGGTAGCAGAATGTGTGAGATGTGGCCTTCTCATTACCCCAGTACTGTGTGGGCTAATGACATTCTGCCCCGCATTCTGCGTGTGAGGCCAAAAGAAAAGATAGGTGTGTTCAGGTATCCCAACCGGCCATATATTTTTTTGGCCCTACCCTATTTGGGTGTTTGCTGCAAAAATAAATTGACAAATTTTTCCCCAGAAATAATGTCAAAATTGGCGAATTTCCAGTCATAATTGGCCCTATTTTTTGGAACTACGGTAGATTACCTGAACACAACTATGTTTTTAGGCCTTACCCCAGCACCGCGTAGTAACCTAATGACATTCTGTGCCGCATTCTGCACGTGTCATACATGGTAGGGTGGTACACCCACACCCTGCCAGCTCCGGGGTACTAAGTTCACGTCCCCCTCCCCCCTCACACATTACATTCCTGTCCAGTCCCAGAGCCAGGAAATGCCGGTCCTGCCAGGATTCATCCACAACTAGTGAAGGGTCCTGGTGGTACCTGGTCCTGCCAAGACTCGCTCTATATCGTGGTAGCTGGATGCCTTATGTGGGTGTCCATTGATCTGGTAGTGGCGAGATAAAGCCTGATAATGGCCACCTAATGGGTACCAGTTGTTACGTAATGCCCCCTAAGAATTCTGCAGTGAAGGCCAGGGAGTTATCTGATTGCTTGGTAATTCATCCAGCTACACGCCTAGGCCTATAATGGTCCAAGGTGAGAGTCCTGGTGGTTCTGCAGACATTTTGTTTTGGTACCAAGTTAAAAGACCCTGTTTGCAGGGGATGAATGCCACTAAATGATGAAACTCAAACTCAATCTTACACAGTGACAATGTGGTTTCAGAGACTGCAGGCATGATCTTAGCAAGTCTCGTACGCCCAGCCCAAACCTAAGTTATCCTCGCAGAACTAGAGTGCCTGCAAGACTGGAATAGCATCATAGAAAAGCTAACAATTGGAGAATTGTCCTCTCCATAGGGAACAAGCTGCCAAATGGCCTCTGGTAGGTCTAGCCTCCACCTTACAGGTCTGGCGGTGAGGTGTACTGCTTCACCAGGAGGCCAGCACTACAGGAATGCAGCTGACCTGCTGCACTGCCGGGTGCACTTATTGTCGCCCAGTGCCAACTACCCCCATTATCACCCACACCTGGCCGGCCGCTGGTCGCCGGCGCTGGCTGCTGCTGCTGGTTGCTAGATAAGGGACCCGGGCTGGGTACCAGCGAACAGGTCAGCCAGGCTACAGGAAAACCTTGTGTACATGGTGCTAAGGCAAAAAAAAATAAAAGGTGTGTTTCAGGCAACCCGACCCTAGTTTCAAAAAAGGGCCGACCCTAGCATTTTTTTTCTGAATTTGGAGAATTTTTTTTTTTTTTTTGCAAAATATTCATATTTTCTGGAAATGTTAGCAATTTTTTGGTCAGGAAGAACAGATCACATGCCTAATTAACTGTCCAGCCTCAGGAAATGGTGAGTCGTCTTGATGACCCGCGAGTCGATATGGCAGTCCGCGACTCATTCAAGGTACCTCCAAAATTTAAAAGAAAAAAAAAAGAAAAAAAAATCCGACCTACCTACCCTTAATTTTTGGACCATGTTGCCTAAGAAGTCGCACCTTTAACATCTTATAAGTTGCATATGATTTTGGCCACTTTAGTACTGTAAGCGTATACTTCAAAGAAGCCCCGTTGAAGCGGTACCTCCAAGTTGGGAGGATCTTGTAAGCCGCACTGGGGTTTGATTCCTGTTAATGCCTTGGCTGCTACATCAGGTTATACGGTACCCACTGGTATCCAAGGGAGCTCAGGAATGTACAGAACCATCTTCAGCAATGTGTACCTCTCACTACTAACTTATAATTGTTCTTTTGGGTGGTATGACTGAGATTGTTGGATATAAAGAATTCGGGTAACCACCGTGACTTCGTAGGTGGAGGAAGGGGCAGGATGGACTCTTGATATGTGACGTAACTGCAATAGTGAAGTTAAGGGAGGGGGGACCCAGCATGCACCCCCCCCTTCTTGACCCAAAATTTGAGGGTTTTTTTTAAAACATAAAATTTTTGCGACCTTTTAACAACAGCCCTTCGTTTTTCCAAAGTCCTGTATCCAGGCCAGCGCACAGCAAGGAAAGTGATGGGCGTTGTCGTCTACAGTCTGGTTTTCTCATCAGTCCCATCTCCAGGTCTCTGTGCCACTCCACTCCACTCTGATCTTACACGTCCATCTCCCACTGCTCGTCATGACCTATGACCCCTGTAGGTCTACTCTAAGTGTCACATGACATACCTTCACCTTGTACACAGTCTTAGACTCAGTGGTCACAGTCATCAACAGGACAGACCCGGCCCACACCCCCTACTCCATGTCACTCAGCCCAACTCCCACATAAAACGTGCACCCTTATCTTACATGTACCCCGGCATGTACCCCATACACCCCCCCCCCCCCCCCACACACACACACACACCCCACACACACCCCACCAGTAGATCCGACACGGCCCCATGCCTTATCTGACATCCTTGTACAGCGTGACCTCTGACCCCAACACAACACGGGGTCACGGCCGGGGTCACGGGTCACACTGTATCGGGGGCAGGCTGAGAGATGTCACAAAGGGTGACCTTTATTTGGTGTATTTCTCAGAACGTGTTTATACTCTGCATATTGTGCATGGACATAATGACATTCTAACAGCCTTTGATAAAGGATTGACAATTTCACTATTCAGGTTTCTTCGTTTTTTCTTTTCGCTTTATGAGTTTGAAATTGCTATATTGTCCTAAGCTATTCTAAGCCATTACCTTTGTCTTTGAAATCACCTCTTGGGTTTCTTCAGTTGGAGCAGTGGTTCAGTCCTAAACCCCCTTGAGGTTGTGATTGTCAATGTATTGGTGCATCATATCAATCCTTCGAGAATGTATCAACCCCGAAGGTTTGCCAAGATGCAAGAATGCTGCCAGGGCAAGTTCCTCGTTCGGGCTGCATTCATGATGCACATTGAAGCACTATCCATACGGGGTAGCATACTGACAGCGTTCAAAACCAGGCTGATCAGTCATCTACAAGACCCATGTTTGACGTGAGCAGCCATAACAACTAAACAACCCAGGCAGCCCGCTCAGAGCAGTGAGACTGCCAATAACCAAGGTCTAAGGAGCCCATAAATGATGCACATTGGGACGTCGTGATTGCTAGTGAAACCTGGCTTGGTGGGGTGTGTTATACCTTGGAGGGTATGGCGGGAATCATGGATTCAGGTTGGCAGGGTGAATGGGTGAACGTGGGTGGGTAGTGTCAGGGTGGGTAGAGTCAGGGTGAGCGTTCCCTTCAGGGGTTCCCCAAATGTGTGTAAATTGTTAAATTGGTAGAACTGTGGGTGGCGGGACCCACAGGCAGTAGGACGGGGTGGAGGCAGGCTGAGGGGCCTCAAGGCTCGCAGTTGTCTCTGATGTACAGTCGACTTTCACTTCCTCAAACATTTACTACTGCGAATCCCTCAGGCAGAATCCCTGGAGCCAGCCTTATATTTATTCCTTTATATTTCCTCGGATAATTTGCTTCCTCAGACATTTTTCCTTGCAAAATACAAAAAACTCATCAGCAAGTCTAGGTGGAGGCGAGGATGCATGGGCAGACATGGAGGCAGGAGGACGCAGCGAGGCAGACAGGAGGGAAAGGACTTCTGAATGAGATGGAGGGGTATATTGTACAACCGCTATCTGTATCATAACCGCTATCTGTATCAAGAACACATAGCGGTTGAAAAAATAACGCTATCTGTATCAAAATATGTGTATCAACAAGGTGTTATCTGTATCAAGCATATGTGTGTTCCATCTAACGCTAAGTGTATCAAAAATGTTTTGACAGTGACTTTGTCTCAAACATTGAGAAAAGGGGGAAAAAAAACTCAAAAATGTTATTTTCCCTAAAAATGGCAAATTTGGCAAGAGAAATAGCAAAAATCTTGAAAATGTCATGGTCAGGTCCACCCTATAAGCCTGTATAGGCAGCATGCAGCTCATGTTAGGGTCAGGAGGAGGGGGTGGAGGCTAGGGGCCCATACGGGGTGTTGACAGTTTGATTGGTGTCCTAGGGCGAGTCCTGAGATGCCCCTGCCAACTAACTCTCCCCTGATCCCACCCCTAGTGTAGCCTCAGTACACTGAAAAAGTAAACTTGTCTCCAGACTCGTCGAAGTGACTATCATAAAATAAACTAGGCAAAAGTTGTCTAACCTATCAGGTTACCATCACACAAATAGAAACTGGAGCTGGCAAATATCGGGTTTTGGGCTGGCACATGCCAAGTGGGTCTTCTATCTCCAGCCAGAAGACCTGCTTCCTTGTCACTTAGACAAGTTTTTGACTCGGTTATTTTATGATCGTCACTTGGAAGAGTCTGGAGACAAGTTTACTTTTTGAGTGTACCTCAAAAACATGCCCTGGAAACCTTCCCCGTCCTCAATACATCACTGTTGTATGAGAGGTAGACACTTTTCCCAGTATTTCTCCACATAAACTGGCCCTCATTTTAGTCCCTTACAGCTACAGACACTTCCCTGTCTTTTCTCACCGTAAGACCTAGCGTGTAAGCCGCGGCTAGTGAGCGAAGGTGCGGCTTATAGGATTGGCCCATAGTCAGGGTTTATACAAGGGTTTTTACTCCTATGGTACAGTATCAAAGGCACCATAATCAGATGGCTGGTGCGGCTTATAGGATCGGCACAAACTCTAGGTGCGGCTAATACGTGAGTTAGACGTGTACGCGAGGTTTTACAGCAGTACCCAGGTTAGTCCTCTACATGTGTGGTCAATATGGCACCTCTACCACCCCCCACCTTACCCTCCTACACACCTCACCTACTGACCCTCACCCTCTTTGATCCTTCCGCCGTCCTCTTCTCTCCTCCACCCCTTCTTCCCTCTTTGCTGCTCCTCCATTTTTGATCCCACATGCCGAGCCCGACTAAAGCGATAATTCGGGTGGCTCTTTGGACACGGCCATGTTAGTTCTTAGCTCGGAATTCCTGGTAGGATGCAGGCAGTGAAATGAAACCCACACACCATAGATTGCCAGGAATAAGATAAGTTGCGAAAGCAGGGCCAACATCTCATGAGACCTGCGGTGCCAGCGTACATGTGTTATCTACAGGAACAAGTTCCCTCACGTTACTGCACTATATGGCACTAGCATATCCGGGTACTTCAGGTAGTCAGGAGCTAAACCCCCATCTCCTTATTAGGTTAATCCCCTCCTTTCACACCTGGAACAAAGGGACTGATAAGAAATAATGTACTGCTCTTGAGTCAGGGGCCTAACCAGAATGCATAGCTCTGCGTCAAGATGGCGGTCCCCACAGCCTAATGCGCTAGTGCTGTATACAGACGACTCGACAAGATGTCCTCCAATCCCTGCCCTAGCTTCGGGTAGGTCACCCCCCTCCTCCCTATACATCTGTGGTCAATATGGTACCTCTACCACCCCGCATACCTCACTCCATCCCACATACCTGACCCACTGCCCCCTCACCCCTCCCTCTGATCACTGACCTGCTACCTGCCCCGACCACCTGTCACTCACCACCTAACCACGCCCCCTCGTTGAGCGAGCCCCGCCCCCGTGCCCCCAGACCCCGCCCCCTGTGTGTGTGGGCGTGGCTGTATCTGCACCCACCTGTCTGGGTGTGTTACAGGTGTCGTGTTACAGGTGTAACTTACAGGTAGCACTCACTAAGGCACTGTGTCCCTTCTCACAGATAGGCCTATAGGGTAGATTCACCATGAGTCGGACATTTCTATTCATCCATGTATGATAAGACCTCTAGTGGCCCTTTGATGGAAGAAATGAAACTTAATCTCTGCCATTATTCACAAATTAAGAGATCAAAATGACTAAATCAACACTAATTCAGGTGTCCGTTTCAGGGTATGTGTCCGACTCAAGGTGAATATACCGTACCATGATGGCGCATACCGTAAAACCCCACCTTTAAGACGACCATATTTTGGGATTTATTTTCCCTAACTATGGGGTCGTCTTAAAGGTGGAGTTTTCTTATATAGGATTAAAGAGAAAACCATTCTCAAGTTTTTCCTCAAACAAGGGGGTCGTCTTCAAGGTGAGGTTGTCTTGAAGGAGGGGGTTTACGGTATACAGATCAACTATTGACTGAGGGATTCACATACAAGAGTAAATCTTCTAAGAGTTTCAATGGATGGCTTTATAAGGTTTATGCCTCGAGCAAAACTAGATACTGTGCTATATTAGCATCTGTACTACTCCGTTTCCGTTATCAGATGTATGTTTTGTATATATCTATATGCAGTCAGCCCTCAATTCCTCGAATTTGGGAAATGCAAGGAAGCTAAGTAAATATCCATATCTAGCTATTCTGCCCCTGACTCCTTGTTTTGAAAACAAAAGGACAGTTAAAGATAGATCTGTAGTCTACAAGTGTCAACCAATGACAGCAGTGAAATGAACAACTGGTGTCAATCACTGTCAGTGTCAGTAGTAGAGTGCACACAGGTCCAGAGGCCACCATTCCTCCTCATAATGTCACTGTTTGACAACATGTAAATAACACAGGGGGGTGAGGCATGTCTACAGCTGTCACAACCTGCTGATACATGACTACGGCTACAGCTGAGAGAAGTGACAGTATGGGTTATTTCACTGTATTTGTCGTGTGACTGCCCCGACTTCATGCTGGTACCAGCACATATACCATGTGTGCCACATAGCAACAGAACACGATAATGACATGCCGCAAAATGGCTACGAGATAGACAGGTCCAAATTGAATTATAGTCTAAATGATAAAGTGTATATCTTATACCGTACCGTTGTGTTTAAGCGCCCCGGCGCTTATAACTTTGGAGGGGTGTTTACCCCCGGCGCTCATACAAGACAGGCGCTTTTTCAAGATCCAGTTTTAGTGTTTAAGAGTAATTTCAAGACCCTCATACCCACGGCGCTTATACAAGACCGGCGCTTATTCAATACTCGGCGCTTAAAAGCGACGGTACGGTATACCGTATTCGACGTAATAAGCGCCCTGGGCGCTTATAAAATTATTTTGATGGCATTTTAAGTACTTAAGAGTTTAATTGTCTCTAAAATTGGAAAATTTGAGCCTTTGTTCTAGTCTTAGAATGCCCCAAAAAGGGGAGGGGGCGCTTATTAGGGGGAGGGCGCTTATTACGTCGAATACGGTATATAGGTCTACAGATGAATATAGGCATTGGGATTGGTGACAAGTATGTAGGCCTACATACACATAAATAGGCAGTGGGACTGGTGACAAAGTCTATATGCCTACACATAAATAGGCAGTGGGACTGGTGACAAGTCTAGAGGCTTACACATAAATAGGCAGTGGGATTGGTGACAAGTCTATAGGCCTACACATAAATAGGCAATGGGACTGGTGGCACATCTAAGTCTGCTAGCTCTCTGACACCTGTCAATGTATACTTGATGAGGTCCTCACAGACACCACCATACAACCTTGCAGCCTTACGTGTAAACCCCCACTCGGTCCCCCTAGACACCGCTATATCTAAGCTACACACATTATAAAGGTGTTTTTACTCAGGAACCTGGGCAACAAAAAACAGGAAACCTTACCATTCTATTCACCTGTCTGGGGGAATTTAACATAATTTGACACAAGAGTTCCAGCTAAAAAAAGAAGCAGGATTTGGCTACTGATATACCCTGTTGAAGCTTTTTTTCCCATAAAAAATTACTAATATCAAAAAAGGGCTGCATTTCCAATTTTCTCCATCATCATATTCATGATGCATTGTTCAGTGGTATTTGGGTAAGGCTGTTATCTGGGATTCAATAACAGTATGGTCTATTATATACAGTGTACACATGACCATACAGAGTACATTGTTCCCCCCTTATTCACCTCATGTTCTAGAATAGTCCAATGCAGTAAGAAAGGCTGCCTTTTCATAATTTAGTTGCGTTTACATTGGTTTTGCAGAACCCTCATACCATATTTTGTAATGGCTATGTTTGCGAACATCTCATAATATGCGATTCAATCATCTTTCAAATAGTATATAATATTATATAATGCAGGATTTTAAGCTAATATTTATTTGTGAGCAACAACTTAGAAATGTTCAAAAAACATTATCAACAGCTTTTCTCAAAAGTCACCCTTTCTTGCTGCATTGGTCTATAGGTGGTAGTACAGTGTAATATTTATCCATGAGAGTTCAGACAGCACACATCAATATTTATCAGCAGGACCGGGAACAGCTGTCGTAAAACAATGTATACCGCCATGTGTCATGTACAAACACTGTACGTTACCAACTTCCGTGTTAACTCAGCAAAGTGTACGTACCTGGAACAGAGAGAAAGAGGAGATTAGTCAAGGTGACATGAAAACCTTTTTTAACACATGTGTATTTTACAGTACTGACTTATCCATGTTATTGGAGTATTTTAATGTTCTGATATAATCCCTACTTTTTTGATGCCTTGTTCCTTTTTGAACACTTTTCCCCAAATTAAATGAACCTTTTTAATTGAATGTAAGAATAACTTTCACCTTATCATCTTAACCTCAAATTTCTTTTTTTTTAATGTTGTCCTTAATAAACCTCAAAACATATCCAAACCAACATAAGCCCTAATGTGTGTGCCCTCAGCGTATTGGGACACGTGCTCTACAGACAGGGTCAGATAGAGAGGAGGTGGGGCACTTATGGTAGGCCTATGAGTGGGTGGCTTAGGCCTGATTGCCTCCTTTGTCCTACAGTAATTGGCAGCTTTACACAACACATTGATCCTCTATCAGCCATGTGTGATCTGTGTGTGTGGACATGCAGGTGTGTGTGTGTGTATGTGTACATGTGTAGGCCACTGTGTATGTGTGTGCTGGGTATGGGCCTCTTATTATAGGGGGGTAAGTCTTACACCCACAACAAGGAAAGTGTCCTCAACTCTGTCACACTCTTACTGTATTCAATGTCATAACTATACCACTATTTCTGATGAAATATTAGACTAGAAATTACTTTTAAAATCTGCCAATATTGGGGGCTAATTAAACTACTATTAGAAATCAGCTGTTAAGCGAACAGTGCGCTAATGACCAATACGGTCTGCAGGAGTGCCTGCAGATGTGCCATGTCTCAATTGCTCTGTGATTCTCGCTGGTTTGCAGCAATCTCCCTATGATAGATGGGTACCAGCAAACAGGATTGCGCTGGTACTATACAGGCCTTACAGGGTAACCTGGACAATGAATAGCCATGTTCTAGGCCTGTAAGTGTTGGGATGAGGGAGGCAGCTGGGGGTGTAGTGGTAGGGTGTAGAAGAACAGACCCAATTACAGCCAGCCCCAAACCCAATTACCCAACACTACAGCTCACACCCAGTTATAGAAGTCAAACATGGAGCTCATTATGAAGCTATATCACAGCAACATGTTCCGTAAAACCTCCTGTATAGGCTGCAGCTAGTACACAAGTCAGATCGGTGCTACGGCTTATAGCATCGCCAGAGTCAGGGTACAGCTTATACGTGATTTTTTGCTTTTATAATACAGTACAAAAGTCACACGCATACGTGTTATACATGTTGGTGAATAAAGTCAATGATTGTACCTGTCAGTAAACTGTTGCTTGGTACAACCATTATTGAACATGTCTATCCATCATATGAAGGTAACAAATAACAATCTACATCTGAGAATAATGAGCGGCAATATTCTGTAAATTTTTAAACACTCGCGTAATTATTCCCCCCCTTTTAAATAAAAAATTACTTAAAAAATACTCTTTTTTTTGGGTTTTGATTTAGCCTGCAATTTTAGGTATGCTCTTCATCAAGCTTTTTTTCGCCAGGTTTTGGAATTCATCACACATTATTATGTTCCTGTCGTCAGCGTCTAAGGGGTTCCAAGCCCTCGCACATACAACCCTAGGACTGTATTCGTATGCCCTACACTTAGGTATAGAGTATTTCAGCACAGGAGCTGTCGTTAGCCTTGTGACCCTTTCTGCCTGTTTTATATAATTTGGGTTTGATTCTGCTCTCGCAGTGTAGCTTGTTCCTGGCAAGCTATGGAGTGTAGATGTATGGTCACTGCCTAAGTCTCATGAGAAATTCAGAGCTCAGATCTAACATGGCCGCCCATACGGAGAAAAACGAAATATACAGCAGTCCAACATTATAGCACTCCAATGCACTATATGGGTATATATCTAAAACTGGACATCGACATCCATGCATCAGAGTCCTTCTAACAGAAAGCTATATTCAGTCTCATCAGAGTAGAAATACTTCTCGCCAAATAGGGGTTTTTTAGGCAAATTTCACTTTTTTGCGATTTTGAACTTTTTTCCCGCCAAATCTGGTGTTTTTAGGCAAATTTCACTTTTTTGCGATTTTGAACTTTTTTCTCGCCAAATCGTTTTTTTTTAAGGCAAATTTCACTTTTTTGCGATTTTGAACTTTTTTCTCGCCAAATCAGGTGTTTTTAGGCAAATTTCACTTTTTTGCGATTTTGAACTTTTTTCTCGCCAAAAGCTGCGGAATCTGCCTCCATGCGTGATCCCATTGATGGACTCTGGATAGACCCATGCATAGTGAAGACCTACATAGTGGACATGAGGTCAAGTTAAAAGTGCAAGTCACTTGTTTTGCAACTTGCACTGAACTGAACCTAATAGCCCTTGACTGGATTGTCAACAATCAATCAAACTATGACCAAACTCCCTCTATTTCGGAGACCAAATACACTATCAAATGATTTATATTTTTTCAAAATAACACCCTGTGTAGAATGGCTCGGTATTCAGGGATCCTACTGCGAATAAAAAAATGTCAAATTCTAATTCTAAATACCTGAAAATTGAGAAATGCTGACATTCACGGGTTATGTAGGAAATGTACTAAAAACAGCAAAAAAAGGCAACAAAACCCTAATTTTCTCAAAAACTGTTCAGTAGGATTTTTTCTAACTGAGGTTCCACTGTTTTCTACCCTCATATTACACATTGGCATAGAGAATATATTGACACCTAGTCAGGATTTTGCGCTAGGAGCAATCTGTGAGGCGAAAAACAGCCAAAATGAGCCACTGGTCTGAAGTATAAAACTGGGCATCGATCACTATAGAGCTACAAAGAGACAGAGAATCGATGTCCAGTAACTATCGCTACATAGGCTATACGCATGGCAGTGAACCAACACTGAGCTATATCTCTGTCATAGACACTGTACACAGGGATCCCACACCCAGTTATGTCATATCTCCATTATAGAGGATGTATACATTGTGTATGTGTGTGGGTGGGGGGGGGGCACACAGGTCAATGCTGGTATCTAGTGTAGGGTAGGTTCACCACTTTCAACCGGTCTGATTCATGTTTTTTCATGAGCTACCTTTCAGGTCTAACTGCCCCTAGAGTTTTTTGTGCATGTCCTTCACAATTGAACCAAACTTTAGGTATTGCTCTGGAGAGTAACTTTCATGATGTCTTACAATGCCATATATCAGTTTACAGTATTTAATTCCATGATTTATCAGAGTATTCAGAATTGCCCCTTTTCACCCTAAGTCAGCCAAAATGCACCTTGAGTCAGCCATATTTCAACCACCAGAAATATGTGGAATAAACCAGTAATTTTCTGATTTCCATAAATGGATGAATGCATGCATCATATATCAATATGTTACAACTAACAACAGAGAAGAAAATGATTTATTGAATATGGAATAATCAAGACAAAGTCAGTACTGTACCTTAGGTGAATACAATTGCATTATGAGCTATCAATACAAGTAAATATTACTTGTATGAGCAATGAGGACCAAATATAACATTATAGACATGCAGTATGGAGTTCTATTGAATATATCGGGGGCTCTGCCTTCTCAACCCCTTTCCCCCCCTCTTTTTGCGTTTCACCCTTGCCCTCTATACAATACACAAGTAGGCCTGCTATCGTTAACCCTGTAGTAGAAGAGGGTATTCTGGAAGGAGGAGGTATTCACAAGGGTAGGGGAAATGTTCTTGGACAGAAATTCAAGGTGAGAGAATTCCAGGGGAGATTCCCGAGAAGAAAACCGCCTGGTTGACTTAAGGTATGATGTGGCTGACTTAGGGTGAATTCATGGCTGACTTAAGGTGAAATGGGTATACCTTACGAAATCAGTCCTAAATATAATTTAGGAAATTAATTTTGCTCAATAAAGACATGATTTGTGTGATTTAGATACATATGCAGCTCACAAAACTGATTGACACTGTGTATGAAAGGGACAAACACTTCAAATCAACTACCAAAGAGTATGAACAGTGGGGAGATTTTCATTCTCTGTTTGCCAAAACAGGTCAAGCAGGAGTACTTCTGACTGATTTTACAGTATGAAAAAGAGTGATGATGTGGATGCAATGTGCAGTATATATTTGGAAAACACTTGAATTCTTAAATCAGTCGGAGTTTATTGTCACCAGATGCATATTGAACTTGTAATTTCATGTCAAAAGTGGTTGACTCAAGGTATGAGTTTGACTCAGGGTGAACCTACCCTACATGTGCACACAACCAGTTAGATATGGGTTCTTCTGGTTTACTTTCTGTTTAGGTATGTCACAATCCATGCATCATAAATAGAAGCCGCAGATTGTACGCGAGTCAGACTCAGCTTTCTTTTGATACCAAACATGCCTATATGGGGTGTGGCTTATACGAGAGTTTTTATAAGTAGAGTATTGTACTAAATTAACGATTTTCAGATACCCTATTAGGCTTATAGGATTTCCCAAAGTTAGGGGTGCGGCTAATACGCGAGTTAGGCGTATACGCAAGGTTTTACGATAGTACTGATGCACAACCAAAGAGATGGAACCATAATATTATCAGACAAATGCCTCCTTACCATACCCTAACACATCTAAACCAAGTGAAAGTCGATGTTCAACCCACAATTTCAGTTGTATCAATCCACTCTATTGTAGATTACACAGCCCACTACTAGACCTGTCCTGGTCAATAACCACAACGACCAAACCTTGATGCAACCTTCAGCCACCAAGTGGTAGTCAATGGGTACATCAATACTGGGGCACGCGACACAACGTAAAATGACAAAGTATTCAATCACAGGCTCCCGCTCAGCGCACCTTATAAATGGCTATGTACATACCGCGACCGGGGCCTTGTTCATACAGCAGCAGTCAATAACGGTTACCACGATAGCAGCACCCACCCTGATACGCGTACAGACAAGCAGCATCCAGCCACAACCCTGATATAGAACTTACACAGACAATGCTGTAGGGGTGAATGTCCTGTAGATACACAGGCTGTGGGGTAGAGGCTGGGTCCTATAACCCTGATATCACCATAACTTGTACAGACAATGCTGCTATAGGGGTGAATGCCCTTACACAGCAGTTTATAGATACACAGGCTGTGAGATGTAGGCTGGGTTTGTATAGCACTATATATCACTACATGTAGAGCATTGGGTTGCCTCTGTGATTCCTTTACATTGAAATGTTGGGCAGTTGTCAGCGGCTAGCCATCATTGATTTTCCTGTTTCATCTGTATGCTAAATGTGGGGGTTAAATTTGGCTTATATAGAAGAAGATTAAGGGTAATTGATGAGGCTAGACACTGCTGCTGGTTCTGCTGGTACCCGTGTGTCGGCAGCAGCAGACATTTACCGCTGGTTCTGCTGGTACCAGCGTGTCGGCAGCAGACATTTACTGCTGGTTCTGCTGGTATCAACGTGTAGCAGCAGCAGACATTTACTGCTGGTTCTGCTGGTACCAGCGTGTCGGCAGTAGACATTTACTGGTGGTTCTGCTGGTACCTGCGTGTAGCAGCATCAGACATTTACTGCTGGTTCTGCTGGTATCAGCGTGTCAGCAGCATCAGACATTTACTGCTGGTTCTGCTGGTACCGGCATGTAGCAGCAGCAGACATTTACTGCTGGTTCTGCTGGTATCAACGTGTAGCAGCAGCAGACATTTACTGCTGGTTCTGCTGGTACCTGCGTGTAGCAGCATCAGACATTTACTGCTGGTTCTGCTGGTATCAGCGTGTAGCAGCAGCAGACATTTACTGCTGGTTTTGCTGGTACCGACGTGTAGCAGCAGCAGACATTTACTGCTGGTTCTGCTGGTACCAGCGTGTCGGCAGTAGACATTTACTGGTGGTTCTGCTGGTACCGGCATGTAGCAGCATCAGACATTTACTGCTGGTTCTGCTGGGAACGGCGTGTAGCAGCAGCAGACATTTACTGCTGGTTCTGCTGGTACCAGCGTGTCGGCAGCAGACATTTACTGCTGGTTCTGCTGGTACCAGCGTGTCATCAGCAGCAGACATTTACTGCTGGTTCTGCTGGTACCAGCGTGTCGGCAGCAGACATTTACTGCTGGTTCTGCTGGTACCAGCGTGTCGGCAGCAGACATTTACTGCTGGTTCTGCTGGTACCAGCGTGTCATCAGCAGCAGACATTTACTGCTGGTTCTGCTGGTACCAGCGTGTCGGCAGCAGACATTTACTGCTGGTTCTGCTGGTACCAGCGTGTCAGCAGCAGACATTTACTGCTGGTTCTGCTGGTACCGGCGTGTCAGCAGCAGCAGACATTTACTGCTGGTTCTGCTGGTACCAGCGTGTCGGCAGCAGACATTTACTGCTGGTTCTGCTGGTATCAGCGTGTAGCAGCAGCAGACATTTACTGCTGGTTCTGCTGGTACCAGCGTGTCAGCAGCAGCAGACATTTACTGCTGGTTCTGCTGGTACCAGCGTGTCGGCAGCAGACATTTACTGCTGGTTCTGCTGGTACCGGTGTGTAGCAGCAGCAGACATTTACTGCTGGTTCTGCTGGTATCAGCGTGTCAGCAGCAGACATTTACTGCTGGTTCTGCTGGTACCGGCGTGTAGCAGCAGCAGACATTTACCGCCGGTTCTGCTGGTACCGGCGTGTAGCAGCGGCAGCAGCAGACATTTACCGCCGGTTCTGCTGGTACGGGCGTGTGGTAGCGGCAGCAGACATTTACCGCCGGTTCTGCTGGTACCGGCGTGTAGCAGCGGCAGCAGCAGACATTTACCGCCGGTTCTGCTGGTACCGGCGTGTAGCAGCAGCAGACATTCACTGCTGGTTCTGTTGGTACCAGCGTGTCAGCAGCAGACATTTACTGCTGGTTCTGCTGGTACCGGCGTGTAGCAGCAGCAGACATTTACTGCTGGTTCTGCTGGTAACGTCGTGTAGCAGCAGCAGACATTTACTGCCGGTTCTGCTGGTACCGGCGTGTAGCAGCGGCAGCAGACATTTACTGCTGGTTCTGCTGGTACCGGCGTGTCGGCAGCAGCAGCCATTTACTGCTGGTTCTGCTGGTACCGGCGTGTCGGCAGCAGCAGCCATTTACTGCTGGTTCTGCTGGTATCAACGTGTAGCAGCAGCAGACATTTACTGCTGGTTCTGCTGGTACCAGCGTGTCGGCAGCAGACATTTACTGCTGGTTCTGCTGGTACCGGCGTGTAGCAGCAGCAGACATTTACTGCTGGTTCTGCTGATACCAGCGTGTCGACAGCAGACATTTACTGCTGGTTCTGCTGGTACCAGCGTGTCAGCAGCAGACATTTACTGCTGGTTCTGCTGGTACCAGCGTGTCGACAGCAGACATTTACCGCTGGTTCTGCTGGTACCAGCGTGTCAGCAGCAGACATTTACTGCTGGTTCTGCTGGTACCGGTGTGTAGCAGCAGCAGACATTTACTGCTGGTTCTGCTGGTATCAGCGTGTCGGCAGCAGACATTTACTGCTGGTTCTGCTGGTATCAGCGTGTAGCAGCAGCAGACATTTACTGCTGGTTCTGCTGGTATCAGCGTGTAGCAGCAGCAGACATTTACTGCTGGTTCTGCTGGTACCCGTGTGTCAGCAGCAACAGACATTTACTGCGGGTTCTGCTGGTACCAGCGTGTCAGCAGCCAATCAGCATTACTCTCCTTACGCTGGTCCCCTGCAGGTCAGCAATGAGCCGCTCAGAGCCTGCTGGGGACCAGCTAGTAACCAGCGGAGGTCAGAGGTTAACCAGACGCAGCACGCCACTCTCTGCTACAACCTGCAGCACACAGCAGTAGGCAGAGACTTGCCTGCAGCAGACTCTACTACTTCTTTTTAACTTTTTATCATAAAAATTGGTTCTGGCCCAGACAGAGCCCAGTCAGAGCTGACTCAGTTCTAGTGCCTTCCAAGCTGGAGTGTAGAAGGCCCCTCTCCCTGTGTAAAGTTGAGGCAGTGACAAAAGTTGCTGACAAAAGCCAGAAAAAGGCAAAGCTTAGCCCGATAGTGACTGTATGTGTCCTTGAGGTGCATATGCTGAAGGCTGTGAGATCAGCACCCAGCTCCAATGCCCCAGAATAGACTCCCTCCCCATGTTACAGCAGGCAGGCTAGGTATTGAATATGGAGTTTATTAGGTGCTAAAATGGGTGGCAGAGTAGTGCCTAGGGACCACTATAGAGAACTGCTCTGCTGCCCAGACATAGACAGTAAAGCTATAACTGTGCAGTGATTCTCACTTTGCACAGATTTCTTCTTCAGTTTAGAAGTGCCTGTGATGTATCAGACACTGAGGTAGATGTGCAGCTTCCTATTATATAGCTGTGAGATGAGGCCTTAGTTAGGAGTCAGGATCTAACAGAGCAGCGCTGGCTAATTACTCGGTGCCTCGTGTTAATAATTCACCCCTGGCTGTCATCAGGCGGTGCTAAATTGTCAGTGACTGAGTACCTGGATAGAGCCACCATGTACTATGGATGCTTCTACTCACCACGCCTTGTTACTTACGATAGCCTTATTGTTCATCTATACAATCTATAAGAACACTACAACTCATAGTGCATGGAGGCAGATGAATAGAGAGTTGCTGGGAAGAAAGGCGATCTACATGTATAAATAGATTTTTCAGGGATTTGGTAGAAAAGCAATATTCAATAAAATATACAACTATAAGTCCAGTGCAAGTCTAGTTTGTCCATGATGTGCTGGGGTACTGGTAGGGGGCGGCACTGAGCTGGGGGCACACAAGGCCCTCAGCAGGAAGGTCACTGCAGGGGGGCAGGACCTTTCTGTGGGGAGGGGGGGGGGGTGCCCCAGGTAATAATGGGGTAGGGAGGGCACAGGGGGACAGGTGTACACTCACATGCTACTGCAGCATTGGAGGCCCTGGGGGTGAGTGCTTATTATAGACTAGTTTTACCTTTTTTCATAAAAAGAGAATTATTATGCCTATTCTGAATGAATCTTTCAGTTTGGTTCAGCAAGGCCTCCACCTAATTGTATATATATATATATTAAGATAGTACCTGTTTTATAGTTAGATTTGCCCCTGTGTCTAACCTCAATACGCTCCCATTAAGTATTCAGCACGATTAGCATTAAATTCCAACTTTTTCAGACGGATTGGGAAAGTACAATTATTTTCATAAAAGTTATACAGAGTAGAAAACTAAATATGAAGATGTCCGACAGATTTGGCTAATGTTAATTCAAGAACCAGGGGTATTTCTTGTTCAAGGCTATTATTCATTTGCTTTATTGGGAACTTCAAGCACTTCCCATTTTATCTCTATTAATATTTATTCTCACTTATCTGGAAATTCATTCAGGTCCTATCTTTTTTTATTGCTTTCATTTTATTTTCATTTTACGCCTCATTATAGTCACTTTTGACAATGACATTTCACTTTAGTTTTTTTTTTATTTGACGTAAATTTCTTCTTTCACTGCATCTCGTTTATGCAGGGTGTCTGCGAGCCTGGTTAGACGGGGAGCTAAATTGGGATCATTAAAACGCGCCACAACCTGCAGACTGCCAGTGCATTCTGTGAAAGGTGCCATTCATGAAATGTAGTCAGCCTGGTGTTATATCCAGAACACCTTAACAGTTCCATCCCTACAGTCCTCCCCAAACTATAGTCAAGACTGGAGAATTAGGCAAAACCTCCTACTCGTTAACATCAGATACCATCACCTCACTCCATATAAAACCCCCGTTTGAATGGCCATTTAGGAGCAGCTCACCCTCTTCTGACTTCAACAATCTTAGACATCAGAGGTTTGCAGTGGTCATTTATGACAGACAGTGGACCCTGGAGGTGATAAATATGACCACAGGACATCTAGGGGGGCTTTCCCCTGAGAGATGGACATTCTCTTAGTGACCCCCCACAGTTATAGCAATTAAAACTCTCCCTGGCAGGTTCGCCGAATCCTCCTGTATTAACTATACCAGTAACTACTACCACTATATTCCTATTTATGTTATGCTGAAAGAAATGGTCTGCCCTTCGTTTGACCTACTTGTGAAATCCTCTGCACACTACCGCGGGTGAAACATCCCCTCATTAAAGTCCTGTGTACCAGCCTCCCCTTCATACTCCACACTTACTGTGAGTTGACATACACTCTACTCCCTCCCCCCTGTATAAACCTATAGGGTCATCATGAGATATGAATCCGGCAATGGAGAGTAACACACCAGGGCTGCATTCTTAGGTCATGACAATAGACAACGAAAGAGTAGGTTGCATTAAAGCAGTATGCAGTCCTTACAGGGTTATATTTAGCACCCGTTCAGTGGAATATCTGTGTAGATCCATGATATATGATGATGGTAGAGACTAAGGACTGTGGTGCATGGTGCCTACTCTCGTTCCCAAATCCTTCCAGGAAATGGAACCAGAATGTATGATGGTAGTTTTAGGTAGATATACCATCACCATTTCTGGTTCCATTTCCTGTTCCTGTTCGCTGGTTCCAGCCTACCAGCAGGGGTTGCCCAGACCCAGCAAAATCCCAACATTTGGCAGTTACCAGAGCCTTCCTTCGGAAGGGTTTGGGAACGAGAGTACATGGTTCCCAACGCCCAGGTCCTTAGTCACTCTGACTGCTGAGTTTGATGTGCCTGCAAGCCTTGACAGCGTGTCTAGAACGTCGTCAGACGGGGAATAATTACACACCATTTGTCTACCTGCTGGGCTGCTGTCTGAGGGATGTCTGGGAACAGTTTTACACAAGACTTAGTGCCTGACACCCTCCTGCAATAACCTTGTCTGGTACAGCTCTACCTGCCATCTTTCTGCCATACCCTTAGCTGTATAGGGGGAAGGTTACTGTAAATGAAGATATTTTCGCAGGTATAAATTTTCGCGGATTTGCTAATAGATGCAATTTCGCTGAGATTTAAATTCGCGGATTTGGAAAGGTGGTAGTTACAGAGCTATATTGGATAACGCTTTGTATATATTTTAAAATCCGCAAAATCCGCAAAAATTTGTACAGCGCGAAATACAATACGTTTACAGTATACTGCAGGACCATCAGGACTCTTAGAGGGGACCTTTAGCTGGTTATAGGAGGATTGAACTCCCTCATCCCCCTCCCTCCACAAAAAAAAACAAAAAAACTCATACCCCCCCCCCTCCTCCAAACTCCCCCCTCTGCCTGATATCTGAGTGGGTGCCAAGACCCCCCAGGTTCTCACCAGAGCCTTTTATGATGGACACTGGGTCTAACAGATGTCAGCATGTACATGTACAATATGATTTGGGAGCATGCATTCTGATTTCTTGGAGTTACCGTGCCACATTCGCCTCAACCTTGCATGTACAGTTAGAGGAAGCCAATATGCTCTCCTTAGACCTATATGTGATAATGTTTATAAATCTGAATCTATACTTTGTCATTGGTCAAAAGCTCCACCCTCCTAGACCTATTATGGAGGTAGATCATCAACATTGCTGATTGTACTTATGTCTAGGATAAAATAAAAGAGTATTGAACTTGAACTTGAACTTGTCAAAGCAGAAAGTTTTTCCGGCAAATTCCCAGAATGCCTAAATGCCAGTGATTGATCTCAGAACAATCTGAGACGGCCAGTTTGCTACATGATGGCACATAAAGGTATAGTTACCTGACTACATGATGTCACAACATGGCACCACTACTGTACTGCCTGTAACCTGTAACCATGAGTGGTACCTGATGTTTGACAGACAGTTGTACAGTCTGTGACACCCCCTGGTATGTACACTCTCCCCCCACACACTCAGTACCCACCCACCATGTTAACCGACCGAACATGTGCTCGGGGAGTGAGTGACCCCCTGCTGTGCCCATTCTGGATCCAAGTCAAAACAGACAAATGGTGAGAGATGAGTGAGTGGGATGTGTGTGTGGGGGGTGGGGGGTATAACAAGTAGCTGGGGGCTTTAGAAAAGGTTGTTGAATTGAGTGGAGGTATGTATTGAATGTGTGTCAGGCTCTAACATGAAACATTGAATGGCTGTTGTGGGGGGCTGCTCTAATGTGGACATCCCCACACTGGGCAGGTATACATGCTGCTGCTACACATAAATGGCATTGACTTTTCCTCAACACATCTTCTATACTGATTTTATGTATAGATGATGCTTTTTCTTCTTTTACAATTATTTTTAGATGTGTCCTTAGGTTTTATTTTGATTCTTCCCTACAGTACACCTAGTATGAAGGCTATAAATCCCCTCTCCAAGCACCAAACAGAATTTCCTGTCTATATTCAGCCACTTTGCTAGAGGCTAGGGAGAATAGACTCGCCCCACCCTCTCACTCAGCCTACTGTCAGGTCTAGCACAGCTGTCAGAGGTTTTAAGCAAGTCTATCTTATTTCCTAGCTCAACTGGAAATGACTATAATCCTGGCATTGTACTGCACAAGTATATCCTATATTTATTCCTTACATAAATCAGCCTGTCGACGACTAGGATGCTGTTTTCTCTCTTGTATCTTGAACTTCACAAAGTTCATACCCTTCATACCATCCCATCTCAATATACCCACACTAAGCCCCCCCCCCCCCCCTGTATGTTCTACATTATAAAAGCCCCACCCCCCCTTCCCCCGCCCCCATGCCTACCACAGGTCCCACATATTGTGTGGCCCTCACACACCGCCCCATATAAGGGCAGAGTCATTTATTCCTAGCTGGGGGGCCTTGGTGGATTTTTCCAAAATGGCAATTTTTATTCTGACACCCCCCCCCCCCCCAACACACTACACTCGATTTAGAGACCCCCTCCCCTAAAATTGCATGCGCCTGTGGAATCTTGTGTGTTTGCAGGTATTTTTTTTACTTCCCCAGCATGAGGCTTTTCCAGTTTTACCCCCCCCCCCACCTAGGGCCTGTTATTCATTGTGACCCCCCCCCCCTACATCCTTCAAGCCCCCCCCCCCTCCCCGCCACGTGAGGCAGATTTACGTCCCCGTTACCAGTTTGATGTAGGACACAATACAGCGCGGCCTGTTCACAATTATTGATCTCCCTCAAGAAGTCTCGGTCAGATCGATGAGAGGTTTGCAGACGGAGGGAGGGCAGGAGCAGGGGCCTGCCCTGTGTGTGTGTGTGTGGTAGGGGGGGGGGGGGGGCAGCAGGGGCCTCACAGGGAGTTATTCATTGTAGGCCCGTGTTCTCAGAAAGTTGAACCAAGATTGTTTATGGTGCGGCGGCTGCCTGACTGTGAGAACACAATCTATGATAAGCACGATTGCTATCTTAACAGCAGCAGTTCCTTGCATGCAAGTATAGTCTACATCTATATAATGTTTCCTTAATGAAATATATTTGTAAATGCCAATAATTGGTATTGCATTAGATAACCACGATATATATAAGTCTTGATTTTTATAGAGGTACCACCAGAACACAGTGTATGTACACTGTCTACAGTTTATCTATGTCCGGTCTGTTTACCAGAAGAGAATTTGCTGCAATGCCTCGGCCTCACTTTACCCATGTGTTTCCCTATTTAATAGAGACATATTTACTATTCACGACAAGCTGGTGTGGGGTGCTGGTTGTAGACATAAAACCACGTCAGGGGGTAGCTGGTAGGGGGGGGGGGGTAGCTGGTTATAGACATAAAACCACGTCAGGGTGTAGCTTGTGTGGGGGGCCTGGTGCTGGTTATAGACATAAAACCATGTCAGGGTGTAGCTTGTGTGGGGGGCCTGGTGCTGGTTATAGACATAAAACCATGTCAGGGTGTAGCTGGTGGGGGGGGGGGGGGTAGCTGGTTATAGACATAAAACCATGTCAGGGTGTAGCTGGTGGGGGGGGTGCCTGGTGCTGGTTATAGACATAAAACCACATCAGGGGGTAGCTGGTGTGGGGGGGGGGGGGGGGCTGGTGCTGGTTATAGACATAAAACCATGTCAGGGTGTAGCTTGTGTGGGGGGGGGGGGTGTAGCTGGTTATAGACATAAAACCATGTCAGGGTGTAGCTGGTGTGGGGGGCCTGGTGCTGGTTATAGACATAAAACCATGTCAGGGTGTAGCTGGTGTGGGAGGGGGGGTAGCTGGTTATAGACATGGCTGTGGGCTGGGCTGGAGCGAGGGCCCATTCAAGAGTAACGTCTGTACAGCCCCTGATTGGTCCCAATTTTTGGCGTCATTATGACGTCATATAGGCAACCTACTGTGGGTGGTGCATCATGGGCAGGCTAACTTTCCCTGGCCTGTAATGGTCCCTCGCTCCACGCCAACTAGCTAGCTGAGGGGCCACATCCATGGTCTAAGGGGCGGGGGGGCTGGCCGCTGGAGGCAGCCATCTTGGATTATCCGTCAGACACTGTTGCATTGTGGGTCATAGCTGATTCCTGGTGCCTGGTTCCTACTGCTTTAGCTGAAGCAAAAGTACCCCCGAAATCAAATCAACTGGCCACTTTCCCACTTTGCTAATAATGCTAATGACGGTCCCCCAGTCCAAGCTACTGTTTGTCCTCGCCTTTCAAGCAATCTAGACTCCCTCCTAATAAGGTCCATAACTCATGACCCCCCCCCCCCGACTAGACACTGTCATGTTGGGGATGCACGAATAGCGGACCGCCCCAGTGACGTCACCATCAGCCCTAAGCTATGCATATAACAAAACTCGGACAACCCATGTCAGAAATCCTCTATAGAGCAATGTAATAAAAGTTGTGATTGTAACATGTTCATATGTGCCCAATCCACTCCAAAGTTTACATGATTATTGGGGACATCAATGACGATGTAATGATATAGGTTTACTATTATTTTCTTTCATGTAACCTTTTCTAGGATTTATTGCAATTAGAAACATTCTTCTGTATTTTTGTGTCATTTTAGGGTAGGTATGTCGGTAAGATAAAGGGCACAGTAGGCTGCTGACGGAGTAAGTGACAGGTCTGTCTACATCTGTGTACCGTAAAACCTCACGTATAGGCCACGGCTTGTACGCAAATTAGACTGCCAGTGCGGCTTACAGGACTTGGGACAGAGTCAGGGTGCGGCTTATACGCAAGTTTTTGCTCCTATAGTACAATACAAAAATTACAAGAATCAGATCACTGGTGCGGCTAATAGTATGGGCCCAAAGTCAGGGTGTGACTTATACGATAGTTAGGCTTATACGCGAGGTTTTACGGTAGTACAAAAATCTACCACTGCAGTGACACCATTCCCAGCAGTACCCAGCCACCAGATGGGGACATAGCCTTATATATAGACGTGGGAACTCGGGCCTAACCATTTAAGGGCAACATGGCACATTAACGGGTTTTAAGTCATTTTTGTCATGATGCGCCAATCCAGATTCCAGGGTTGACGCATCATGATGACGACCCTTCAGTAGTGTATCAATCCCCGTCCACTATCACGATACATGAATGAAGCAGCTCGGAGCATCTCACCAGAGCTGCATTCATACACAGACGACAGAAGCGCACAGTTTATTAAAGCCGTATGCTTCTATTAAAGAGTTATAGACTGGGAGGAAGCTTTTACATTTTATCTGAGTCTGCAGTTTTTCATGTTGGTTTTTGAGGAGCCCGTGCTACTTGTGGGGCTGGTGAGGTGCTCGTGGACCATCTGTGGTCGGGTAAAGTCACCAGGCACAACTCTGTATACCTTATGTCAGCACTTATACAGTCTCTTCCAGACTCAAGGGTGGGTGCCATATGAGGTTCTTCACGAGTTGAGAGCTACCTAATATGACACATCTGGCATCTGGGGGATGATACAGATGAACTGATGAACTGGTTTCCCAATGTAATCAGTCATCTTGTATATTCATATTTCTATTGCGGCG